>CM042177.1:10150019-10244419 GCA_023376005.1 Doryteuthis pealeii
TACTCTAATTGCCTTATTTGCTAGGAATTTTAACAACTAAAGGTGAAAATTACAAAAAGTTAGTCAGGCAGATCTATTATTACTGAATCATACGTACGATCCTCGCAGGATTCCCCATTAAAATCCCTCCGTAAAAAAGACTTTGCGTTGATTCGAACTGGTGGAGCGTCAGAAAAAAAGTGTGCAAACACACGGAAAAGAAAGATTAATGTCTCCTATTTAAAATATTAAATGCAAAAAAAAAAAAAAAGAAAAAAAAACATGTCTGTTACTATTTGAATTATATTTTTTAATTATCTTCACGAATATAAATCAAATTTTCATAACTTTTTCTCAAAAAGCAACGTCTGGTGATAGTTAATGTGTATATATATTTACTTTACTCCTTTCTTCCGTATATGACATAAAATGTGTTCTTTTAATTAATAATTTTTACTAGTATTATCCTTCATCTTTCTAATTCTACTTACTTTTTATTAATAATTTTGACTAGTATTATCCTTCATCTTCCTAATTCTCCTTTCTTTTAATTAATAATTTCTATTAGTATTATCCTTCATCTTCCTAATTCTCCTTTCTTTTAATTAATAATTTCTATTAGTATTATCCTTCATCTTCCTAATTCTCCTTTCTTTTAATTAATAATTTCTATTAGTATTATCCTTCATCTTCCTAATTCTACTAGCTTTTACTCAAAATTATAAATAGAAAGCAAGTAAAATTAGAACGATGATGGATAATATTAGTAGAAGGATTATACTATAATATAACCCCCTCCGATTTTGAATCTTCCACGAATTTTAATTCAAAATCTAACTACACTTACAAATATAATTCATAGGGTACCCACAAATTATTCGCCAGAATATTTTCATTCTCGTCATTTCTCGTAATCGATGAGAGTTATTTCGTCTGTAAAAAGAAACCATGGATCGCCACGAAAGCGATGTTAATGCACGAATAGGGAAGGCATGGTCGGCTATAAATAGATTATCAGTCATATGGAAATCCGATCTCACTGTCAAGTTAAAACGACAATTCTTCCAGGCTGCTGTATGGCTGCACCATTTAGACCCTAAAAAGGCGCCTAGAGAATAAGCTAGATGGGAGCTGCGCAAGAATGCTGCGTGCGATCCTGAACATGTCGTGGAAATAGAACCCCACAAAGAAGCAGCTGTATGGCCACCTGCCTCCTATCTCACAAACTATCCGAGTGAGACGGACAAGATATGCTGGACACTGCTGGAGAAGCAAGGGCAAAACCATAAGCGACGTCCTCCTGCAGAAGCCAACACATGGACATTCTAATGTGGGCCACCCAGCAAAGCCCTACATTGACCAGCTCTGTGCGGATACTGGATGCTGTGCAGAGGACCTCCGGGGACAACGAATGATAGAGAAGGTTGGTGATAGATTGTTATGGATATCCATGCTAATTGCGCGACATGATTATGATAATGATTTTCGGAATGTCCTTGTTATATTACAAAGAAACAAAGGACAATTTTATGTTGGCTGTAAAAAACATCCCCAAACAAGATCAACTTTACCTACTTGGTGACTTCAATGCAAGAGTTGGTACTGACCACGTCTCTGGCCATCTTGTTTGGGTTATCATGGCATTGGTAGAATTAATGAGAATGGACAACGTCTCCTTGAATTCTGCACATATCACAACCTTTGCATCACCAACTCATATTTTCAATCAAAACCTCGTCACAAAGTTTCCTGGAGACATCCACGTCCTGGCCACTGGCACTAGTTGGAACTAATCATAACACGGCGCTCCGACCTGAGAAGTGTCTCCAAACTCGTAGCTTTCACAGCGCAGACTGTGACTCTGACCACTCCCTCGTCTGCTGTGGAGTCAAACTCCAAATTTCCACAGAGTCAATTAAGCTTGGCTTAAAAACAGTAAGTCCTAATGAAAGAAAGATCCAGCACGTTTTTTTTTATTGTTTTGCCCTACAGACGCCATTATATGAAGCAAACATGAAAAATGGCGCCAAAATATTTTTGGCGAGAAAAAATTCACACACGTAAATGAGTCGAGCTGTTAAAGAGGCCTATTTTTGCTACACGGTGTTAAAAAAAAGCCAGAGTGGCATAAATAAGTCAGTTCATTAGCCAAGATATTTATGTGAAATGAAAAAAAAATGTCTGTCGATGAACAAGTGCCATTGTATATGAGACGAGAGAGAAGATTAAATAACAAAATTGTTTTGTTGGAATTTTCAAGAGCGCAGTGATTCTTTCAACAAGGACTGTTGTGGGGTCAGTCTACTGTTATATACCCCTTTACTCGGGTATATAAACGGAGAGAGAGAGAGAGAGAGAGACAGACAGACAGACAGACAGAGACAGAGAGAAAGAGACAAAAGGAAATTTCTCTAATGAAAGAGAAATATTAAAAAATACAGAGTTAGAAAAAGACCTTGGTGTGAATGTGGACCCTGAATTAAAATTTTCCAAACTCATAGAAATACAAGTAAATAAAGCAAACAAGATATTATGATTAATACGAAGGTCATATGAATACATGGATAAAGAAATGCTGAAAAATGTATTCATTGCATTGGTAAGACCTCATTTGGCAATTTGCTAATGTGGTTTGGAGTCCAAGACTAATCAAGGACATAAAACTCATTGAAGAAGTTCAGAGAGCTACTAAAGTAATGAATGATTTAAAAAAAACCTTTCGTGTGAAAAAAGGAAGATTGACTTACCAAGTTTGGTTTATCAAATAGGATTGAAGTCTACAAATATACACATGGATTTTATTTAACGAGCTTATTAAGATGAACGTTTATAAGGAACAGCTGAAAAGATATTATTTATTATTATTAACAAAATTGTTTTGTTGGAATTTTCCAGAGCACAGTGATTCTTTCAACAAGGATTCTTGTGGGGTCAATCTACTCGGGATTTAGGTGCGAGAACACAAAATTATAAACAATATGAAGTTAAATATAATGATGACATTTATACAAGTATATATGAGGAGTGAAGAATTGAATAAATCCGAGAAAATGTGGCTGAGAGTAGAGGAAAATGTGGATATAACAACACAAACGGCTATATTCAATTGATATTTCGCCTCCTTATTGGTTGAAACTTCCTCAGAATTTATTGATTTAAGTGCTTTTATCGGGAAAAGGTAAATGGGTGGGAGAGGAAGAGAAAATGGGGAGGGTTTATTGGTGTGTAGTCTAGGGGAATGAGAAGAAAGTCGGGAGGGCTTTAGTATGTGTGGAAATGGTGTTTTCATTTTTATGGGGTCAGTCAGTATATTTATTCACAGTTTGTAATTCAATGTTCATTGTCGTTCATTGTCGTTTTTCGGAAATGTTTTATTTAAATATGATATGGGGCACCCTAAATCAATTATTGGAGGCCCTAACAGACGTGCGTTGTGTAATAGTTACCGTCGTAGGAAATGGACACGAGGAAATGAGTTCAAATCCAGGACGAAGCTGTTTGCATTTCACATAGCGTTAATACCCTGGGAAAAATATGAATCCAACTATTCTCCTTCATCTACGGGTAAATAGTAGGACATACTGGTGGGGGCTCCGTATTATAGATTCGGAAGGGGTCCATGATACCCTACAACTTGCCCTAATAAAAACAACAACAACAACAATATTAATAATAACAATAAATAAACATGGTTTTCTCAAAATCTTTCTTGAAGCATTCTGTACCGAATGAACCGAAGTGATGAGACAGAAATGATGCTACTACTACTACTACTACAATGATAATAATAATAATAATAATAATAATGTGAAGAAGAAGAATAAAACAATGATAATAATGACAAAATTCCAATTGATATAAAAATCAGATAAGAAAAAATAATTAGGTTTTATGAAGAAAAGAAAAAAAAGAAATGTCGAAGATAAGAATTGCAGCACTACCACCCCGAACAACAATAAATAAATAAAGACGATTTCAATTCATGGACGAGGCTATTTGCATTTCACATAGCACTAATAATCATGGGAAAGATATGAATCCAACTTTTTTCGGGTAAATAGTAGGACAGACTGGGTTCTTTAGCCTTTGTTATGCAAACAGTATAGGAGAAGGAAAATTCTGAATTCAAACCTGTTAATCTGTGCTTAAGAAATTGACCTAGTGCTCCATCATCTTCGTCTAGATATAGATATGGGTCTCAACTCTACTAGATGTCAATTTTAATAAAGTAGCATTCATAGAAAATATATGAAACCCACCTTTCCGGTAGCCATAAACAGGCTTGCACCCCTGGTCGGGGAGTTCAGGGATTGTACACACCAGGCCTGATTTTACCCATAGCTGAGTACGAAGAAATGGATAAATGCCTTTCTTTAACTCCTCGGCGCGAAGTGAAACACAAACAGTTTCATTCAGAATTCGAACTCGGTTCCTCGAAAATAAACCATTGTTGTTGTTCTTGTTGGCATCATTCCGTCGGGCGGATTGATATGGAGGATGAGTTGTTGCCCAAGCAGCAAATCCCCCCTCTCCACAATGCCACTGTGATCCAAAGGAAAGGTAAAGAAGCCAATGCAGCGGTAGTGTTGCTGGGTAACTCTGGAGATCAAAATCACTCCACCTTAGGGACTCCGGTTCTGGATTTGTTTTTGGGGTTTATTACGCTAGCCTTTTCTTGGGATGAAGTTAAGCCACTAGGCAGCGGAGGTTTTATATCAGACTTTTTCTTTGCCGACCAAGGCTAAGGAGCTCCTTCAAACTCCTTTGAGGATTTATGTGAGTAAATCCTTAGCGCGAAGTGAAACGCAAACAGTTACATTCAGAATTCGTATCAGGAAAATGATAGTGGAATTATCTCCTCTTTATTAGGAAAATGACAGTGGAATTATTTCCCCCTGCCACGAATGGCCAATATACAATATTGGCGCCAAATTTAAACCCATGATCATAGTCAAGGGGCCTGTTAACCAGGCGAGTCGCTAAACCAAGCGCTCCCTACACCTTGCCCTTATCGAGGGGCTATTCACCAAGTGTCGCTCATTCAAGCGCTCCTTTTACATTTACTTATCGTATGAACATTCAACAGGCGAGACGCGATATCCAAGCGCCCCCTAACAACAAGCGAGTAGAACAGTCTTCCAAGCGCATCTTCACCAGCAAACAGCGAGAGGTTCCCCAATTCAACCTTTAACTTCACCTTAACTCAGCAAGATAAGTTCAGTAGCAAATGCCACAACATTTGCAACACTCTTTTTGTACCTTTTTTCAATATATGTTGTTTTAAATTCCAACTGTTGTTTTGTCTTCTTTCATCGGAAATTATTTGCCTGCCACCGGGAGATTTAAGAGCTCCCTACTACCCTGTTATTCCTCTTATTCGAACTCGGTTCGTCATTTCCATCGATAATAACCATTGCGTCACACATACCATGACAGAAAAATACATTACGCCACACAAACATACAAATATAGAGATATTTACAACAAAAATATATCAACAACAACCTGGTCCGGCACGTACTCCCCCGATTCCCCGTTCGGAGGGAGTCCAAGCCTGCTTGGCAAGACCCAGGAAGTCAAGTTTCATATATCATATAACTGGACACCACTCGTAGTGTAATGGTTAGCAAGTTAGACTGGCATACCATGACTAGTGAATTCGAGCCTCACTGGGTGCTCCTTATATTCGGCCTTGTGCCACATCTTAGCGAAGCTTAGTAAATAATTATATCTTATATGAAAACAACTTTATGAAAATTGACATGTAGTTGGGTGGGGGCTCCGTATTATAGATTCAGAAGGGGTCATGATACCCTACCACCGGCTCTCATAAGAACAACATTAATAATAATAATAATAATAATAATAATAATAATAATAATAATAATAAACAAATAAACATGGTTTTCACAAAATCTTTCTTGAAGCAGTCTGTACCGAATGAACCGAAGTGATGAGACAGAACTACTACTACTACTACTACTACTACTATAATAATAATAATAATAATAATAATAATAATAACGAGAAGAAGAAGAAGAAGAAGAAGAAGAAGAAGAAGAAGAAGAAGGGGGAGAATAGAGAAATAAACAAATAATAAGAATAATAATAATAAAATTTTAAGTGATATAAAAATCAGATAAGAAAAAATAATAAGGTTTTAAAAAAAAAGAAAAGAAAAAGAAATGTGGACGATAAGAATCGCGGCACCACCACCCCCGACAACAATAAATAATAAATAAATAAATAAATAAATAATTGTGCTAATAATTTTCAGGAACAATAAAAAAAAAAGCAAAAGCAAAAACAAAACGAGTAATAATAATTCTATTTGTTTCTTTTATTAAATGAACGAAGAAAAGATTTTATTTTGCTCAAATAATTATTTTGTTGTCTTTTCATCGCTTAATTTTCTAGCTTTTTTGCTTTTAGCATCAGACACAGACAACAACAACGAAAGATGAAAATGGAAGATGTTACTCTGTCATCATCACTATCATCATTATTATTATTATCACCATTATCATCAATATCATCATTATTGTTACGATAATGATGATGATGATGAGGGTGATAGCATTTATAATGATGATGATGTTAGTAATGATGATGATAATGATGACGCTAGTGATAATACGGATGATGCTGATAAAGATGATAGTAATTATCATTATTATTATTACCATTATCAGCAATATCATCATTATTGTTACTATAATGATAATGATGATGATGCTGATGATGATAGCATTTTAATGATGATGACGATAGTAATGATGATGATAATGATGAAGATAGTTATGATACTGATAATAATGATGATTATGATGGTGATTATTATCATTATCACCATTATCAACAATATCACCATTATTGTTACTATGATGATGATGATGGTGATAGCATTTATATTGATGATGACGATAGTAATGATGATGATAATGATGACGATAGTGATAATACTGATGATGATGATGAGGGATATTATTATTATTATTATCAACATTATCATCAATATCCTCATTATTGTTACTATAATGATGATGCTGCTGATGATTGGATTTATATTGATGATAATGTTTGTAATAATGATGATAACGATTAGTGATAATACTGATTATAATGATGATGATAATGATGATGATCATAAGGAGGGATCATGCTGATCATCATCATTATTATCACCATTATCATCATATTGTGACGATTATGATGATGATGATGATGATAATGGTGATAATAATGGTGATAATATGATTATCAGCATGATCCTCCTCCTTATGATGATCATCATTATCACTCTCATCCTCATCTTTATCATCATTATTAGTAACAATATTATCACTAGCGTCATCATCATCATCATTACTAACTTTATCAATATAAATGCTATCATCATCATCATCATCATCATCATCATCATCGTCAGTATAGCAAAAATAATGATATATTGATGATAATGGTGATGAATAATAATAATAATAATAATGATGATGGTGATAGTACAGATTGGGTAATCTGCTCTGAGCTGATAGTAGGTGTGGCGCTCAACCTCAGAATAAAACACCCTGATCTAGCGCTAAAGAAAAGGAAATAGACTTTCTCGCTGTTCGGCTGATACCGACAATAGGCCACTCCGACAACATATTATCATCATTATAGTCGTCGAGGCGGCCTAAAGTCGGTATCAGCCAATCAGTCTATCCTCTTTTCTCTAGCGCTAGACCAAGGAGATTGTTTTTTTGCATCTGAGGTGGAGCGTCCACACCTACCATCAGCTCCTTACTTTACCGCACAGATCCCTGTGCTACTCATATGCTGAGTTGGTGAGGGCCGGTATCGAACTAGAAACCTTGGGTTTCTAGCCGAACTCTCTACCGACTGAGCTAACTCAGCCCTCATCCTTATAATCATCATTTATAAGAATGTTCTCGGGGGGGGGGGGCACAGTTAAATCCGACGCTTTTACTCACCCAACTGACAAAGTGTTCAGTCTGAAACAATCTCTCCCAGCAATGCTGCACTCTTCTCACCAAACACTATCCAAATATTTTTCTCTCGTCCACTCGTCGCAACAGCCAAAATGCTACTGCAAGCTTTTCTCCCAGGTTTGTGAGGGCTGGTCATTATATACACAATTACACTTGCCCGTGCGACATTAATCAGCACGCGTCAATCCTTCATATCCGGGCTACTCTGGACAGTTTAGTAATTCACCTGCGCCAGGCCACGACTCACGATCAGGAGGATGTGAGTTCAATCTCCCCACTCGCCTCTGATCTCATTCTGCATGCCAAACACAGTCGTGCACGCTTCGAACCACTACGTTCGTGGTTTCTCTCGCCACAATTATCACCCTTATCACTATCATCATCATCTGAGTTATTGTCGTAGTTTGAATTTTGAAGACACATATGCGCCTTAGAAAATGTTTTATTCTTATTCATCTGTTTTGGAAAAAGGTTGTCACTTGACACCAGGTGACAAAATAAATCGAAAAACACGTATGTATAGTTTGGTTCTCGTGTTTATTGACGTTTTAATAAACCAGACCGGCCTTTTCAATGAGTTCCCCAACCGTTGTTCATCAAGGGGAGAAAACTCTCTGCATTTTCAAAAATGTCTACTAGAGAGGCCATTACATGTGTGGGGCCTCAGGAGGTTTAATGCTTTAGGTTTAAAAGGTGGCTGTGGTTATTCCTGGTGCGTATTCCATCTTATTTGGTGGTCGCGCTGAAAAAGGAATTCACGGAGAGAAAAGGAAGAGACAAAGACAAAAGGTAGTTTTATAATTTAGGCTTTATTTACGGTTATAGCCACCACGTGACAAGGAATATCTCCCTGGCCAGTAGTAGTGTCTAGACACAGTTAAGGCCTAAGACAGAATGGCCGAGAGATTCTCTTGGAGGCCGGAAATGAGCCCCTTTTCCAGCAAATGCCCGGAGGGTTCTTACGGTGAGGCTCATGTGAGTTTATTATTTATTTCATTTGGATTTTATTTGAATTTCAATTTTAACCCCCACACATGTGTGGGGCCTCAATTTGCATTGGGTGTCATAAATTTAAATAAAATTTCAACAGTGATTGAGTTAAAAATATTTCCACATTTTTTTTTCTTACAAAATATATTTTCAAGAATAGAAATATTGATTCATTTTATTGAAATCGAATAAATAGCTATAAACTAGTTACCATCAAAATGGGTGCCGATTTTCACTTTTAAAACGAATTAAAATCAATAAAGTGTATTATCTAAGGTCAAATGTTTGTTTAAGTCGAAAAGTAGTAACATAATGAGCATCAGTAAAAAAGGAAGAAAAATAATATTACGTATATAATTAATTTTTATTACATTTTAAACATCAAATTAGCCCCAAAATTGGGGCTAATTTGATGTTTAAAATGTAATAAAAATTAATTATATACGTAATATTATTTTTCTTCCTTTTTTACTGATGCTCATTATGTTACTACTTTTCGACTTAAACAAACATTTGACCTTAGATAATACACTTTATTGAACATTTATGATGCACAAAACAAACCATCTTATCAGCATTTCAAAACATTTTAAAAAGTTTATTCTTAGAAATTATTAACAAAAACATTAAACGCACCATGTAAAGAAAAAATTACTAACTTGACCTCATGACATCGAAGATTTATGAAAGTTATATTCTTCCTTGCTTTGATAGTGTTCATTTTTTTGTATTACTTTCTCTATTTTGTTAAAAATAACCCCTGTAAAAATTTGGGAATGGGACGCAGACCCCACCCGCCACTACGGACCTATTTCTTCTTATTACATTATCTTATCTGCTTATTCTTCAAATCTCTGGGTGTAAGTATTTAATTTTTAATGTAATGAAATATATTAAATTAGAAAGATTAATGAAATTAAATAAGAACACATATAAAAAGATTGCACTCTTCTCGGCTTGGTCGCTCGTTTATCTCTTTGGGTCTCTTCTTCGGGTTGTCTTGGACCATATCTCTGTCCGCATCCATCTGTTTAGTTATTGATTCAAATCAGGGACTTGATGAACCCTGTCGGTGGGGCTGTAGAATACACCGACTGCACCTCTGCAGAGGGGTAAATCCCACCCCTTCAATGGAGTCACCTGTTGGTCGTGGGTGGCGACCTGTGAGGCTAAGGACGAAATCCTAGAGGCTGAGCAGTTCATGACATGAAACACTCCACTTTGGCCTTGACTTAAGCTAGACGGGCGGTCAGAGAGACGCCTCTTCAAACAATGGGCTGGTCATGCCAAGCCCTAGCGCCTATATGATTGTCCCAATACTGTTGCTCTTATAGCAACCCCGCAATCATATATGCAAGAAGGCGGTTACTTAGGGTCTTACTGCCCTAGGTATGACGTTAACCTGCATCTAGTGGTGAGGTTCCACTTCTGGAGCTCTGGGGAGTGTGGAGTACCCCTACATTGCCATTACTCCCTAGTCTACACTGACCTAGAAGGTCCTATCTTTGGGGAAAATGTTTTTAAAAAATGAGTATCTAACAAGAATGAATAAAACGAAAAAAATATAAAGAATAACCCAAGGGTTGACATGCCGTAAAATCCAACCAACCAACCAACCAACCAAACACGAAGACTTCGATTGTTTGACGTACATCTTTATTCATTTACCCAAGACTCAAGCTTTAACGCGCGCGGAGAAGATTTCAGCAGAGCACACCAATATGCGTCTAGCCCGAAGATGGTGTTCAACTTAACTCACTACCTTTCCCACAGTTGCTCAGTCACGTGACCTCTCAAACCAATGAGAATACCCATT
This sequence comes from Doryteuthis pealeii, assembly GCA_023376005.1. Taxonomy (NCBI): domain Eukaryota; kingdom Metazoa; phylum Mollusca; class Cephalopoda; order Myopsida; family Loliginidae; genus Doryteuthis; species Doryteuthis pealeii. The sequence continues at coordinate 10,160,796 of CM042177.1, forward strand.
CCAGGTCAAATAAGGGTTCAACGTCAGCCTGTCATGCTTATCTGAACTTACGGTGATTTTCCATGACTATTAATTTTTGAATTCTACACTATATTACAAAATGAATAGGCTAACATTCATTATGTAACATTAGTATTGACTATTATTCAAAAAGACCGCCCTGTTGCAGGGGCGTTAGAATACACCGACTACACCTCTGCAGAGGGGTAAGACTTTCACCAAATGTTGGCCATGGGTGGCGACCCCTAATGCTTAAGGACGGAATCCTAGTGGATGAGCAGTCCATGACATGCAGCATTCCACTTGGCCCTTACTTGCACTAGACATGCAGTCAGCTCATAGGTGATGGCTGAGGGTCTTCATGTCCTGGGAATTACGTTAAACCCAATCTGATGATGAGGTTCCAGTTCTGGAGGATTGGGGGTGTGGGGCATCTCTTCATCACCATTGCTCCCAGGTCATCTCTGACCCCGGAGTAGTAGAATCCTATCTATGTGTTAAATAGAAAAATTTGTTTATAAACATTATTTTTAAAAAAAACTTTCTACGAAACTATCGCTTATAACAAACTTGAACTTTACCCTATAAACTTATCCCTTAAACTGATTCCCAATCCACTTAGCAACAAACAACTGCAAACAACTTAATGTCAAAATCAATAAAAATCCTTGAAAAAAAAAGACATAAAAATAAATTTGACCATCTCTCAACCTACCGCTTGGCACAAAATAATCCTGGATGGGTTGACATGCCATCGAAATCAATCAATCAATCGAATCTAATAGGGTTCAACGTCAGCCTGTTATGCTTATCTGAACTTACGATACCTTTCGATGACTCTTACAGTTAATTTTTGAATTCTACACCACATTACAAAATGATTAGGCTACCCATTATGTAACATTAGTATTAGTTATTATTCAAAAAGTGATAAATGCTGATAAAAACTTATTTCCCGTCGTTTAAGAAGTCCGAGTTTTAAAACGAACAAATAGACGGAGATGTATTTGGTTTGGTTCGGTTTGTTCTGTTTTACGGCATATCAACCTCAGTGGGTCATATAATGCCGATAAAGTTTTGAAATAAAGTCATTCTTAAATGGATACTCAATTTTTTATAAATACATTTTTCTATTTAACCCATAGATGGACCCTAACAGGTACTACCACTCTGAGTCAGAGTGGACCAGGGAGCAATGGTGATGAAGGGATGCTCCACATTCCCTCAACCTCCAAAACTGAAACCTCACCATCAGATAGAGTTTAACGTCATTTCCAGGACATATAGCCCCTTAGCTACTGCTTTCTAGCACGGATATGATAAAAAGAAAGAGTATAAAAAAATAACGAAACAAAAAATTAAATAATCAAATTAACTAAATAAGATAGGATGAAAAGAGTACATAAAAATAAATAAAAAATAAACAAATGAAGTAAGAACGAAATAAGAAAGAAAGAAAGAAAGAAAGAAAGAACGAAAAAAAAAGCATTAAAAACGAAACAAAGCACATTTACACAAGTAAAAAGAGCAGGAACGAAAAAAAAAAAAAAAAAAAAAGAAAGCAAGTATTTTTTTCCTTTTTGAAAGGACACAGAAAAGATAGCAAGAACAAAAGAAAGAATCAAGCAAGGAAGGAAAACAAAAAAACAAAACAAAAAAAACAAACAAAACAAATAGAGAATGAATGTATTAACGAAAGAAAGGACGAATGAAAAAAGAAAGAAAAAACTAAAGGAAGAAAAAAGAAAGAAAAGTACGAAAAAAAGAACGAATGAAAAAGTACCAGAAATGAAAAAGAAAAAAAGAAAGAAAAAAAAAAGAAAAATTATTTTCTTTTTGGAATGACACAAAAAAATGACAAGAACAAAATAAAGAATCAAGCAAGGAAGGAAGGAAAGAAAACAAAAAAATAAATAAAGAATGAATTAATTAATGAAAGAAAGGACAGAAGAAAAGAAAAAAAGAAAGCAGAAACTAAAGAGTGAAAATACAAAAGTACGAAAGAACGAATAATAAAAAAAGGACAAGAAATAAAAGACAGTAAAAAAAAAAAAAAATACAATAAAGAACAAAAGAAAGAATCAAGCAATGAAGGAAGGAAAACAAAACAAAAAAATAATAAAGAAAGGACACAAGAAAGAAAAAAAAGAAAAAATTAAAACAAAAAAAGAAAGAAAAGTATGAATGAAAAAATTACAAGAAATAAAAGACAGTAAAAAAAAAAAGATAGAAAGAAATGAAGAAGAAAGAAATGAAGAAAGAAAGTACGAAAAAAAAACATGAAAAAACGAAATAAAGAACGAGTAAAAAGAGAGCAGGAACAAAAAGAAAGAAAGCAAGAAAAAAAAAGAAAAAGAACCAAAGAACCAAAGAAAGGAGACCAAATAAGATAGAAAGAACAAAAGAAAGAATCAAGCAAGGAAGGAAGGAAAACAAAAAAAATGATAATGAAAGAAAGAACGAATAAATGAATGAAAGAAAGGACAAAAAAAGAAAAGAAAGCAAAAACTAAAACAAAGAAAGAGAGAAAAGTACGAAAGAAAGAACCAATGAAAAAGTAAAAGAAAAAAAAGACAGTAAAAAAACAAAAAACCAAACAACTAAATAATCCAATAAACTAAATAATACCAAATTATTAGAAAAGTCGAAGGAAATAACAATGAAGATGTAATTATAAAACCGAAAGAAAAAATTGCAATTATAATTGATGCTTTGAAATATCAAGATATCTGCGGGTAATCTTCAAAATCGTTAACGGAAGAATAAGGAAAACAATTAAAACACGTTCTTGTTTTCCTCTTTAATTTTCTTTCTTTCTTTCTTTCTTTTTTATTACCATTTTCAGTTTACCTTTCTTTCTTCTTTTTCTCTTGTTATTTTTGTTGTACATTTTTGCTATTGCAGCCTACACTTGTCGACCTTGTCTTTAGGACATTCGCCCGACATGCGTGACCAAGGTTACTGTGTTTCAAATGAAGGGAAAGATTATAGCAGACGATAACGTCGAGGGCAGATTGCATCAGATAAGTCGCTGTTTCAAAATCAAATCGGACAATCAAAAAAAGATTAAAACAGAAGAGCTTTTATGTTGTAATTTGGAAGAGACTAAAATATAATTATTTTGTTGAGAGATCGCCATGTTTTTTTTTTTTTTTTTTTTAGGGGAAGGGTTCTGCTTGGGGACTGTTCGTAAAACCAGGAATAGCTTTTTTTGTCATTTTAAAAGAAGTCATGTGCAAAAGATCATATTTGAAATAACTTTTCATCTTATCTATTAGTGACTATAAAAAAAAAAGATAAATAAAATAAAATAAAATAATAAAAATAAAATAAATAAAATAAGATAATGAAACGTAAAGTCAACGGAATGGTCTAAAGTCATATCAGCCACACAGCGAGGGAGTCTATCCTCTTTTCAATAGCGCAAGACCAAGGAGATTACTTTTGCGTCTGAGGTGGAGCGCCATACCTACCATCAGTTCCTCACATTACCGCACAGATCCCTGTACTACTCATACGCTGAGTGCTCTACCGACTGAACTAAATCAGTCCCAAATAATGGGGAGGTTCTCAAGGAGCTCCTGAAAATAGTAAGTTCAAAATAGCGGTTTAACAGATTTGAATTCAGTTTTCCTTCTAGACTGGTTGCCACACCAAGATTTTAAGTCCCACAGTCTATCTATAGCTATTTACCCATAGTTGAGGAACATTTTGAATATTGAATATTAGATAAATAAATAAAATAAAATAATGAATAAATAAATAAAAAGTAAAGACGACGGGGTTACCTAAAGTTGATATTAGCTAAATTTTCTTCATGTCTAAATGGACTGAGGTGGAGTGCCACACCTACCATCAGTTCCTCACTTGATTGCACAGATCCCTGTGCTACTCATACGCTGAGTTGCCGAGGGCCGATATCGAACCAGAAACCCAGCGATTACCTACAAGTGCTCTACCGACTGAACCAAACCGGTCCTAAATAATGAATAATTAAACAAATAAAACGATTTTGGCAACTTGTCCAGAATATGCATTTACCCAACCCCTCCACACATGCAGAACGTGACGCAAGGTCAATTTATAAATTTAACATGTTTGAATTCAGTTTTCCTTCTCCTGGGTCGGTTGCCACTTACAAATTTATGGGCCATCCTTTAGTCTTCAAGCAAGACCGCTTGACCAGCGGAAATCCTTGGTAATCCTCTGGTAAAGAACCCTCCGTATTGTAAGTTCCTTCATCAAAGGTTGTAAGTGGACTATGAAAGGATCAGTGTTTAAGTAGTCAATCTGGTCAGGTTTATGGCTGCTGATTGGCGGAGGAATAAACCACGTGACCTCGGCCAGTCTATAAATTTAAGTGGGGAATTGTAGCACACCTTATATACAGAAATAGGACCATATGATCTTTAGGCACCCCTCGACTCACAAGGACACTTTTCTCATTTACAACGGTTTTATCCGGTTGTTTGTTAGGGGTTAGGGTCAGGGGTTAGTTTTATAATTCAAAAAGTATAGCGATTTTTAGTATTTTTGACACACCTTGTATTCTGAAAAAAATAACGTTCCATTAATTATTTTTTCAGAATACAAGGTGTGTCAAAAATATCAAAAATATTAAGTTTAAAGCTATATTTACCAAGATAGAAATGAAGAATGAATGGAACTTTTTTTTTTCAAAAGACAAGGTGTCAAAAATACAAAAAATCTTGATACTTTTTTGACACACATTGTATATTTGCCTTGTATGTATTTATGCAAGCAGGATGCGACACAAGATCGATTTCTAAGCGGAGTTTAACGGGTTTGGATTAAGAATTTTCCTTCTCCTAGACTGGTTGCCACATCAATATTTAAAAGCCCACAGTCTTTCCCATAGCTATTTACCCATAGTCGAGAGATATTTTGGATAATTCTGGAAGCGTTACGTAGAAATATGATACTTACATTTATTCATTTTCTTCATGACTTTTACCCTTATTGCCATAAATCTTGATGTGGCAACCAGTCTAGGAGAAGGAAACCCTTTTTATCATATGAGTGATAGAAGGCAGTGGCTGAAGGTTTCCATGTCCTGGGAATGACGTTAAACTCTACCTGATTGTGAGGTTCTAGTTCTGGAGGTCTGAGAAATGTGGAGCGCCCGTTAATCACCATTGCTCCCTGGTCCACTCTGACCCGGAGTGGCAGTACCTGTTAGCGTCCCATCTATGGGTTAAATAGAAACATGTGTTTATAAAAAAAATTGAACATCAATTAAAAATGAATTTATTTCAAAACTTTGTCGGCATGAACCACTGAGGTTGATATACCGTAAAACAAAACAAACTAAACCAAATCATTTCTTTTACTGAATATTTTAAAAATTATAAATCTGCAATCGGCAGTGATTGGAGGGAGAGAGAGAGACTAAAGAAATATAGTTGGTAGGTGAATTGTAGCGAGTTGAGGACGTAGTTTTTAAATGTAACTATTCACCAAATACCAGCCCGTACAGCTAAACTTCCGGTATTTTGGGCCCGATTTCAACCAAACTTTCAGGAATTGTAACTCATCTATTAATAATGGAGATTGGGTCTCTATTTTTCTGTAACCGAAACCACGTCACTACTTACGTCACTATTTCTCTGAATGTTTGAGATGAGGCTTGAAGATTAGTATTATTAGCGTTGTTCGACTATTGTCCCCATCTTCATTGTTATTTGTACAACGTTTCGGCCGATATACCCTCCGGCCTTCTTCAGGTATTTCTTGTCTGAATACGACAAGAAAATTCCCGAGTTCGAAAAGAAGGTTCCCGAGTCCGAGAAGGTTCCCGAGTCCGACAAGAAATACCTGAAGCAGGCCGGAGGGTATATCGGCCGAAACGTTGTACAAATAACAATGAAGATGGGGACAATAGTCCGAACAACGCTAATAATACTAATTACGTCACATTACCCAAGATCGTCAATACATAGAATAAAGAACAACCTTGTTTGAATTAATTTGAATTTTAACTGTGAGAAACTTGTTTTTTTTTTTTAGAAAGAAAACATATGTATTTGAATTTTGACAGGCAATTTATTTTTATGTCTATTATTAAAAAAACATAAGATATCAAAGAGTTGTTTACATCTTTTACGAAAGAAATCCTTTTACGACATCGATAAAATCGAGATAAAAAATTGTTGATATTTTTTTTACACTCAAATTAAAATATTCGTTCAATTCTAATAACATTTTGTAGAATTATGTATGAGTGTATTCCTAAAAACATTGTCGTTCGCCGTAAAACAAAACAAACACCCACTCCCTTAGGCATCTTTAAAAATTAACTTTTACACCGCCCAGAGGGTTTTTTTTGCTAGTGCCTATAAAGTTGTTATATATATAATCTGTGGAGTGCGTGATGTAATGGTTACTGTCGTAGGAAATGGATACGACGAGACGAGTTAAAATCTTGGACGAGGCTGTTTGCATTTCACATAGCGTTAATACTCTTGGGAAAGGTATGTATTCACCTACTTTCTCTTTATATATGGTAGAGCAGACCAGCAGACCGGTTGCCTAAACAAAGGTTACAAAGGTTAAATGTTTTTTAGGAATTCACTCATACATAATTCTACAAAATGTTATTAAAATTGAACGAATATTTAGGCAACCAGTCTAGGAGAAGGAAAACTCTGAATTCCAGCTTGTTACACTCTGCTTCAGAAATTAGCTTTGTGTCACATCCTCTGTTTGCATAGCGCTGATACTCTTGGGAAAGGTAGGAATGCAACTATTGGTACGTTCACTTCACTTTTAGTGTCTACATTTTCTTATGACCTTTTTCATTTTTTTTAAAGAAAATTATTTATAACCTTTTCAATTAATGAATATGTTAAGTTTCTGACCGCCATCCTTGAAAAGGACTTAAAGTAAGTAAGTAAGTCCTGAGCTATAGAATCCTTTGGTAAGTGAATAAGTCCTAAGTTATGGAATCCTACGTAGTGTCAAAGGTCCAGTGATATAATCCTATATTCCGTCGTCCACGAAGGTTCACAGCAATGTGCAGGTATGACTAGAACAGCCAGTATAATAACAATATCAGCAGCAGAGTACTGCCAGTGATTGGCCAAGATTATGGTCACATGATGATTGCCGAGTCTATAAATAAGAGTGGGCATTTAACACACGCCTTATATGAAAAAACGCCAACAGAATAAATAAAATATATAATCTAGATTTAATATTTTGAAGAATATTTTTTATATTCGTTTAATAAATGATATGGTGACTCTTACCGTGTAACACCCCCCCAAAAAAAAAACCCTTGCTTTATTTATTTTATTTATTTATTCCCCATTTTGATTAACTATTAAAAACAGGTTTCCAGAAATTTATACAAATTAATTTTAGGTCTGTGTTTCTGAACAACAATCTTTTTGTTCTGGTATCCAATAACGTTTTAATTATTTGGAAATCTATTATTTATTGTATACTCATTATCTATTAATAATGGAGATTCGCTTCCAGTTTTTGTCTGTAACAAAAACTACGTCACTGCTTACGTCACATTACCCAAAATCGTCATAACATAGAATAAATACACTCAAAATTTGAACATGCAACATTAGACAGTCCTCATTGTTTTTTAAACAAGTTTTAATAAATACATGACTAGTATTATATATCTATATATAGTTTGTTTTATTTTAATACATATTTAAAGTTTACATTTCAAGTTGTTTTATTTTTTAATCCTTTAAAGAATTTGATGATTTTACTTACTTAGGGTACACACTCGCTGATATTGAATTTTTAACTCCCACCCCTCAGGCATTATGTTTCAAAAATCTATTTTTACATCACCCGGAGGGTGTTTTTTTTATTATACTAGTTTGTTTAATGGATAAATAAATCAGACCTGTTTCAGTCCGCTTAAAAGATGACCTTGTGTTGCATTCAAGTTCATGGGGGAGTGGTTTAGTAAATACATACATGAGGATCCGGCTGATGTTTTCTTTTTAGGTGTAAAAAAAAAGTAAAGTCGTGGGGCGGCCTAAAGTCGGTATCAGCCAATCAGCGAGGGAGTCTATCCCCTTTTCACTAGCGCTAGACCAGGGAGATTATTTTAACGTCTGAGGTAGAGTGCAACACCTACCGTCAGCTCCTCACTTTACCGCACAGATTCCTGTGCTACTCATACGCTGAGTTGGCGAGGACCGGTATCGAACCCAGAACCTTGTGGTTCCTAGCCGAACGCGCTACCGACGGATCTGAACCAGTCCCTTTTATGTGTAATCTATTTAATTTTTATGTTTTATTGCTCACCTCACTGTAAAAGCGCTTACCCATCCTCTTGGTAATCATTACGAGAGGCAGACACACACTTAGACCCACCCTGTTGCAACTGATGTGTTGCTAAGGGTGATTCAGTTTGTGTCAATGGTCGAATCGATATTAAGAAAAAAAGGCTTAGAATCTCATTTTTTTTAAACTGGTTTGATACTCCTCCTCCAAGAAATAATGAAATTAGATATTCATTCGAAATATTAATTGATTTTTCGGGGTTTTCGAGAGTATCTTCAATCTTTGAATGAATCAGAAACCTTTTTCTGTACGCAAGACTCTGTGTAAACAAAGCGATCATCATCATCATCATCATCATCATCATTAAGCTGCGCTGTTGGCACGGATATCCATGACAATCTCTCTCCATCCGTCCCTATCACTGATAATTCTCTGGAGATATTCTATGCAGCATCCTGTATCCGCACAGAACTGGTCGATGTACGTCTTTGCTGGTCGGTCCACACTGACGTGCCCATGTGCTGGCTTCCACAGGAGGACGTCATTTAGGAATTCATACTTGCTTCTCCAGCAGCGTCCTGCGTGTCTTGTCCGTCTTACACGGATGGTTTGGGTGATATGGGGCAAGTGACCGTACAGCTGTTTTCTCTTGGGGTGTTGTTTCCACGTCTTGTTCAGGATCATACGCAACATTCTTGTGCATCTCCCATCTAGTTTATTCTCTAGTCGCTTCGTTAGAGTCCAGGTGGTGCAGCCGTACAGCAGTACTGACACGACAACGGCCTGGAAGAATTGTCTCTTTAACTTGTTTGTGAGTTTGGATTTCCATATGACTGATAGTTTATTTATAGCGGACCATGTCTTTCCTATGCGTGCATTAACATCATTTTCTGTGGAGGAGATATTACTGCCTAAGTACCTAAATTGTTCTACCGAGTTTAGGAGTTTGCCATCGATAGTTGAGAACGATAAAACAAATAGAACCTCCTTTAAATATGAATAATTATCCTAAAGTATAATAAAAGCAATTCTATGTCCTTTATTTCTAACTAGCTAATATATGCACCCTCCGCCGGGTGCAAGTGTCTAAGTTTTGATGTAATAAAATATTACATTAAATTATAAAAACTAATGAAACTAAATGGAAGCGCGTGGTGTAATGGTTAAAGTCATGGGCAATGGACTCGTCACCCCGAGTTCAAATCCTGGTTGTGGTAATTGCATTTCACTTAGCGCTAATACACTTGGGAAAGGTATGAATCCTACTCTCCCTCCAGCTATGGATAAACAGTAGGGCAGACTGGGCTCTTTAACCTTGGTTAGGCAACCGGTATAGGAGAAGGAAAACTCTGAATTCAAACCTGTTGAACTCCGCTTAAGAAATTGACCTTGTGTCACATCCTGCTCGTGCGGAGAGGTTGGTAAATATAAATAAGAATGCAGATAAAGATTTGAAACAGAGGGAGGTATAATCGAAGGATAGAACAACTGAAACTCACTCTTCCATCACTCCCGTCTTTCATTGCTAAATTTTCCTAATTTAACTATTCAGTTAAAATAGAAAGTAAAGAATAAAATCAGTTATTTCTTCTTGTTAATCGATTTCTTTTAATGTTTATCTCCGAGATCTTTGCTCATACTCATTAAGATAAAATCAAACAATTAGAAATCAATAATACTAAACACATATCTATTAAAATCAAATTTTTAATATCAATATGCAAATTAGCCTTCTCGTTCACACTGAAAACCGCTACTTTGTTGTATATATAAATACAATTGCATGTTATTAGTATGTAGATATGGTCGGCAGTATTAATAATGTAAAACAATTTTATTAATAATTGAGGTTTAAATAAAAAATAAAATCATGGAGAATGTGGCGTAAATAACTAAGAGAATTGTGACTTGAGTAGTGATATGGTTTCGGTTACAGATAGACAAATGCACAATCTACATTATAATAAGATAATGACCATCTTACAACCAGTATGTAATATGATTAAGTACTGCTAATTTGATTCCTTTTAAATATGAATAATTACCCTAAACGTTATTAAAAGCGTCTCTACATATTTATATATAAAGGGCAGTTTGTGTATGTATATCGGGATTAAACTACGAAAATAATATTATAAAAACGACACAGAGTATTAAATATATTAATTACATAACTAATACACAGGAGTTTTACATATTATTTAAGATTTTAATATTACATCAAGTTTTTATTACTTTCAGGTATTGATTTTGGTGATCCTCATTATGTCGTGAAGTCCAAATTTCCCAGATATCTCATTTCGAGATTCGGTGATATCCATTGGCCATCCAGATCACCTGATCTAACTCCCAGAGAACTATTTTCTGTGGGGTTACCTGAAAGATCGGGTATATGCAGTCAGGCCCCACACGACAGCGGAACTAAAAGAAAGCATTCGTAGAAAGTTAACAGCTATTCCAGTTGATATGCTAAACCACACTTTACGTGATATAAGAAATCGAGCTCTCGAATGTTTTCGCTATAATGGTGACGATCCAAGTACATAATATTCAAATTTTAGATTATATGTAAAATTCCTGTGTACCAGTTATGTAATAAATATACTTAGTACTTTGTGTCGCTTTTGTAATCTGAGAAAATAGCATTTTAAATCTGTCCTATCATTATGGTCCACCATATATATATATATATATATATATATATATATATATATGTGTGTGTGTGTGTGTGTGTGTGTGTGTGTGTAAAAGGAAAATGGAAGTGAATCCGACGGGAGTAAATTTACTCTGAGGAAGGTCGATATTTCTTTGTGTGCGGAACATTTCTACATTTTTTCTATTACTATTATTTCATTTCATTTTGTTATTTAAAAATAATAATAGATTGAATAATGTACACATGGATAAACTCCTGATCGAAACACGTGTAAGTAAAATTAATTAAAATATCCTATTTTATCCATTCTATACTTTCTTTCCTTTATTTCTCTTTTCATATATATATATATATATATATATATATATATATATATATATATATATAAGGTGTGTCATAAAAGTACAGAGATTGAAGCTGTAGTTACCAAAATAAAAATGGACAATGAATGGAACGTTAATTCTTTTTAGAATACAAGGTGTCAAAAAGTATAAAAAATCTTGATACTTTATTGACATACCTTGTGTGTGTGTGTATGTGTGTGTGTGTGTGTGTGTGTGTGTGTGTGTGTATGTGTGTGTGTGTAGCTCAGTCGGTAGAGTCCACCTAAAAACCACAATGTTCCAGGTTCGACACTAGCCTTCGTCAAATCAGCGTATGAGTAGCACAGGGATCTGTGCAGTAAAGGAGCTGATGGTAGGTGTGTAAAACACTCTCATTGGTCTAGCGCTAATGAAAAGGGGATAGACTCTTTGCTGTCTGGCTGATACTAAGACCCTCAGCCACTACCTTCTAGCACATACATGATAAAAAGAGTTGGGGCTTGCCATAAGGGCAATAGGGGTGGGACAATCATATAGGTGCTAGGGCTTGGCATGACCTGCCAATTGATCGGAGGGAGCTTCTCCACCTGTCTAAGTGCCAAGTAGAGTGTTGCATATCATGGACTGCTTAGCCACTATGGTTCCATCTTTAAGCATTTTATTGGTCACCACCCATGACCAACAGATGGCCCTATTGGAGGGGGGCTGATATCGACTTTAGGCCACCCCGATGACTTTTACTTACTTATATATAAATATGTTAGACAATCACGTATGCATTCACTTTCGATCGTTCAATTTTCTTTTAACCGAATAAATGTTTCTGTCCAATAAGATATCACCTCGATTACTATGTATACACTGCGCATGTGTATACATTCCATCCAATCATCCAAATATGATTATACAAGCGCCATGATTGCTTTTAGATATTTTAACAATGCATATTTCTCACGTCAGAATTAACAATGGAATCAATCTATTTTAATGGCAATCACTTTTGAATATTCTTTCTTTAATCCAATGTTTAATTTACAAGACTTGAGTTGAACTAAATGCCTTAATGTACAATACACTACAATGTGCTATGGCACATACTTCAGCATTTTGCATTTCGTGGGGTAGGCTATTAAAAGTTTTTTCATAGTCAATCCAAGTCATACTTAGACCACCCTGTCGACTGGGGCTGTAGAATACACCAACGGCACTTATGCAGAGGAGTAACCCCCCCCCCCTAATGGGGCTACTTGTTAGCCGTGGGTGGTGAACCGTGATGATTAAGGACAAAATCCTGCTGTCTGAGCAGTCCTTGATATCCAACAGTCCTCTCTGATCCTTACCGAGGCTAGACGGGTAGTCGGAGAGGCTGGTCACGTCAAGCACTAGCACCTATATAATTGTCCCAACACTATTGCACGCCCTATCGGCTGGTGCATTAAAATGTACCGACCGCACCTCTGTAGAGGGGTAAGACTCCCCCAATGGGGCACCTGTTGGCCGTTGGAGGCGACCCGCGATGCTTAAGGACGGAGTGAATGAGCAGTCCATGACCTGCAACACTCCACTTAGACCCTTACATAGGCTAGACGGGCGGTCGGAGAGGCCCCCTCCGATCAATCGGCTGGTGACGTCAAGCCCTAGGACCTATATGATTGTCCCAACCCTATTTCTCTTATGGCAAGCCCCAACCCTTTTTATCATATGGGTCCTAGAAGGCGGTGTCTGAGAGTCTACATGTCCTGGGGGGCCGGGTTAGCACAGTCGGTAGAGCGTTCGGCTAGAAATCACAAGGTTCCTAGTTCGATACCGGTCCTCGCCAACTCAGCGTTATGAGTAGCACAGAGATCTGTGCGGTAAAGTAAGGAGCTGATGGTAGGTGTGGCGCTCCACCTCAGATGCTAAAAAACAATCTCCTTGGTCTAGCGCTAGTGAAAAGGGGATAGACTCCCTCGCTGATTGACTGATACCGACTTTAGGCCGCCCCAACGACTTTACTTACTACTATCTGATGGTGAGGTTCCAGTTTTGGAGGTTTGGAGAATGTGGAGCACCCCTCCATTACCATTGCTCCCTGATCCACTCTGACCCGGAGCGGTAGTACTATGGTTAAATAGAAAAATGTATTTATAAAAAAATTGATTATCCATTAAGAATTAATTTCTTTCAAAATTTATCGGCATTAAATGACCCACTGAAGTTGATATGCCGTAAAACAAAACAAAACAAAACAAAACAAAACAAACCTATTGCCTTGCTTCATCCGCCGGATGGATGATGGACAAATCCTGAAGCACATCCTCTATGCAGAGTTTTCGTCTGATAAGAGACAGATTTGTTGCCCCCAGCTGTGTTTCAGGGATGTCTGCAAGAATTACCTCAAGTGCTTTGGCATTGCCTCTTCCAGCTGGGAAAATTTGGACCAGTACCGCCCTCGGTGTCGGCAGGTTTTCCGTAGAGGACTGTTCATGTCTGAAGTCACCCTGGCGCAACACCATGAAGCAAGGAGGTCCAGAAGAAAGCCGCGACAACAAAGCACATGTTCAGGGACAGCCTTCACATGCGACATCTGTGGTCGAGAATGTTTTTCAAACATTGGACTTCACAGTCACAGGAGGCGCTGTAACTTCAGGGTCACAAAAACTTTATTATAGTCTTCCAAGATTGAAATGCCAATTAATGAATGATGAATTGCCCTTATGGCAAACCCTCAACCCTTTCTATCATATGCACTAGAAGGCGGTGGCTGAGGGTCTTAGTGTCCTGGGTATGATGTTAAACTGCATTTAGTGGTGAAGTTCTAATTCTATGACTCTGGGGAACGTGGAGTACCTCCTTATCGTCATTACTCCCAGGTCCACATTGACCCAGAGTGGTAGTACCCGTTAGGGCGCCATCTATGGGTTAAATAGATAAAACAATGAGTATCAAAAATGTGTTTAAAAATTGAGTTTGAAAAAATAATTAATACCCAACAAGAATGAATAGAACCAAATGTTTTCGGCATAAAATAACCCAAAAAGTTTTGACATGCCGTAAAATCCAACCAACTTAATGCACAATTGATGGGAAATAAAATGTGCTGTGTGTGTGGAGTAAGATCTATGAATAGATAATAAAAACGAGAAAGATGCATGTAGGTATTTACCCAATCCGTAGCCACGGGTAAGGTGTGACACAAGGTTGAAAGTATGGGGCATCCAGTAAGGATCAAACTTGCTATTCAATAGTATTGTGTCAGTAAAGACAAGCTTGCTAACTATTACACCACGATGGAGCGCCCAAGAAATATATATGGACACGGTGAACCGAGTTCAAATCCTGGACGAGGATGTTTGTATTTCACATAGCGCTAATATCATTGTGAAAGCCATGATCCTAATTGTTCTCCTTCCAGTTATGGGTAAATAGTAGGGCAGACTGGGATTTTTAACCTTAGTATAGCAATCGGTGTAGAACTCTGCAACCCTGCATTCAAACTGTTAAACTCATATTAACAACTGACCTTGACGATGTAGAAAATAATGTATTGTAGCTGAAAACTTGATCTATCCAATGGTGTTATTATACCACCCTGAATGTATTCAGTCAACTCCTCCGCCATGAGCAGGATGTGACACAAGGTAAATTTTTAAAAAACTGTGTTCATGTGTTTCAAAAAGAAATGAGACATATCTACACTCAACGGTAAGCCTCTAAAACCAGTCGAACAATTCACATACCGTGGTAGTAATATCTCATCCACAGAAAGCGATGTAAATACACGAATAGGAAAAGCATGGTCGGTCACAAATTATCAGTCATATGGAAATCTGATCTGACTGTCAAGTTAAAGCGACAATTCTTCCAGGCTGTGGTTATATCAGTGCTGCTGTATGACTGCACCACCTGGATCCTAACGAGGCGCCTTGAGAATAAGCTAGATGTGAGCTGCACAAGAAGACTGCGTACAGTCTTGAACAAATGGTGGAAACACCACCCCACAAGGAAACATCTGTATGGCCACCAGCTCCCATCTCACAAACCATTCGAATGAGACGGACAAGGCATGCTGGACACTGCTGGAGAAGCAAGGACGAGCTCATAAGCGACATTCTTCTGTGGAAGCCAACCCACGGACATGCTAGTGTGGGCCGCCCACCAAGGACCTACATTGACCAACTATACGAGGATGCTGGATGCTGCACAGAGGACCTTCCTGTGACAATGAATGATAGGGAAGGTTGGCGAGAGATTGTTATGGATATCCGTGCTACTTGCGCGACATGATGATGATGATGAAAAGCTTGTTTGAGTTTTCTTGCTTTCAGAACATTTCTCATATATTAGATTTATTCCATTAAAACTTCTTTTCTTTCTTCTTTTCTTTCTTCTTTTCTTCCTTCTTTTCTTTCTTTTGAATTCATTCATATTCATTTACAGCTTTCTTCTATATCCCATTTTTTTCATTCTTTCTTCAATTGAACATCCTTTTGTTTCTTTCTTTCTGTCTTTTTTCTTTTCTTTTCCTTCGCCCTTTCTTTCTTTGATTTTCTTTCTAATTCATTATCAGCTTTCTTTATCCCATTCATTCTTTCTTCAGTATATAGTAAAATTATAATAAAATTATAGTAAAATCTTTCCATAAACCATTTTTATAATAAAATCTTTCTATAGTCCATTTTTATAATAACATAGTTCTATAATCCATTTTTATAATAAAATATTTCCATAATCCATTTTTATGATAAAATCATTCCATAATCCATTTTTATAATAAAATATTTCCATAATCCATTTTTATAATAAAATCATTCCATAATCCATTTTTATAATAAAATCTTTCTATAATCCATTTTTATGATAAAATCATTCCATAATTCAGTTTTATAATAAAATCTTTCTATAATCCATTTTTATAATAAAATCATTACATAATCCAGTTTTATAATAAATAATCCATTTTTATAATATAATCCATTTTTATAATAAAATCTTTCCATAGTCCATTTTTATAATAAAATCTTTCCATAATCCATTTTTATAATAAAATCATTCCATAATCCATTTTTATGATAAAATCATTCCATAATCCATTTTTATAATAAAATAATTCCATAATCCATTTTTATAATAAAAGCAAAGTTTCTTACGTTAAAAAAATTCCAATATATTTTTTATTGCAAAACGAATGTGGTAAAGTGTTTTGTAGCTGAAAATTTGTTCTATCCAATGTTTTTAAATTGTTCCCTCTGTCTGTAGTAGTTTCCGTGGAAACAAACAGAAGGCATTACTTTCAGAGCACCCTTGTAAATCTTACACCGTCTAAACTAGTTTTTTTTTCCCAAATCTTTGCCACTCATTTTTTTACTGCCGTTTTATTTGCTCTTCATGTGCAAAACTATTTCAAACTCGACAAAAGAGATAATCTCAAAAATAACACGTAACATTTTTTTTCTTCTTTTAAAAAAATATTTCGTGCTATTTACAATAATGGCCACTGTCGAGCCAGACATGGCTTCCGGTTATACAGTGACTGTTTAGGTTACTCCTGCTGATATATTCGTGTCTTTTCTTAGATATGTCGGTTGCTAGCTGCAAATGAACATCGACACGTCCAACTTCATTGTGAGGTAATATTAGTGCACTGTCCGTCCGATTTATTGAGATTAACTTCTTTTCAACAACAATTCTTAATTATCGGCTTCCGGTCATAAGTTGACTAACGTAGAAATTTTGTGTTTCAAAAAATGTAAATCAGAAATTGCACTTCCGGCTATGGCGTCATAACAATGGCATGAAAATAAAGAATTAAAAATTCAGAGAACAAAAATGTCGTCTGCTTAAATTGGTTGTTTGTTCTGCGTTTATCAAATTCGCATATCTGCATCAAATTCGACAAGAAGCGGTGCATATAGAGACTAACTTTATAAATAATTTTCTCACTGTTTAATTTAGTATCTATGTAAATAATTGGGAGTTGTTTGTTTGTCGGTCCTCTATGGAAAGCCAAACAAAATATCATACATAGCGAACAAATTGGCAATGCAATCAAATTTTCCCCGTGCATTATTATAGAAAATTATTAAATAACCAATGCACTTTATACTAAAGTTTCTAATTCATTTTGATGCTAAAATCATTCCCAATTCATTTTTATAGTAAAAATCATTTCCAATGCATTTTTATAGTAAAATTCCTTTCAAATGCATTTTTATAGTAAAAACCATTTCCAGTGCATTTTTATAGTAAAAATCATTTCCAGTGCATTTTTATTGTAAAAATCGTTTCCAGTGCATTTTTATAGTAAAAATCATTTCCAATGCATTTTTATAGTAAAAATCATTTCCAATGCATTTTTATAGTAAAAATTATTTCCAATGCATTTTTATAGTAAAAATCGTTTCCGATGCATTTTTATAGTAAAAATCGTTTCCAGTGCATTTTTATAGTAAAAATCGTTTCCAATGCATTTTTTACAGTAAAAATCGTTTCCAATGCATTTTTATAGTAAAAATCGTTTCCAGTGCATTTTTATAGTAAAAATCGTTTCCAATGCATTTTTTACAGTAAATATCGTTTCCAATGCATTTTTATAGTAAACCGTTTCTGATGCAAAATCATTTTCAATGCATTTTTATAGCAAAATCTTTTTATAATCCATTTTTTTTACAATAAAATCAGTACTAATGTTTTTTACAAGTAAAATGTTTTCCAATATATATATATATATATATTGAAAAATCACTTACATAATTCATTTTCATAGAAAATCACATCCAATCTATTTTTATAGTAAAATCATTTTTAATATATTGTCATAGTAAATTAATTTTCAGTGCATTTTACAGTAAAATCATTTCATAGTTAAATCATTTCTAACGAATGTTTATGATAAAATCAGTTCCAATGCATTTTTATTGTGAAAATATTTCCTTCGTATTTCCATAGTAAAAATAATTTTCTATGAATCTTTATAATAAAATGATTTTCAAGAAATTTTTACAGTAAAATAATTTCATAATCTTTTTTTATAGTAAAATCTTTTCTAATGCATCTTCATCGTAAAATCAGTTGAAAGAAAGATGAGCGATAGTCAGTTGATGGCCAAGAGGCTCTCAATAATGAAGCCTACAAGTGAAACTGAATAGAAAAGAAAGAAAAGAAGGAAAGAAAAGGACGATGGTCAGTTGAAGGAAGAGGAATTGGGGAAAAAAGAAGGCAAAGAAATGAATGAAAGAAAAGGGGACTACAAAGAAAGAAAAAGGAGAAAGAAAGGAAAATGCAGAAATTGAAGATAGAAATAAAGAAAATCGAGAAAGGAAAAAGAAATAAGGGAAAGAAAAGGACGATGGTCAGTTGAAGGATGAAGTTTTGAAAAAAAAGAAGGCAAATAATTTGAACCAGAAAAGAAAAAAAGAAAAGGAGGCAATAAAGAAGGAAAAAAAAAAAAAAGGAGAAAGAAACGAAAATGGAGAAAATGAAGATAGAAAAAAGAAGGCAAATAAATTGTGAACTGAATAGAAAGAAAAAAAGGAAACAGAACAACATAAGAAAGAAAAAATAAAAAGAAGCAGGAAAGAAAGAACAAGACAATGGCTCGTTGAATGAAGAGGGAAACAAAAGGCAAATAAGTTGAGCTAGAAAGACGACAAAGAAGGAAAAAATATTTTTTAAAAAAGGAGAAAGAAAGAAAAGAAAATGGAGAAAATGAATATAGAAATAAAGAAAATGTAGAAAGGAAAAAGAAATATAAGAAGGAAAGAAAAGAACGACGGTCAGTTGAAGGATGAAGGATTGGGGAAAAAAAAAAGAAGTCAAATAAATTCAACTGAATAAAAAGAAGAAAAAAAGAAAGAAAACGGAACAGCGTAAGAAAGAAAAGGGAGAAAATAAAAAGCAGGAAAGAAAAGATTGATGGTTCGGTGAAGGAAGAGGAATTGAAAAAAAAAAAAAAAAAGAAGGCAAATAAGTTGAACCAAATAGAAAGAAACACATTAAAGGAGGGGAAAAGAATGCTAGAAAGAAGTAAACCAAACAGAAAATACAAGAAAAAACAAAAAAAAAAAAAAAAAAAAAAAACAAAACCACAAAACAAAACAAAAAAAACTCAGATAATTGTATGAAAATCATTGCAGCTATTATTTCCCTTGATTCAAAAAAATATTTTTTCTCGAAATTTTTTTCTTCAAATAAACAAAGAAAATAGAAAAGCGAAATTTCCACTTTCTCTATTCACTTGTTTTTGTCATTAATATTTTTCTTTAATTCTAATTGTCCCTTTAAAAAAAGACACAAAAATCCTGAAGACAATTGTTATAATTTTCTCCTCGTTGTCATATTTCCTATTATTTTCCTATTTTTATGGCCACAATTGCAGCTTTTACCGTTGGTAATAACAAATTTTAATGTAGTTATAAAATTTGACGTTTTTTTTAAATGTCAGCTTCCCACCATTACCTTCATCAGCAGCAGCTTACGGTCAAGTCACGTTGAAAGCACCAGATCTCGTTATATCACCGAAGTTAAGAAACGATGAACCTGTTCAGTACTTAGATGGGTGACCATTTAAGTAACAGCAATGACTGTAAGAAACCGAATATCAAATTGACTTGATTCGGCATTAAATGAACTGAAATTCATATACCGTAAAACCAAACTATTATTCCGTCTAGGAATCACAAGGTTCCTGGTTCGATATTGGCCCTCGCCAACTCAGCGTATGAGTAGCACAGGGATCTGTGTAAAGTAAAACGCGATGGTCTAGCGCTAGTGAAAAGAAGATAGACTCCCTCGCTGTGTTGCTGACATCGACTTTAGGCTGCCCCGACTTATTATTATTATTATTATTATTTACTCCTTTTGAGTTTTCACATCAGCGTTAGCTGATGGTCTTTCACTGGAGTCTGAGTGACAGCAAGTCTCCTCAGGTCTCCAGGACTCTTCTGAGTATTCTGGCAGATTGCAGCAGTGCAGTGTTCTGAATGGTTTCAATCCTTCCTCTGATTTCCAAACATTCCAGACCCTTTTCCAATCCTTTTGGGACTGTTCCAAGTGCACCAACTATAATTGGTATCACTTTCACTTTCATATTCCATAACTTTTTTAGTTCTCTGGCAAGGTCCAGATATTTGTTTATGTTTTCATTTTCCTTTAGCTTCACCCTGTGATCTACTGGCACTGCAAAATCCACCAGTTGACAAGTTCTTTCTTTTTTGTTTATCAACACTAGGTCTGGTCTTCTTGCTGGGATAAGGTGATCCGTTTTTATTTCAAAGTCCCAGAGAATTTTATGCGTTTCGTTCTCAAGAACAGATTCTGGTTTATGCATATACCATTTTTTTGCATGGTCAAAATTTAATTTTTTGCATAATTCCCAGTGGACCACCTTCCCAACCCAGTCGTGTCTAGTTTTGTATTCTCGTTGTGCTAGTTTGCTACATTTGCAGAGTATATGGTTTACAGTCTCATCTCTATTCCCGCAAAGTCTACATTTACTATTTTGTTGGGTCCTATCGATTTTCGCTTTGATGTAGTTTGTGCTTATGGCATTATTTTGTGCAGCAGTTATAAGTGATTCCGTTTCTCTTTTGATGTTTCCTTTTCTTAACCATGTCCAAGTCTTTTCATGGGCAACCTCTTCTATTTGTCGTTTGAAGCGTCCATATTATTATTATTATTATTATTATTATTATTATTATTATTATTATTTTCACTCTTTTTGAGTCTTTCGCGCCGGCGTTAACTGATGGTATTTCACTGAAATCTGAGTGACTACAAGTCTCCTAAGGTCTCCAGGACTATTATGAGTATTCTAACCGATTGCAGCAGTGCAGCAGTCTGGATGGTCTCAATTCTTCCTCTGATTTCCAGGTCCCCCAGTCTTTTTTCCAAGTTTTTTGAGCCGTTCCAAGTACACCAATTACAATTGGTATCACTTTCACCCTCATATTCCACAACTTTTTCAATTCTCTGGCAAGGTCCAGGTATTTGTCCATCTATGCGTTTTCTTTCAACTTCACCCTGTGATCTGCTGGAACAGCAAAGCCCACCGGTTGGCACGTTCTCTCTCTCTCTTTTTTTTTTTTTTTTTTGTTAATCAACACTAGGTCTGGTCTCCTGGCTGGGATAGGTGATCCGTCTTTATCTCAAAGTCCCAGAGAATTTTATGCGTTTCATTCTCAAGAACAGATTCTGGTTTATGTATACCATTTTGTTGTATGGTCAAAATTTAATTTTTTGTATAATTCCCAGTGGATCACTTCCCAACCAAGTCGTGCTTAGCTTTGTATTCTATTTGTGCAAGTTTGAAAAATTCGCTTAATACATGGTTTACAGTCTCACCTCTGTCACATCACAGTCTACATTTACTGTTTTTGTTGCGTCTATCAATTTTTGCTTTGATATAATTTGTTCTTATGGCTTTATTTGCCCAGCAATTATTAGTGATTCAGTTTCTCTCTTGAGGTTTCCTCTTCTTAACCATGTCCAAGTCTTTTTATGTGCAACCTCTCTGATTTGTCGTTTGAAGTACCCATATAATTGTTTTTCTTCCCATTTTTTTTCTAGTTTTCGTTTGTTTTCTGTTTGTCCATATATTACATCTGCTGTTGTTGGCTGCCATAAGTAATCTGTGTTTGCTCTTTTTTGTGTATTCTTCGAGTCCTTGGATCGTGGCCTCGACACAGTCCTCTATGTTGGCAAGATCTCTTCCACCTTCTTTTTTTGATACATATAGCCTATCTCTATCGGCTCTAGGTTGTAGAGCATGGTGCATGGTCATGAATTTTCTCGTCCTTTGGTCAATCTGTCTGAGTTCTTTTTTCATCCATTCTAGGAATGGTCCAGAGTATCTTATAATGGGTATTAATTCCTTTGATCAGATTTCTGCTTTTGAGTTTGGTTTCTATGAGTTTTCTTGTTCTCCAGAGGTATTCTTTTTTAAAACTTTTCCTTTCATTTCCGCTTGCTTGATATTGTCTGCTTCTAAAATTCCTAAGTATTTGTAACTTTCATTTTCATCACGTGTCCTGATTTGGCAGTTCTATTACATTCATTAATTTTCTTTCATCCCGTTTTATCACTAGCATGGCATATTTTCAATTCCAAATTCTATCCCTATATTTTGGCTATATATTCTAATAGTTTGTACTAGGGTTTCTAATTCTTTTTTGCAAATCTTTTTGTCATCCATGTAGGTGGTTTATCTTTTCTTATGAGTTAGTGAATTTGTATGCCCCTGTACATTTTTTAAGTATATGATTGAGTGGCATCATTGCTTCTATTATTATTATTATTATTATTATTATTATTATTATTATTATTATTATTATTATTATCATTTATATGATTTATTATAGTATTTAACCGTTTAGGTTAGGGTTGCTAATTTTTTTTTATATGGGAGTTAATTTTTATTAATCATATTATTGTTTGTGCGAATGTTAGAAATGTAATTTTATTTTGGAAATTTTAAAAATCTCTTGGGCTCCAAAATTTGAATTATGACCAAAGGTTAAACGATGATATAGAATAACTTTGTAAATTTCTCAAAAGTTTAAGTTTTCTGCTTTTATTGTCATTTTAATCATGATAATAAAAACAGGAACACTATCGTTAGGGTGAGAGTAAACCGAATTAAAGTAACACACTCCTAAAATGTATTTTTCTTTCTCCCAAATCACCGTCCCGACCCTTATCCTAAATATACCCCCGGTAGTATATACAAGGAAGAGCCTAAAAGTGAATTACGAAATGTTACATAATTCATAGGTAGCTTATGAATTATGTACGTACTGTAGATAGATATTTTTGAATCAGAGTTCGTTAATTCTAAATAACGGGGGTTGGGTGGAAAATTACCCTAACCGTTAGGGTATGATTGATTTGTGGTGACATTCCACTTGAGCCCTCGAAAAATGCGCCAGAGAAGCGCGTGACACTTTTTAGTTTAGTTTAGTTGCGGCCAGAAATTCAGAGTGAGCAGACGCGGAAGTCTGTCTCACCGAGATGCCGCTCTTCATCGCGCGGTTGAATCCTTGGACTGGGGTTGTTCAATAAAGGTTAAAAGGAAGAACAATAAAGTCTTGTTAATTCATTAAAACAAGCGATGACCAGCCCAAACAAGAAGTAGAATCAACCCGGAGAAACAACCCACAGATTCAACCCGGAGGAAATGGCCGCCGAATTAGCAGCAGGAACAAGTAGACAGAGAAAACAAGTAAGGAGCCCTCATCATTGTTTCTACTCCGTCTCTCTCTCACAATTATACCCCGGCAAAGGGGTATATAACAGAAATTATAACAAGATAAACAAATTTTGGCAACTTTTGTACAATTTTGTACAATTTTCTTGGGAAATGCCGTCTGATGAAGACGGTTAATATCAGTGTAAATAAATTGTACAACTTTTTAACAGAAAAAGACAAATAACAACGAGAGAGAGAGAGAGAGAGAGAGAGAGAGAGAGAGAGAGAGAGAGAGAGAGAGAGAGAGAGAGATCAACCCCTCCGCACTAGGTCAATTTCTTAAGTGGAGTTCAGGTTTGAATTCAGTTTTAAGTATATGGTTGAGTGGCATTATTATTATTATTATTATTATTATTATTATTTTAATTGATATTATTTATATGATTCATTATAGTATAGTGGAGAAACCACAAGGTTCTAGTTCGCTACCAGTCGTCGCCAACTCAGCATATGAGTAGCACAAGGAATCTGTGCGGTAAAGTAAGGAGCTGATGGTAGGTGTTGCGCTCCACCTCAACGCAAAAACAATCTCCTAGCGCTAGTGAAAAGGGGATAGACTCTCTCGCTAATTGTCTGATACTGACTTTAGGCCACCACGACGACTTTTTATTGGGGCAATGCACTTAAAATTGTGTAGCTTAAGGAATAATGCAACTTTTAATTTAATTCGGAAGATTAATAATTTTGTGAGGTCTGCATAATTTCTAATCCTCTAAATTCTCAATATAAAAGAGATATTTTATTACCGGAATCTAGTGTGTTCACATGTTATATATATATTGACATTTCCCATAGCGCTAATACCCTTGGGAAAGGTATGCATCTAACTACTCTCCTCTAACTATGAGTAAATAGTAGGACAGACTGGGCTCTTTAACCTTGGCTACATAACCAGTCTATGAGAAGGAAAACTCTGAATTCAAACCTCAACTCCGCTTAAGAAACTGACCTAGTGCGGAGGGGTTGATTCTCTCTCTCTCTCTCTCTCTTCTCTCTCTCTCTCTCTCTCTATATATATATATTATATATATTATATATATATATATATAATATATATATCCGCGAAAAGCTTTGCAATTATATATATAAATGTGTGTGTGGGTGTGTGTGTGTAGCTATGCACATAAAATTGTGTAGCTTAAGGAATAAATTAACTTTCAATTTAATTCGGAAGATTAATAATTTTGTAAGGTCCGTATGACGCTGAACATAATTTCTAATCATCTAAATTCTCGATATAAAGGAGATAACTTTTATAACCATAATCCAATCTGTTCACAGGTTATATATATATATATATATATATATATATATATATATATATATATATATAACACGAAAAGCTTTTTGGTACTATGATTGCCTGATAATCGTTCATACTCTTAAATCTTGGAGTAGACGCAAAAAGAATTTAATGGAAAGCAATTGCAATTATATATATATATATATATATATATATATATATATATATATATATAATGTGTGTGTATATATGTACGTGTGTAGATGCACCCGTCTATATGTCTGTATACCTTTATAATTACATCCATGTTTTTGCGTGTCATCGGCATTTTCATCTTCCCAAGAAGTCCAGAACATTCTCAAAGACTTAGCTTCACTTCCAGAAAGATCAAAAACGTCACAAGTTCGACCGAGGAATGCGGTTCCCAGTCCAATCTCTCACGATGCCAATGGAGGAATCGGCCAGACGCACCTGTTTCTCACGCAACAGAATAACAGACAATCGGTAAAAACCACACGGACAATCTCTCTCGGACAATATCTTCGCGTGCCTGGTATTAAAAGTTTGCCTTTTTCTGTTTCGCTCTGAAGAAAGATTGGAATCGGTTTGCCAATCAATAATCCACTGAAATTCAAAGAGTTGGACAATTCTTTATGTTTTAAAACTTTTAGATCTACCTACTTTTCGCGTTGACAATCTTTATGGCGACTTTCCCAAATAACCTCGATTTATATATATTTATATATAAAGCGGTCCTAGCTAATAAGTGCCCATTATGAAATTATCACACTTAGAGGATACTCCCCTGTTTTTTTAGCAGTAAATAAACTAATAACAGATAAAACGAAAAACAGTTTTAATTTAATTTCAATAACTGAACATTTTGGGCCAATAAAAATTTCGAAACAAACTAGATTAAATTATTGGACCATATGACCTTAAGGCACCCCTTTTGTGATTTCGATTCGTGGGGACATTTTTTCCATTTACACCGTCAAAATCCGGTTAATTGTTTACAGACGATTTTTAGAGGGTTTTTTTTATTATAAAACTAACCCTAACCCTAATCCCTAACCCCTAACCCTAACCCTAACCCCTAACAAACAACCGGATTTTTACGGTGTAAGTGAGAAAAGTGTCCCTACGAGTCGAGATCGTGGAAGGTCATATGGTCCAAATTATTTAAAGTAATGGTATAATTTTTCAGTTCATCTATCTATCTATACACATATAAAGCACAGTTGGTGTGTATGTATGTCCGGAGGAAACTTAGAAAATAAAACAATAAATAACAAAGTAAATTAATATGCACATTCACTATCAGCAGAGCTTGCTTTTTGTGCAAAAATAATGGAGTTTTATTTTTTATGTGGAAATTAAGGATATAAGTTAGGATTTGAATAGTAAGAGAAAAAAAAGTCATTGATTACATTTGTGATTAAAACATAAATCAATTATGTAAGAGTAAAACAATCAATCTGTTTTGAAAAATAATATAGTTTGTGACTTACAGTTGTTATATACTTACATTGAACATCGGGTATATAAATGAGAGTGCGAATTCTGAGAAGAGAGAGAGAGAGAGAGAGAGAGAGGAGGGGGGGGAGGGGATCTTAATTGATTCTATTAACTTCATTACTCTGGTTCCTGCTATCCTGTTTTCTATTTCATCCTCTGGCGACATCTTGTCTAGTTGAGTGCTTCTCCGTTCTTCTATCTAAGAGCTAACTTCTTCTTCTTCTTCTTCTTCTTCTTCTTCTTCTTCTGGGCTTTTTTTAATTGAATGATTAGAGAAAGGGTTCAGAGAGAGAGAGAGAGAGAGAGAGAGGATCCAGAAAGAGAGAGAGAGAGAGAGAGAGAGAGAGAGAGAGAGAGAGAGAGAGAGAAGAGAGAGAGAGGATGATATTACTTGATTCTTGTTAATTTCATTACTCTGATTCCTGCAATCCTGTTTTCTATTTCATCCTCTTCTTCTCTGACCGACATCTTGTCTAGTTGAGTTCTTCTCTGTTCTTCTTAATTCTTCTACTGGGCTTCTTCTGGGCCAGTCATTGTTTTTAATTAAACTAACAAGACTTTTTTGTTGCTTGATCAGGTTTATAAGCCCATATTTCCATGAATTCCACGTAGATGAGATAACGAGAAAGAGAAGACTATCGCGTCTTTCCCTTCTAAAATCCAGGTTGAATCTGAATTCTAAAACCTATCTATTCCCACGTTACGCTGTACCGGGCTCATAAAATGCCAATCAAAACCCAACGGAAATCTACCCACCCATACTTTTAATTCTAAAAAAACTTATTTCAAACTAACTACAGGGTCCGCTAACAATTTATGACTCCATAAGTTGTAACACAGTAGGGTAGGTCAATTTTGGAACTGTAACCTCTCCCATTTGCAAAAGTTGCAAATTAACATAAAAAATTACTATACAAAATATTTCTTCAAAACTTTGTCTTAATTTGAGGAAAAATATTTAAAGTATTATCACTGTTATAGCTTAATTATTGGGTAAAATCAACATATCGGGGGTGTCGGGATGATGGGACATATTCTCAATTTGAATTCTAGTTATATTTTATTCGTTTCATTTAAAATGACAACCTTTTCTATTTTAAATATTGAAATTGCTATATTTTCTAACCAATTTCTAGGATAAATTTTGTGAAAACGAGGATTTTTTTTTATCTTTGATCTATCGCTACGAATCTTTCAAAACTTTGCCGACATTAAATGACCCATCGAGGTCGATATGTCGAAAAACAAACAAAAAATCAGATAAAACGAAGTACCTGTGATTTTAAACAAGATGGAGACCTTTCCACACTGGGTGACATGTTTCACCCTCATATTCCACAGTTTCTCAAATCTCTGGCAAGGTCTAGGTATTTGTTTATCTTTTTGATTTTCTTTCCCCTTTACCTTGTGATCTGTTGGGACTGCAAAATCTACAGATTCTTTTAATCAATACTAGGTCAGGTCATTTGACTAGGATAAAGTAATCCGTCTATATCTCAATGAGTAGACCAGTTCACATGCAATATCCCATCTACATAAAGCGCCATAGCACCCGTTATGTAATGGTTATCGTCATGGGAAATGGAGACGGTGACACGAGTTCAAATTCTGAGTGAGTCTGGTTGCATTTCACATAACTCTAATACCTTTAGGAATCTATAAATTCTCCCTCCAGCCATGGGTAAATAGTAGACAAGACTGAGCTGACTACTCTTGGTATGGCAACCGGTATAGGAGATGGAAAAACTCTGAATTCAAGCCTGCTAAACTCACTTAGAAATTGACCTTGTGCCACATCCTGCTCGTGCAGAAGGGTTGATAAATATATATAAAGATTTTGGTAATAATAAGAATTAATTGCGAAATCCACCCATGAAATAGAAATAATTGTTTGTACGGAAAGTAAGGAACTATGTATATCAAATTGTTTTTAAATCAAGTGTCATTTAATGGGTTGAAGTCCCAATCAAGAGCAATCCGCAGGAGCTAGTTTAATTGCCACCCGATTGGGCGGCTTTTAAGCAAGTTAGTAATATCTTACGTTAATATCAAGACAAAATAGAATATTATTAAATAAATAGAAATTTTTAAAATTGCATTTTACATAGCCCTTTAGGAATGCGTCAATTCTCCCATCCAGCTATGGGTAAATAGTAGCCCAGACTGAGCTCTTTAATCTTGGTATGGCAACCGGTCTAGGAGAAGAAAAACTCTGAATTCAAACCTGTTAAACTCTACTTAAAATTGACCTAGTGTCACATCCTAATCGTGTGGAGGGCTGGGTAAATGCCACAGAAAGCAATGTCAATATATTGGAAAGGAACGGACTGCTATTGACAGATTATTGATCATATAGAAATCTTATATCTTGGATAAGATAAAGCACAAATTCTTTCAATCTGTACCCATGTCAGTACTACTGTATGGTTGTACCACTTAGACTCTAACGAAACGCTGGTATAAAACGCTAGATGAGAACTACATAAGAATACAGCATGCTGTCTTGAACAACTCCTGGAAGCAAATCCCCCAAAACAGCAGCTGTACGGCCACTTACCTCCTATAACACAAACCATCTATGTAAGACGAACAATATATACTGGGCACTACTGGAGAAGTAAGGAAAATCTCATGTGACGTTCTCTTGTGGACACCTATACATACACACACGAGTTGGCCTACCAGGAAAGACTTACAAAAACAGCCATAGGCAGACAATAGATGCTGTGCTGAGGAGCGATGACCGACTGGGATGGGAAGGCTAGAGAAAGTTATGGGAATCCGTACTCTCAGCAGGTGTTATATAATTGATGTGCGTACTATCAATTATGAACAGTTAGTGAATAGAAAATTATTTGAATTCAAATCTAGACAGTTACAGATTTTGATTGATGTCTCATAACCCTAGTTTGACCTTCTCTTCCGTTTGCCATTGCAAGCGTGTGATAATATCGTTAAGTCTTCTGTCATGATTGGGTTTTTAAGTCGATAATCATTGGATGCAAAGGCTAATTCTTCTTTTTAACATCATTACAAATAAATATTAGATGAAATATTAATGGAAGAATTTTCTGTTTTTCATGTTAAATAAAAATTAATATCTATTCCAAATTTGTTGAATTATTTACTGTAGTAAGAGCCATTTTTTAAATATATGTATATTTCTTATTCATTTTAATTATTATTCCTGATAGATATGCATACATTTCGATGCGCACCTTCGAGTCACGGTTCGTAGTTTAAGAACCACTCTTCTTCTTCTTCTTCTTCTTCTTCTTCTTCTTCTTCTTCTTCTTCTCCCCCTCTTTCTTCTCCTTTCTCCTCTCCTTCTCCTCCATTCTCTCTTCCGCTCGTTTTTCCCCTACATTCTCTCTTTCTTCTCATCCTTTCTTTCTTTCTTTTTCTCCTCCTTTCTTTCCTTCTTCTTCTTCTTTTCTATTTTTCTGCTTTTTCTCCTTCTTTTACTTGGTGCATTTTATCCCAGATCCCATATTATTATTATTATTATTATTATTATTATTACTACTACTACTACTACTACTACTACTCACAGCTACATTTCGCTGTGCACCTGTGAGTTACGATTCGTAATTTATTAACTACTGATGGCTTGTGTGACACAAAAGATCGGACCATATGACCTTTAGGCACCCCTTTTGCTATCTCGATTCATAAGGACATTTTTTCATTTACACCGTCAAAATACGGTTGTTGGTTAGGGGTTAGGGTTAGGGGTTAGTTTTTTAAAAAAAACTATAAAAATCGTCTGTTAACAAAAAACAACCGGATTTTGACAGTGTAAATGGAAAAAATGTCCTTATGAATCGAGATCGCAAAAGGGGTGCCTAAAGGTCATATGGTCCAAAAGATCTTGACAGTTCCCCGTCTAGGCTTGCTGAGCAACCAAGAAAGGGCAGCAAGCCTAAAGAGTAAGCCAATGTTAGCAAGCTGGGTTACCACTAAAAGATCAACGTAAGAGGAAGGATGAATGTGCAGCAGTAGAGAGACAGCAGACACACCGGCCTCTCCTGTTCTTCACAAAATGACACACAAGCCTGAGACATTAGCTCCAAAAATACCAGCGCTGTCAAAAAGTTATCTATAGTACAAAATTAATCAAATATTGATCTCCCAACAATTCTGTCTTTCTATTTCTTTTCGCATTGTTTGTCAAGAAAGAAGTAATTCCAAATTACGGCCAAAAATAACCGCTCGATCATCGACAGAAGATGGAGGATTGGAATGTGGAATAAAGAATTTTTTTTTAAAGATTCCTTTTCATGTTAAACCAGTGGTTCTCAACCGGGATCCACATGGACCTTTGGGGATCCATGTAACATTAAGGTAGGTCGATTTTTCACTTTTTAAAAATATCAAATTGTCCATCTATGCGAAAGTTGTGTGTTAGTATACTGAATACTGATACCAAAAATTACATCTTTTACTTGTTTGATCGTCTACTAAAATGCACTAAAAGTTCTCGTTTTCGCAAAATTTAGCCTTTAGAAAATGGGATTTTTAGTGCATTTTATTAGACGATTTTTGATACTACTTCCTCAAACAATGGTGCAAGTAAAATATCTAATTTTTGGTATCAGTATTCAGTATCAGTATTCAGTATACTAACACACAACATTCGCATAGATGGACAATTTGATTTTTTTTTTTTTAAAGTGAAAAATCGACCTACCCTAATGTAACATTACTGGATGCCCACAGAAAAAAAATACGGAATTGAGGATCCACAGTGATATTAATATTGCTATTACTGATAATTCATTCTTCATATCAAAATCTTTTCGTATTAAAATTTCTACATATTAAAATTTCTATGTATTAACATTTCTGCGTATATATATACTTTTATACTAAAAGAAGAAATATTTATGTCAATCAAGTAGAAGAAAAAATAACTATACATTGTCGTAAATTTAAGATTACATAGAACAGACGGAGGGGAAATTCACCCCTCTTTTTTCAGGTAGAAGGCAGCGACCTTAATGTTATTCATGATGAATATCTCTCTCTCTCTCTCTCTCTCTCTCTCTCTCTCTCTCTCTCTCTCTCTCTCTCTCTCTCTCTCTCTCTCTCTCTTTCTCTCTTTCTTTCTTTCTCTTTTTCCTCTTTCTCTCTTTTCTCTCTTTCTCGCTCTCTCGCTTTCTCTCTCTCTCTTTCTCTTTCTCTTCTCTCTCTCTCTCTCTCTCTCTCTCTCTCTCTCTCTCTCTCTCTCTCTCTCTCTCTCTCTCTCTCAGGTCTATCTTTAAATCGTTTATAATGAATTATTTATTAGTGTACATAAATGCTCAATAGAATTTAATTTTCAAATGTTTATTTGCATTAAATTAGTTTTCCTTTAAATTTCTTTTTATACAATTCATTTACTTTTTTATTAGCGAAAAATATAAACTATTTTTTGTGGAATTTTGTCCACAAAAATTAAGAGGAAAATTGTTTCATGGGTTAAAATAGTTGAGATCCACTGTTAAACGCTGCGATGAAAACGTGTAGCTTTTGGGATGTACGTTGCAGCCCGTTAATCACCATTTTTCAAAGTTTGACTTTATTGGTTAATTGGTTGCTTAATGGCATTTCAACCTTTGAAGGCTATTTAATGCCAAATACTTTTTTATTATATATATATATATATATTATTATTAATTATTATTATTATTATTATTACAATAAGGTACAAGTGATAACCTACTCGAGTTTCGCCATAAGGATCTTCAGGGTTAAATCCACTGAATTAATCGAGATACCGATTAATTACAGTCGACTACACGTGTGTGTTCATCGCATTAAACGGTTCGTTATGAGGAACGCTGGTTTCAAATTCGAATGTTTTAACAGCGGAAGTTGATTTTTCGTAAGGTTCAAAATGTAAACAATAATAGTAATAGATCGTTTTGTAAATGTAAATAATAACAGTAATAGATCGTTTTGTGTTAATGTTTCTACTAGATTACGGCTGTATAACAACTGTATGGGTCATAATGCTTAAATGTGGTTTCATTAAAATATTGAGCACTTTGTATTTGTTAATATCGCTGACTTACCCCACTGAATTCTGCACCATCTAACCATCGTGACCATATTCACCGGTAAGTCACCTTTTCCATTATATATATATATATATATATTAATATATATATTATATATATGATTTTAAGCGAATATCAAAGACAGTTAATAACGGTTAATAAAAGCGCCTAACATCATCAACGGGCGAAAGTAAATGCGTTAAGTAAAATCACAAAATACATTCAACTTGAAACTGTTAAGATGAACGGACGTTATTTACTTATTCATCTATTTATTTTATATATTATATATTATATTATATATATATATGAATACATTTTTGCTTCAGGAGAAATTAATTTGCTCTACTCATGTATTGAGCACTTTATAATTTGTTTATATCGCTGTCTTATCATTGTGAAACTTGCGTCAAACTAACCATTTGGGACCGATTTCATCGGTAAAGTCACGTTTTTCATATAAATCACACACACACTCACAATATTATATATATATATATATTATATATATATATTATATATAGGAAGGGGGGGTTGGAATGAATCCGACATGAGGTAAAATAAGGAATGAAAGAACAAACTCAACAAAAATGTGTAGTTATTTCGCTGGAGTAATGAACTCTTTCTGCTTTTTTTATATATACTAGCAAATATATGCACCCTCCGGGTGCAAGTATTTTAGTTAATTTTATAAAAAATATGATATCAATTAGAAAGGCTAATGAAACTGAATAAGAATGTAGATAAAAAGATTTTGAACAGAGGGGGTATGATTGAAAAAAATAGAACAATTTGAAACTAACACTTCCATCATTTCCGTTCGTCTTTCATTTGTAAATTTCCTAATTTAAACTGTTTAGTTTTTAAATAGAAAGTAAAGAATAATATTAACAGTTTATTTCTTCTTGTTAAGGGATTTCTTTTAAGATTTATTTGAAGAGATTTTTGCTCATATTCAATAGATAAAACCAAACAATTAGAATCATAAATATACTAAGCATATTTTATTGAAATCAATTTTTTAAGATCAATATGCAAATTAGCCTTCCCATTCATACTGTAAACCTCTATTTTTTGTTGTATATATAAATACAATTGCATGTTATTAGTATGTAGATATGGTCAACAGTGTAAGTAATGTAAAAACAATTTTATTAATATTAGGTTTAAAAAAATAAAATCACGGAGAATATGATGTAAATAACTAAAGGAATTGTGCTTGTATAGTAATTATAGTTTTTCGGTTTACAGAATAGACAACACCATCTCCATTATAATAAGATATGATAAAAACCTTTAACTGTTTGCCATAAAGAGCAATTTGAAAAAATACTGTCGTGACTTAATCATACAGTTGTGCTAGGGCTTGACATGACCAGTCGAGTACGAGTCGAAGTGGATTGTTGTATGTCATGTGACCACTACATTAACGTATTACTACGAAAACCGAATGGTTGGGTCGGCAACGAACCCTTACCAAATTGACCAAAACCGAAAAATCATTATCATTTTTGTGCATAATAACTTATTTCAATCAACTGGATCTTAACTATCGAACCTACTTTATTAATTCATTTAGCATATTACCAGATACTACAAACGTTAACATTTACATTAACCACCCAAACAGACGAAGTTCTATAGAAGCAGTACACACAACTCGTGTTCCTCATACTACCCCCTTCCCATCACAAAAATAAATAAAAATACTCTGACACTAAAAGCCTAGATCACTCTAGGCTTTTAGTCTCGGAGTAATTAAAACTAAGCCCTTTAAGCCTAAGCATTAGAATATGTCAGTCTGATTTTTAGGGGTCTCTCCCTGTCTTTTTCCATGGCTCTGATCTCTTAAGACAAATCCATTTGGAAGCAGTTAGTAATTTATTAGAAATATCCTTCAATGCTTTTGCCCTCGCTGCCCCAACTGTCCCAATTTTTGTAAGGGCTTTGCGCAATGATTGACCTGCAAAGCCCCTACAACCTACTTCTAGAACAGAGTTTTTCAACCTTTTTCATCTCACGGCATAGTCAGCTGGGCAATCAATTGATCGAGGTATACCATCAGTATATAAACATATAATTATTTTATCATTCAAATTTTAAAACAAAGGGAATAGTAAAAATGTACAACTATAGCATAATTAAAACAAAAAAATATTTAATTAAAACAAAAATTATTAAAGTAATAAAATAAAAATATAAGAGGATGATTAACCGTCCTCTACACTCACAGCACACCCACGGAAGCTTCACAGTACACTAGTGTACCTCGGCACACTAGTTGAAAAACTCTGTTCTATAGGGTCATAATATATTTTCCGTAATAATGATAATAATTTGGGATTTATAATGAAAACAACTTTATTGCAGAATAAAAATATTGAAGTCGTTCAGTTTCCTTTTAATTAGATTTTTAATTTCTATCTATTTATTAATATTCTATTTTATTTCTCTGAATGTTTGAGATGAGGCTTGAAGATTAGTATTATCTGCGTTATTCGGACTATTGTCCCCATCTTTATTGTTATTTGTACAACGTTTCGGCCGATATGCCCTCCGGCCTTCTTCAGGTATTTCTTGTCGGACTCGGGAATCTTCTTTTCGAACTCGGAACTTTCTTGTCGTAATCGGGAGCCATCACGGAACTTTGAACCTAACCCTTTATTTATTCCACGGGGGTATCCTGTTCTCATTCCGCTAACCATAGCTGGGGTAGGAGTTGTGTTAATTATTTTTCTAACTGCCTCCACTGAACTCGGTATCCAGAGATAACTGTCACTTAGAACTGTCTTAACCTAACTACCTTATCCACTAGGCCATTGGATAATTGAGTGTGAATTTTGGGAACTTATAAACCTAATGTCTTGATTTGGCTAGAATATCTACCTATTTACTTATGTATGATTTTTTACCTAGACTCATATTGTGTTTTTTTTCTCTCTCAATCTGATCTAGCCTTCTTAATTATGGGTTCCCATATTGTATTCATTTCTATGCTAGGTCTACTTAACAGCCCAGTACAGCCTATCATATGTGTTGAAAAAAACAAACAAAAAAACAACACAATATGAGTCTAGGTAAAAAAATCAGGTTAGTGAGCATCATAGAGAAGATTAGCCTAGGCCTACAGGAGGTCTCAAACTTCACCTACGATGTATAGACGCAGGGTAATTTTTTTGGATAAATTTTGAAAAAAAACGTGTTCTATATGTCGTTGAATACGGTAGATATTGAATCATGTCATACGAATATTATTCATTTCAAAAACTGTTTTCATTATTTCAGTCATATTTCTTAACCATATTGTCGGATATCATAATCCCAATTATTCATTATAATTGTTATAGATACGAAGCAATTGTCAACGGGGGCGCGTAAGAACCACTTAAATCAATACCATAAGAAAAAAAAAAGAAGGGAAAACGATTTTCAGAGACCGCCATTGTCATCAAACTTTTTTCGACTTTAATTCAAGCAATGGAAATGTTTATAGAATTTTTTGTTTGTTTGTTTTTAAATAAATAAGTAGATAAATAAATAAAAAAATAAATATTTGCAAATTCTTCTAATTCGATCTAAAAGTTCTATTAAAAAATGTCAAACTAAAATGCTACTCGACTTTATTTGCACAACATTAAAACTATTTTTGCAAAGAGATAAGCTGTTCAAGATGGCTGTTAAAAAGTTTAAAACTAGTCGGATAACTTTTCTTTTTTTTTTTTTTTACGTAAAGCCATCTCTGTTAATCTGTGAAGACGAGCAAACAATATACCCCCACCCCCACGGGTTTTGTTCAGTGACTTTATTTATAATCAATTCTGTTTGACCGCTGCCACACTTTTGTCTGAGAACAATTTCTTCATTCCTTTTCTTTATTTTTTCTTTGGTTATATATATATATATATATATATATATATATATATATATATATATATATATATCTCTCTTTTTTTTTTACATTATTTCTCTCTTTATTCCCTCGTCTCTTTCTCTTTCTCTCCTGCTTCTCTGTCTCCTCATCATCATTCCCTTTTCTCCAAATCTTCTTCTTCTTCTTCTTCTTTCTTCTTTCTTTCTTCTTTCTTCTTCTTTCTTCTTCTTTCTTTTAAATTCTTCTGTCTTTTCCATTTACTATGTATTTCTTTTTCTTTTTTTGTTGTTGCTTTTTTCTCTCTCTCTCTCTCTCTAGATATTATTGATCTCTCTTTCGTTCTCTAACCTCTTTGTTTTCCTCCTCCACACATATTCTTCTTCTTCACTCACAATTTCCTTCCCTAGCACTTTCGTTTCCCTCTTTCCTTTTTCTTCTTCATTAATATTATTCTCTGTTTCTTTTTCAACTCTTTACACTCTTTTCCTTCAGAAACTTCTCTCTCTTTACTTTATTCTGTTTTCGTTCCCAAATTCCTTTCTCGCATCCTCCGCTCCATCATTCTTCTTCGCACATCTCTTTCACTATTTCTTTCATTTTTTCATTCCCTAGCCCTTCTTCTTTAATTATTTTTTCTTTTTATCTTTTTCGTTCCTTACCTCCGCCCCCTTCTCTCCTTCCACCTCCTAATCTACTACTGCTTCTCTATTTTTTTACCTTCTCTCTAACTTCTTTCATTAAATACTTCTTCTTTGTTTTCTTTTTCTTTTTTCTTCCTATCTCATTTTTGTTCTCTAACCTCCTCCTTTTTCTCGGCTTCTTTTTTCTTTCTAATTTCTTTTCTCTAAATTCATTCACTAACAACTTCTTTCTTCTTCTTTTGTTTATCTGTTTCTGCTTTCTTCCTCTCTCGTTTTTTTTTGTTCCCTAACCTTCTTCTTTTTCTCTTCCTGGCTTCTTTTTTCTCTTCCTGGCTTCTTCTTTTTTTTTTCTCTTCCTGGCTTCTTCTTTTTTCTCTTCCTGGCTTCTTTTTTCTCTTCCTGGCTTCTTTGGCTTCTTTTTTCTTCCTGGCTTCTTTTTTCTTTCTACTTTCTTTTCTCTGATTTCATTCACTAATTACTTCTTTCTTCTTCTATATCTTTTCTTCTTTCTTCAGCCCTCGTTTTTGCCACCTAACCTCCTCCTTCTTTTCTTCCTCAACCTCCTAATCATCTAATTCTTCTCTGCTTCTTTTTTCTTTCTAACTTCTTCTCTAACTTCATTCACTAACTACT
This sequence comes from Doryteuthis pealeii, assembly GCA_023376005.1. Taxonomy (NCBI): domain Eukaryota; kingdom Metazoa; phylum Mollusca; class Cephalopoda; order Myopsida; family Loliginidae; genus Doryteuthis; species Doryteuthis pealeii. The sequence continues at coordinate 10,198,222 of CM042177.1, forward strand.
TCTTTCTTCTTCTTTGTTTATCTTTTTTCTGCCTTCCCCTTCTCTCGTTTTTGCCTCCTAACCTCCTCCTTCTTTTCTTCCTCAACCTCCTAATCATTCTCTGCTTCTTTTTTTTCTAATTTCTTCTCTCTAACTTTATTTACTACTTCTTTCTTTTTCTTTATCTTTTTCTAGTTTTCTTTTTCCTCTCTCGTTTTTATTCCCTAACCTCCTCCTTCTTATCTTCCTCTACCTCCTAAACTTCTCCCAGGCTTCTTTTTTCTTTCTACTTTCTTTTCTCTAAATTCATTCCCTAACTACTTCTTTCTTCTTTATCTTTTTCTACTTTTTTCTCTCTCGTTTTTATTCCCTAACCTCCTTCTTTTTCTCTTCCTTTACCCCCTAAACTTATTCTATGCTTCTTTTTTCTTCTTTTTATGCTTTCTTCTTCTCTCGTTTTTTGTTCTCTTCTTCTACTTCCCAAACTTCTTCTTCTTCTTTTTTCTACTTTCTTTTCTCTAAATTCATTCCCTAACAATAGTCTTCTTCTTCTTCTTCTTCTTCTTCTTCTTCTTCTTCTTCTTCTTCTTCTTCTTCTTCTTCTTTTCATTTTTTTTTTCACCGCCGTCATCGTCTCCCATTATTATCTGACCAAACTTGAACTATTTGAGAAAGATCGAGAAAGAAAATCTCACGGTCAGCACTTTCCACTAATTAATTGAAGTATTTGTTTTTCATGCTTTTTTATTTATTTATTTACCTTTCTTTTCTCTATTTTCTTAGACTGAATAATGAGTAGATTTATTTGCCGCTCATTACACGCTCCACTTGGCAGGGGAACTTCAGGAAAAAAAACCACACAAACAAACAAAACAAAACAAAACAAAAAACGCCATGTTGAATGTTTATTCTCTTCATTATAGCGATGAATGCATTTCGAGAATCAAAAAGTCCTATGTAATTTTCAAAACACAAAGGAATTCTTCAGAGTGCCATTTTTTATGGGGAGGTTTGTTGACAAAATGGCGTCTCGGATAACAATGGCGGACTTTGAATCTAATGGAATAATTTTTTGTAGTTCGTGGCCGTACTTACTTTTGTGGCAGAGGTACTTTGACTGAAGACTTTGAGTTAAGCAGTTCAGATTGTACATGCAGAGTGAACTGCACTATATATATATATATATATATATATATATATATATATATATATGAAATTACTATCAATAGGTTGGGATGACAGTTCGTTAATCAGTGCATTACGATCATTATTTATATACGGAGCGATGTAAGTGGGTAAAGATAGGTATAAATAAATACAAATATATATATATATATGTGTGTGTGTGTGTGTGTGTGATTGTATTCATGTATTTCAGCATTTACTAATTTACATACACCCGTCTATAAATTATATATACCTATTTATATGCATGTACACATCTCTCTCTCTCTCTCTCTCTCTCTCTCTCTCTCTCTCTCTCTCTCTCTCTCTCTCTCTCTCTCTCATATATATATATATATATATATATATATATGTATGTATATATATATATATATATGTATAGATATAGTAAAAGTAAAGTGGTCGGGGCGGCCTAAAGTCGGCATCAGCCAGACATCGAGGGAGTCTATCCCCTTTTCACTAGCGCTAGAGCAAGGAGATTGTTTGGGCATCTGAGGAGGAGCGCCACACCTATCATCAGCTTCTCACTTTACCACACAGATCCCTGTGCTACTCATACGCTGAGTTTGCGAGGGCCGATATCAAACCAGGAAGCCTGAGATTCCCAGCCGGACACAGATACTTATATATACATATATATTTATATATATAATTAGAGGGAGAAAGATCTTTACATGCATATAAATAGGTATATAGATATAATCTATAGATGAGACGATGTAAATGGGTAAACACAGACATAATAAATACAATCATAGATATCATTTTATAGACGAATCGATATCAATGGTTAAAGATATATATTATATATATATATATATATATATATATATATATCTTTAACCATTGATATCGATTCATCTATAAATTATACCTATCTATCTATAATAGATATCTATATATTATATGTATTTCTTTATTTTACTTTTACTTTTAATAAAAAACAAGACATGTGTTTAGTCATTGTCTGTATTTCTGTCTGTCTGTCTCTCTCTCTCCATCTCTGTGTCTTTCTGTCTATCTCTCTGTCTATCTGTCTTTCTGTCTGTCTGTCTGTCTCTCTCTGTCTCTCTCTCGGTCTCTCTGTATCTTTCTCTCTCTCTCTCTGTCTCTCTCTTTCTATATATATATATTTCTCTCTCTGTCTCTGTCTCTCTCTGTCTCTGTCTCTCTCTGTCTCTGTCTCTGTCTCTCTCTCTCTATATATATATATACATAGGTATGTATATATATATATATATATATATATATATATATATATATATATATATACCTATGTATGTATATATATAGAGAGAGAGAAAGAGAGAGAGAGAGAGAGAGGAAGAGAGAAAGAGAGAAAGAGGGGACAGACATACAATGACTAAACACATGTCTTGTTTTTATTAAAAGTAAAAGTAAAATAAAGAAATACATATAATCTTAATACTATAGGAAAAAATACATCCGTTGATTACTGAAACCGGAACAAGTCAATTTATGTTGTCCTCTTCGAAATACAACTTCTCATGTCTTCAGAAAATTAAATTAAGATCATTTGATTGCCTCAACAAATCGACTTCTTTTCATAAATATATTAGGGGTTATTTTATGCACAGAGGTTAGGGAATCGTGTTCATTTTACGTTCATATATTTTTGCAGTTGTTTCTTAAGTGTTTTTGGTGCTCTTCCAATATGTGATCTACCGAATGGTTTCTAATCCAATATGTGATCTACCGGGTTGTTTACGTTCCAATATGTGATCTACCCATTAACTACCCATTATTTTTCCATTAAACTAACCCTAAACCCTAACTCTAACCCTGTCTTATTTTTTCCTAGTAGATCACATACACTGAATAGTAGATCAATAGTAGATCACAAATCTTTGGTAGATCATATATTGGAAGAGCACCGAGTTTTTTTTATTCATTTAATTTTTTTACACATGATCCCATCGAATACGAATAATTTTTAAACATATCTATTTATTTTATAGATGGGACCCTAACAGGAACTACTACTATGTCAGTGTGGACCTAAGAGTAATGACAATGTATCATATACCCTCGCTGCGGGTATATAAACAAGAGAGTTCTTCACGTGACATACAGAGAGAGACAGACAGACAGACAGACAGATAGAGTCATGTGACTGATTTGATTCTTTTCTATCTTCTTCCTTTCTACCATGATCGTCTAGTCGCCATGTTGTATCTTTACTTCTATGACCGGTCATGTCGTCTTGTCGTCTCTTCCATCTTCTTACTTCTTGTCTGGCTGTTTCTATCTAAGGGCTTCTTTCGGGGCTAGTTCTTTTAAAGTCATGCATTAATTAACTACAAGACTTTATTTTTCCTTGATCAAAGATTTTATTACTGCTCATTCTAATTCACCGCGCGGTCTGAGTTCAACCACGCAGTCGCACGTCTGCTCTGCGTACCATTTAGGTTGAAACTAACTTCCTAACTAAGTCTATCACGTGACTCGCGAGACTCGCGCTTTTGGCGTCATTTGGGGTCACTGGTATTTTTCCATCCCTTGATGTGAAAAACACTGGCCCCCCTTAGAATTCTCGCTGCAGGGTTTGTCAAAAGCCCACGCGACCATACAATTATGCAACAAATGAAAGGGTACTCCACACTGCCCAGTGATGATGGGTGGTAGGGGTATATTTTCTTTGCGGGTTTTGGAGAGGCCGTTGTTAAAAACACAAAGTTTGGACTTTGAAAAGATCTCCTCACAAGTAAGTCTAATCTGTCTGTCTCTCTAATATCTCTCTCAATCCCTGAAGAACTTTCTTATTAAAGAACTCTCACTTTCACACACACCAATTAACTATGTTAATGTAGGTTTATGACACGTATCACATTTGGTACGTGCGCAACATATGTTAACGTGTTGGTCTGTGACATCGTAGTACGCGAGTTCAAATGCCCAGTCACGCTATTACATTCATTTTCGGACGAATACTCTTGGGAAAGGTATCAACACCCCCCAGTCCACCGGCTGTAAGTTAAATAGTACCATTACTGTTCTTCTACAAAGATGGCTTTAGCATTAACCCACGTAGGTTGATATGCATTAAACAAAGAAACCAAAGTTAAACCAGCACTGTCAACTGGGGCTTTAGAATACACTGACTGCACCTCTGCAGAGGGGTAAGACCCCCTATGGGGCCACCTATTAGTGGAGTGTGCAGTTTGACTCTACAGCAGACGAGGGAGTGGTCCGAGTCACAGTCAGCGCTGTGAAAGCTACGGGTTTGGAGGACACTTCTGAGGTCGGAGCGCCGTGTTATGATCAGGTCCAACTGGTGCCAGTGGCCTGATTGTGGGTGTCTCCAGGAAACTTGTGAACTGACATGCATCATATACTTATATAATATGTTATTTCTTCTTTTCAGTAAATTCAGTTTCAAAGTGGTAAATGGAAAGACATACTGAAGAAAAACATATTCATGTATAGTGTATATCTCTTCCTTTTCATAAAAATATTGATATAAGGCAGTGCTTCTCATTGCCAGTCTACCAGATCAGTGCCGGTCTGTGGAGTACTACCTGCCAGTCCACAGGTGCCACACAGGATTTTTTTTAATTTGTATAATTTTGAAGTACAGCAACCATACATATAAACTAAAATTGGAAATAAATTTCTAAAAACATCAACTCTGTTCATTTTCTGCTCTTTATTATGATGGCTAAATTACCATCTTTTTGCCTATGCTGTTTTATAGAAATCCTTTTTGTGATATCACAGTGCAACTTGATAAATGCATTGGAAGACCAATTGCTGGAACTTAAAATGTAAGAGGTTTGGACTGAAAATATGAGTTGGTGATGCATAGGCTTAAAATAACCGCATTGACATGCCGTTAAAATCAATCAATCAAACAATCAATGCATATTCTACCTTTGAAAAAAAATAAATAAATAAAATAAGTAAAAGTAAAGTCATCGGGACGGCCTAATGTCAGTATCTGGACAGTGTGGAGTACCCTTTCATTTGTTGCATAATTGTATGGTCGCATGGGTTTTTGACAACCCTATAGCGAGAATTCTAAGGAGGCCAGTGTTTTTCACATCAAGGGATGGAAAAATACCAGTGACGGTTATGACCACAACTGACGCCAAAGGCGTGTGGCTTAAGGATGGAAATTTGGTGGCTGAGCAAACCATGACATGCGACACTTCACCTTGGTCCTTACTTCGGCTGGCCACGTCAAGCCCTATCACCTATATGATTGTCCCATCTCTATTGCCTTTATAGCAAGCCCTAACTCTTTTTATGATATAGGTGCTAGAAGGCGGTGACTGAGGGTCTTATTATTCTTGGTATAGTTGCATAACATTTTGACCCTTGTTCTTATTTGAGAAGAAAATTTCTTAATTGATAGCAACTTGCAAGCCGTCTTTGATTTTTTTATAAATGGATTTTAATGTCAATCCTGTGAGGTTCCAACTCGTGATTCAGTACTAATGGATCTGAAACACTAACTTTTCCCCTACCCTCTCTACCCAGGCGATGCTTGGTAGCCACTTCTAGTTAACAATAAATTATGTACTATATTAGATTTAAATCAATATTTATCAATTAGAATAGATAAAATCTTCATAACTTGGTTGAAATGGAGGAAAAGGAGATGAGTTTATTATTTTAATTTAAACAGCAGTTTATAAAAAAATGCAACTTTTATTTTTCAAATTCAAATTTTTACGGGCAGTCGATCAATCGCCTGGTCACGTTAAGTCCTAGCACCTATATGATTGCCCCGAGCCTATTGATTCATGGAAATCTCCCTCACTGCGTCTCCCTCACTTTGGACCACAAGATTGTCAGTTTTCAAAGACTTGCATAACATTTTGATCCTTGCAACTTGCAAGCCGTCTTCGATTTGAATGCCAGCGGAATTTAGAGCTGCTCTTTCACTGGTGCTCGTGGTCTCGATGCTCCAGCAGAGTAGCCATCAAAATCTTTTCTCGTTTTCTGGAGGGAGAGTAGTTGGATAAATACCTTTCCCAAGGGTATTGAGCTATGTGAAATGCAAACACCTCATCCAGGATTTGAAGTCTAGTTGACGAGCCTATGGGGTAGAATGAAGTTTGGGACAGAATGAGGTTTGGGTGTTTTAAGTCGCTGGATAGTCTTGGTTGCGTGTTCTTAGGGTTTTTTATGCTTTAACCCCATTTCATTTTCGCGCTGAAAAGAAGGAATTTAAGGAACGGAAAGGAAAAGAGACAGAGACAGAAGGTGTTTTATGGTTTAGGCTCTATTGACCAAACATAGTCGCCTGTAGCAAGGGGATATCCCCTGGTTAGTAGGAGCGACTAGACCTAGTTAAGGCCTAAAAATGAAAATGGCCGAGAGATTCTTTGGGGGTTGAGGGGCAGTCCTTTTTGTCGGATATGCGCGGAGGGTTCTTCCAGTGAAAGCCCCATGGGATTTTTTAAAATTCTAATTTCATTTTCGTTTTATTTTAATCCACACAAGCCTACGACTCTAAGCATTAAACTAGGCACCCACCAAGGGTCATTATTTATAGGGGATACAATTGTCGGGTTAAATCCCTTGTCTGCGAAAAACCTTTAGTGTTTCGTGCCAGATGATAGAAAAATGTATTTTTTTCTGTATTAGAATGTGAGGTGGTTCGTCATTCGTGCCAGTTTTTGATTTAGTTTCTCTAGGAGTTTCCATTAACGGGTTATATCGGGTCCGTACCGATTATATACTATTTCTCTTAATTTTTTTTAGATGAGGCTTGATAATTAGTATTATTTGAATTATGACTATTATCCTCATCTTCATTGTTATCTGTACAGCATTTAGGCCTATGTATACCCTAGTGTTCCGTTTTCAATGCTGATAATTCTACTAGAAAGACAAGACGTGACTCTTTAGTTCAGGTTCGAGCTCACTTCGTTTCCAACTTCTATTTTCAAGTGTTTTCAGATGAGAAAGACGAACAAAGTCGTGCTGAAACACCATCTGACTACTGCCAGCAGTTGAGATTAAGTTTGTTTTAGATGGAGGTGTTCTCCTACACAGAGTGAAGTGGTTGCTAAGATTACATACCAATATATATGTGACATAGAACACGAGGTGAGTGGCCCGCCGTATTCTCGAAGGAAGCGGGCTAGGCTTTGCCTGGCATGTGGAATCGAACCTGCGTCCTTCGGAATGCGAACGGGCGACAAATTGGCACTGAATTCAAGATACTACTGTCCCGGATGTAAGCGCCAGGTGCCCAGGATGATGGCTACGAGGATTCCGGCAGCCGGGATTGGCTCGGGAATCTCGTGCGTGGGGTGCAGACACCCGGATGTTGAAGGAAAAACTTGTATAAGTAGAAGTGGGGTGACGACAGCAAGGAGTTGCGATTTTTCAGCGCTGAAGATATTCGAGTTGGTGATTTTACGACGACGACGACGGATTTTTTTGTGCTATAGATTTTGTGACGGCGACGACATTGTTGACCCCCCCCCTCTCTTCAACAAGTCGAATTTATTTTCCCCCTCTATTTTCTTTTCTTTTTCATACTAGAATAGTTGAACATTTATGGTGCTAGATGATAGAAAAATGACTTGCACCAAATACTAAAATATTTTTGTGTGCAAGGAATGTAAAATAGTTAAATATCCTTTTTAGATTAACGTCTCACATTATGGTTAGCCTGGTGTGTGATGTCAAACAACATTAAAATTTAGAAGCATTTAACATGTTCTGTAAAAATCTTTTCTAGATGAACCATACTTGGTCTTTGTATATCTCAAGTATTGTTCAATTACATCTTGGCATGTAACCCTTGGCAACCACTTCACTCTGTGTAAGAGAGCACCTCCATCTAAACAAACTTAGTCTCAGCTGATGGCTGAGGCTCAGGTATGTCAGAAATCAGATGGTGTTTCAGCAAGCTTTGTCTTTCTTATCTGAAAACTCATTGAAGATGTCTTTCTATCAGAATGGCCAGCATTGAAAACAGAACACTAGGGTCTAAGTTAACATTTTGTCCATCGATTTTCTCAAATTTTTGCAGCTAGGCAAGCGTACGTACTTGGGAATTTCTTTTCAATATGCTATTCACTGGTGCTTTTCACTCCTGCAAGTTGCTCTTCACTGGTATCCGTGTTTTTTTTTATTATAGTCTAGCAGAATAGCTATAAAAAATTAAACTTGATGAACCATATTTGGCTTTTATATATCTCAGGTAGTGTTTAACTACATCTTGGTATGTAACCCTTGGCAACCACTTCACTCTGAGGAGGAGAGCACCTCCATCTAAAACAAACTTAGTCTCAGCTGCTGGCTGAGGCTCATGTACGTCAGAAATCAAATATGTATCATCAGCTACAACAGTTTCCATTGGATGCTAGTTTGGAGCAATTCAACAGCAATGTCAATGTCTATGTTTCCCTTACTTTCAACGTGAGGGGAAATACAGACAGCTGACAGTCATCATTTGGAGGCGCGTGGTCTAATGGTTAGAGTCGTAGGAAATGGACTCGTCAACGCGAGTTCAATTTCTGGACGAAGCTGTTGGCATTTCATATAGCGCTAATACCCTTGGGAAAGGTATGAATCCAATTCTCCCTCCAGCTATGGGTAAATAGCAGGTCAGACTGGACTCTTTAACCATGGCTATGTAACCAGTCTAGGAGAAGGAAAACTCTGAATTCAAACCTGTTAAACTCCGCTTAAGAAATTGACCTTGTGTCGCATACTGCTCGTGCGGAGGGGTTGGTAAATATATATTTGTATAACATTTTGAAAAACTGGTCATTGTTCTTTTTATTTAAGAAGAAAATCTCTTGATTAATAGCAACTTTTAAGTCATCTTTGATTTCAATATTAGAGGAATTCCAAGCTGCTCTTCATTGGTGCTTGTGGTCTTTTATTAACGATCCAGCAGAGTAGCCATTAAAAGTTATGCTTGGTGAATCATACTTGGTCTTTATATATCTCATGTACTGTTCAACTATATATTGGTTTGTCACTCTTGGAAACCACTTCACTGCACTCCCATCCTAAACAAACTTAATCTTAGCTGCTGACTGAGGCTCAGCTATGCCGCTAGTCAGATGGTGTTTCAGCACAGCTTTGTTCACCTTTTCTAATCTGAAATCACTTGAAAAATTGAAGTTGGAAACGAAGTGAGCTCGAACCTGAACTAAAGAGTCACGTCTTCTTTTGTGAGAAAACATGTTCTGCACTCTGCGCTTTCGATGTACTTTGTCTAGTTCCCCAAGCGTTTTGAATTATGTGCTGGCCGAATTTAAGGCACGAGTCAGAAAAACAGGCTCACAAGGATTAAACACAAAACAACAACTACAAGTGTAAACAAGATACGGATGGAAGAAGGGTGTGTGTGATGCTTTCGCTGTCTATCCAACTGGCTATTACTGCTATCCCTACTGGCGAACTTAACCCTTCGATCCCCGGGTTCTAACTGCTTAGTGCTCGATTTTAGCTGTATTTATGTCAAATTCCCCTTCCCCAACCATCTTCTCCGGACCACACAGATGACCAGCACTTAAAATAAATCGCAGACTTCTAGTCGTCATTAACCCTTAAAATTAAAGTACTTAAATATTTTTTTCAGACAATACGTCTTCAATACGTTGATCATTAATTTTTTTCAAAAGAGAATTTCTCCTAAAAATCCCTTTTGCTTTTAATACCTGGGTGCCTAAGATATTATCATCAAGTGGTCCCATTTCATGGTGGCATACAGGTCTCTTTAAACTTTACGACCTAATCTTTGGATTCGTAAAAAGGTCAACCACCCACCCCTTTTACTTATGCCTGGCTTTAACCTATTCTTTTTCTTATTCATTTATTTATTTGTTCTGATCATGTTCGTCTTCAATCATAGTATCACACTTTCTATCAGAATGATCAGCATTGAAAACAAAACACTAGGGTATACATTAACATTTTGTCCATATATTTTCACACATTTTTGCAACTGTGAATTTCATTTCAATGTGCTCTCCAAAATATTCATGTTGTCAAGCTTCTTCTGGATAGATCAACTAAAAACAAGATCAACAATATCACAATTGATACCATCTCCATCAGAAGCTGTCAATCCGGAAGATACTGATTATAGTTCTAGCTGACTTGGTTCAAGACAGCCAGAACTATGATCATATTTTGCTGGGAGATCCATTTGTAGATTCGAGTCATATAATCAGTATGGTCCTATGCCAGTCACGGTATGAATTACTTCCGTAACTACCACTTGTGTGTTTGGCCATCTGCTCTTTCAATGCCCTCTGCACCCACGCTATGTTCCTTTGACCCACAGAACTGGGATCGATGCAACTTGGTCGTAGTGTCTTTGTGACGGGTTGAGAAATTAGTGGAAATGAGATAACACACTGTTAACAAAAACAACGGTTTTATTAACATATATGATGGATGGATATGTTTAGCTCACTAGGTCGGAAAGAAAAGACACGGCAAGGAGCTTTATCTAGTGTTTTATTTTTATGCTAATTAGCATGGAATGATTTAGCATATGTGGATTTAGTTCTTTATGGAGCTATTCTTGTCGGCAAGGTGTATTTCTCTTTGGTGTCAATTTTCTTATTTCAGCAATTCTGGAAAAGCCCCGTGGCCCTGTGACAAACTTCGTTTTTCACGATCCGGCGCCTGACTAAATGTTTACAATTCAGAGCGTGTGTTTTATAGAAAAATTGTATCTATTTTTGTCATCGGAATACCGTCAACAAGTGCTATGCGCTACCAAGGCTAACTCTTCTGACAACTCGTTAAACATATTATCTTTAGGTCACTGCTGTAACCTTTTCTTCTATCTATAAACACAATATGTAAAATCAGAATTATATGATATTTTGATTTTTACATTTTGCATTTTAACAAAACCATTTACGTTAACTAAAAAATAACTTGTACACTTTCCTCTTTCGTCAAAAATCAGTTAACGCCAACTAAAGTACTCATCGTGTTATATCAGATTCCTTCTAGCATGTACTGATCAGCTCTACCTGTTGCTCTATAATAAAGTTTGCTTCCAATATATTGATATACTATATAATAATGGAGTACGGAATAAAAATGTGTATATTATATTAAACTCTTTGCTTACCAAATTTCCCTGGTATTTTTACCTATATAACGGGATATTTCAAAGCTCGCTATCTATTCACCCGAGAACTTCTCCAAATAAAGTCCTTTTATTATTGTAACCCAAGTCCTCCCGCTCAATTATGATCAGCTAACCATCAGCGGCTTACGCTAGGTTTGAACTGCTGTACGCGGTTTAAAGTAAGCAAAAAGTTAAATGTGTATAACTTAAAAGTGTGATATGATGGCAAGATTCTGACTTCGAATTTCTATTCAGGGGTTCGGATTCAGGTAAAAGTTTTAGTCAGGTTTAATTTCTTTATTTAATGGCACATCATCCTTCATGGGTTATCTAATGTCAGAGCCATCCTTGTGGAAGAAATGTAGTGGTACTATTCAACCCATAGGGGTGAGGGGGTTTATAACTTTCCCAAGGGTATTAGTCCGAAATTATTGCACCTAAATATGATTACCCATGGGATAGAAGAGTGTATAGAATCACAACTGATAATAATAATCCTTTGTATAACTTATAACTTATAACTTCAGGTAACTATAATTTATAAAAATGATTTGTATAACTTATAACTTATAACTCAGGTAACTATACTTTATAACTTCAGGTAACTATAATTTATAAAAATGATTTGTAAACTTATAACTTATAACTTCAGGTAACTATAATTTATAAAAATGATTTGTATAACTTATAACTTATAACTTATAACTAGGTAACTATAATTTATAAAAAATGATTTGTATAACTTATAACTTCAGGTAACTATAATTTATAAAAATGATTTGTATAACTTATAAACTTCTTCAGGTAACTATAATTTATAAAAATGATTTGTATAACTTATAACTTATAACTTCAGGTAACTATAATTTATAAAATGATTTTGTATAAACTTATAACTCCAGGTAACTATAATTTATAAAAATGATTTGTATACTTATAACTTAAACTTCAGGTAACTATAATTTATAAAAATGATTTGTATAACTTATAACTTCAGGTAACTATAATTTATAAAAATGATTTGTATAACTTATACTTATAACTTCAGGTAACTATAATTTATAAAAATGATTTGTATAACTTATAACTTATAACTTCAGTAACTATAATTTATAAAAATGATTTGGTAACTATAATTTATAAAAATGATTTGTATAACTTATAACTTATAACTTCAGGTAACTATAATTTATAAAAATGATTGTATAACTTATAACTTATATTCAGGTAACTATAATTTATAAAAATGATTTGTATAACTTATAACTTATAACTTCAGGTAACTATAATTTATAAAAATGATTTGTATAACTTATAACTTATAACTTCAGGTAACTATAATTTATAAAATGATTTGTATAACTTATAACTTCAGGTAACTATAATTTATAAAAATGATTTGTATTATAACTTATAACTTCAGGTAACTATAATTATAAAAATGATTTGTATAACTTAAACTTATAACTTCAGGTAACTATAATTTATAAAAATGATATAACTTATAACTTAACTATAATTTATAAAAATGATTTGTATAACTTATAACTTATAACTTCAGGTAACTATAATTTATAAAAATGATTTGTATAACTTATAACTTCAGGTAACTATAATTTATAAAAATGATTTGTATAACTTATAACTTATAACTTCAGGTAACTATAATTTATAAAAATGATTTGTATAACTTATAACTTATAACTTAACTATAATTTATAAAATGATTTGTATAACTTATAACTTCAGGTAACTATAATTTATAAAAATGATTTGTATAACTTATAACTTCAGGTAACTATATTTATAAAAATGATTTGTATAACTTATAACTTATAACTTCAGGTAACTATAATTTATAAAAAATGATTTGTATAACTTATAACTTATAACTTATAACTTCAGGCAACTATAATTTATAAAAATGATTTGTATAACTTATAACTTATAACTTATAACTTCAGGTAACTATAATTTATAAAAAATGATTTGCACACAGTTATATAGTTTCAAGTATTCGTTTGTTAGACCCATAGATGGGACCCTAATTTGACACTTAGTGCAATGGTTATCAAGCTAGGTTATCAGACCGTTATTAATGAGTTCTATTCTCATTGGGCGCGCCATATTTCTGTCCTTGTGTCACATCTAGGCTAAGCTTATTAAATAACCATAGATAGGACCCTAACAGGTACAATCACTTTGCATGGATACAGTCTCCGTATTCTAAACCCCGTTGATAGGGCGAATAATTTATAGTGTTATGTAATGGCCTACCACACCAACCTACCGGATATCGTGAATATTCGGAGGGACTGATTGATGGATGGTGGGTCATACTTCAATCCTTGGCAGTTCCAACTGTGAGAAAGACATTGTAGAATTTGGTTGTTGTTTAGTATTAATTGAATAGAAAGCGATGTTTCAATATTATACATTTATTGACGTTTGTACATATTCTGTTGGATATCTGGTATGTTGAATATCGCGCCTAGCCTCGAAGTGAAGTATGCCAAGGTGTAACGTAGTGGGTCTTCGTTCTTATATATGGGCTTGTTTCGTCGTGTGTGAAAACGACCCTTAAATTAAGATCTGTGGTAAACCTATGCTGACTTTTAAAAACAAATTCGTGCACAACTCTTGTCAACAATACTTATTTGACCATCCGATCATCTGTAGTAGTCGTCAACACAGAGAGAGATAGAAAGATGTTTATAATAACAGAATCGGCATAATTGGAGATAGTATACTTAACACGCTCACGATTCTCACTTAACTGTTAAACTTGAGAGAAGAAAGAAAGAAAGAAAGAAAGAAAGAAAAGAAAAGCTGAAGCCTCGGATAGGCTAAAAGGTCGGCGTCGTGCTTTGTCATCAGTCCCTTTCTGTCCTTTTCTCCTCTTCGAATGTCCGACCCCACTTTTATAATTACCGTTAATCAGCTGGTTATTTTCTTGGGTCATTATTTCTGTATATTTTAATTCCATTGTATATTGTTATATTGTATTATATAAGTACATATGAATTTTAACCAAACAATGCATTTAGCCAGATTTGTCCTTTCCAAAAATTTTTTTAATTCCTCCGAAAATATTTGACATCCGTATTTTCTCTGGTTTGGAATTCAAACAGCAATTCCAAATGCATACCAGCCAGATTCTTCCTTTCAAAATATTTTCCCAAAATATTTCTTTCTTTTTCACCCATAATTCACTTTTGCCAAAACTGGTTATTTTGCAACCCTTAATGATCCAAGTTCCTTAATTATGTAACAAAGGTATTAATCCGCTAAGGGGTTTGCACATATCAGTGTGCGTATGGAAGTAGTTCCCATGATACTGTTACGAGTACAGGCATTCATTTCATTGGCTGAGAACAGTCACGTGCGAATTAAGAGATAGATGGATAAAAAATGTAAAGTGTAGACGCCAAGAGAAAGATACATATATTTTGGGGCTTGAGCGAGACGGCCTCTTCCTTTGTGTAGAATAAACATCATATTCCCCTCCACTGGAAGACTTTTACTATTTTAATAAGATCTGGGTTTAGTGTTGTTATGTATAACGGCATATCAACTCTAGTGGTTTATTTAATGCTAAATCTTTGGTTAAATCCTACTTAACGGACATAAATTCCACTATCGTATGTCACCCCCGCCGAAAGAAAAAAATACTAAAAATCAAGGAATAAACCGAATTTTATGAAATTTTCAGTGTTGATATATTCATGAATAAACAATATAATGCACTAAAAAACCTTTTACATTTTTTCAGGTCAGTTAACTTTGAACCATGTATCTTTGAAGCGTAACACAGATTCACAAACATACGTGGTTTAAAGTTAATTGACCTTAAAAAGTGTAAAAGTTTCTTACATTAAATAACTGGTGCATTATATCTTTTATTTATTAATACATCAACACTGAAAATTTCATTAAATTCGGTTGATTCACTGATTTTTAGTATTTTTTTTCTTTCAGCAGGGTGACATACGAGGGTGGAATTTAGGTCCGTTAAGTTCGATTTAACGAAATCTTTTTTTTTTTTTGTATATATGATTTGTATACAAATGTAGGTAAATAGTTAGTTTTTAAACAAATTGATTGTGAGGCAACAGTTTGTAATCAATAGTGATCAAATCTCTATACTCTGGTGGTGGGGTACGATTTATAAGACAACTGGAAGCGGCAACCCAGCATCATCTGAGTAGAGAGGAGAGCAAAATCCCTGGTGTATTGATTTGTTTAGTTTTGAGATTTTCAAGTGATGGACATTTTAAATAGGAATTTTAATGCTATTTCTATGTATATTTTGATTTTTAAATATATTCGAATATAAATAAAATCTTCATAATCTTTGGACAAAAAGCAAGAACCGGTGATATTTAATGTGTATATATATTCATTTTGTTGTTAATTGTTTTATTTTTGTAGTTTCACCTGGACATACATACACACAACTGCCCTTTATATATGGATCTTTGCTTCATCCACTGAACAAAAATCACCTCATATTTTCCTGTTTCTGAGGCCCGCCGACAGTACTTGATTTTGTAATATTTTGATAATGTTTTGAAAATTTGAATTGAAAATGTTGGTTAAATTTGTTTGTGTGCATATAACGCCACTCATCCATGAATATAAGATGGAAAGATAAATTTTGTTTTACATCTTTTTCTCAGAGCTTTCGTTCTGGCTAGTAAGTATTAAACACAATAATATGTGGTTCGGGCACGTTATTTTTTCAATTATCCGGCCCACTGTGAAAAAAATTTGGTGATCCCTGGTCTAGGAGAAGGAAAACTAAATTCAAACTAGCTTTACTCCGCTTAAAAATTGATCTTGTATTGCATCCCGCTCGTGGAATAGAGGTTGGTGTAGACCATAGTTTTTCAACCGGTGTGCCGTGACACACTAGTGTACCGTGAAGCTTCCGTGGGTGTGCCATGAGTGTTGAGGACGGTTGATCATCCTCTTATATTTTTATTCTATTACTTTAATTTTTTTTGTTTTAATTTAATATTTTCTGTTTTAATTATGCTACACTTGAAGCACATTTCCACTGTTCCTTTTCTTTTAAAATTTAAATGATAAAATAATTATTTGTTTATATACTGATGGTGTACCTCGATCAATTTATGGCCCAGCTCAGTGTGCCGTGAGATGAAAAACTCTGGTGTAGACGGATACATCAGCAAGTAAGCATCATCAGGCTATTGCGATTGTAGGGAGGGGATCAATCAAGTCTGGGGAGCGCCACTACATTTAGAGGGTGCGCGAGTAAAATTGGTTTATTCTGTAAGAATTAGCACACAAAAATTAGTTCATATCATATTCACGAATGGTGGGGGGGGGGTCAGACCCCCACTTTCTAATGTTCCCCTCTTATCGACGCGTTAAGAGGAGAGTGAGTTTCCGCTATGAACTTGAACTGGCTCTACCTATAACAATTCGGTTGCCAACACTTTTATCTGCAGACAGTAGCTGTTGACCTTGCTGCCCCCCACCACAAACCCGATCATAAAGTTCACTCGGTGCAGGATTATCGATCGAAGGATTGTGTCAGCCGGCGTTTCTTCATTCGTCACTGTTTTTCTTCTTGCATTCTGGAACACAAAAGAAGAATGGTGGATCAAGCGAGTACGAACTTTAAGAAAATCATATTCGATGGCGGGGGGGGGGGGGGGGAGAACAAAGAAGAAAAAACGCCATTTTTTTTTCTCTTGCTCAAAAAGAAAAAAAAAGAAAAGAAGTGGCTCATCCAATACAGACGTTGTTTTCGGCATAAACCCAACTATATTGGATCTGAACTCTCTCTCTCTCTCTCTCTCTCTCTCTCTCTCTCTCTCTCTCTCTAGATCCCCCCCCTCTCTCTCTCTCTCTCTCTCTCTCTCTCTCTCTCTCTCTCATTAACTTATTCAAAAGTCAGAACGTTAAACAACACTGTAATAACAGAATCGTCCATAAATAAGTGACCATGTGCCTGACCAAACATTGTAAAATACACACCTAAATCTTTTTTACAAAAAGAAATTTCTTAAAAACCAAAGATACCAGGATTTGATTTGATTATTTCCAGTGTAACATTATACAATCAAAACGGATATTATATAATATAATTATTATATTTATTATTTATTAGGATATTATATAATATATTCATTATCTATTAGGATATAAAGTAAAAAAAGTAAAGTCGTCGGGGCGGCCTAATGTCAGTATCAGCCTGACAGCGAGGGAGTCTATCCCCTTTTCACTAGCGCTAGACCAAGGAGATTATTTTAGCGTCTGGGGTGGAGCGCCACACCCACCATCAGTTCCTCACTTTATCGCACAGATCCTTGTGCTACTCAGACGCTGAGTGGGCGAGGGCCGGTATCGAACCTTGTGATTCCTAGCCGAACGCTCGACCCACAGAGCTAGAGCGATAATTATTATATTCATTATTTATTAGGATATTATATAATATAATTATTTGGATATTATATAATATAATTATTATATTCATTATTTATTACCGAACTCAACAACAGCGAAATTCTAAACAGAACTCAGAAAAAAATAGATACATTGTAAACCCCTAAAGATGTTTTAATAAAAAATTAATTTTATATTAAACCAAATATATTATAATTTTATTATTTCTAGTGAAATATAATATAATAAAAACGTATATCATTAGGTCTTATTTACAGTATTGCCCATACATAAGTGTACCACTATCTTTTTTTAAAAATAAGTTATTTTGTGCCGTTATAGTATGTGGCACCGGGTAGGTTTGAATGTGTCCTACCTCAGTAAGAGTATATTTATAGATATAAGTAGTAGGCAATTTATTGAAACTAATTATTTTTCACATATATTCAATTTCAAGAAATGCAATTCAGTCATAAGCTGTATATAGTAATTAAGAATAATTAAAAAAGAATTTATCCATAATTTACAGGAATCAGAGAGCTATTTAATTCTGAAATATTCTAAAATTCTGAATTAGGGTTAGGGTTAGGGTTAGCAGTTATTATTATAACCTTATAATATGCTTTTTATGGTAGGCCAAAGAGACATGATTTCGTAGGCCACATTCAAAAGATAGGACACATATTATAATGGTACCGTTATTTTTCTTCTAAACCAAAAATACTAGGAATTTCTTATTTCTAGTGGATCCTCATACAATCAAAACAGATATTATTAGGTGTTATTTATTACCGAACTCTACAGCACTGAAACTGTAAAATTATATATATATATATATATATATATATATATATATATAGTAAATGAAGAAAAACTCTAAACTTGCTTCATTCGGTTGAAATAAATTATTGTAATGAAGCAAGTTTAGAGTTTTTCTTCATTTACTAAATATCTTGCTCTGTCCTTCTACTCACTGGTATTAGGTACATTGAGCTCTCCTTATGGTCTACCTGCATCAGCTTGGTTAAACCACACATGGAAAGACCCTAACTACGGAAAAAAACTATATATATATATATATATATATATATATATATATATATATATATATATATATCTTCTATTTGATCTGAAGAATGGGTATAAGTTTCTTTCACACCCAATGCTTCATACTAAATCACAAACAATATACATTATAGACAGTGTGTCTCACACACACACACACACACACACGCACACACACACACACACACACACACATATATATATATATATATATATTTATATATTATATATATAATATTATATATTTACTTCTCATACTGTCATGTAGATTAAGTCACTATAAGAGGAATAAAAATCTACTTCTAAACAAAACGAAAAATCTAAGAAAGTCCGGTTGGTGTAGGGGTTATGATCCTCACCTGTCAGCTTGACAGTCGGGTTTCGAATCACGCACAGGGCGGTCTTCCTACCTATAGCTCTGCTGATGAGGCCTAATAGGCCAAAATGTACATACAGAGATTGATTTTTCTCGATTTGTTTAGCCTTACATTTAAATAGGTATGCTCGCTTAATTAATTAATTATTAATTAATTAACTTTCAAAATTAGGTACGACTTCAATTAAGCACATATTCTCCCAAAAATTGTCGGCTAAAAAAAGCCATATAATAAAACACATCGCTTGTGTATTTACTTCTCATTTATATATATATATATATATATATATATATATATATATATATATATATGAGGAGTTTAGTTATTTTTGAATGCTACATATTCATAATTCTGTTTATTTTAGTGCTTATTCTAGTGATTTTTTTTTGTCGAAAATTGTTATAAGTGTAATTATTTGCGGGCAGTAGTGTACGTATTTACGCAACCCGTTTGCCACGGCTAGGATGTGACACAAGGTCGCAAGTACGGACCATCCAGCGAGGATCGAAGTCGCTATTCTAGATTAGCTTGCTAACCATTACACCACGATGGGACGCCTCTACGGGTGGTAGTATATCATCATGAGATTAAAAATATGCACAGCTATCTACAGAAATGACCTAGTAAAACACGGAATATATATATATGCCGTATAAGACTCATAAAACGTACTTTAAAAAATGGGTTAAAACTGACTGATATTATTTTATATGAAGTGCCGGTAAGTACTATTATACATTGTTAACTTAGAAAAGAGTTCATGAGGGAGCGATCACCTTATTTATATTTGCTGTTGAATATAAGGGTCACTGCAGCACAAAACCCTCACTAGCCAATAACCCAAACCTGTCAAACTCACCTTTTTCAAAAATGTTCCTATAAAATCATCTTGCGTCTTATAAGGTCATCCTTATAAGACGCAAGATGATTTTATAGGAACATTTTTTGAAAAAGGTGAGTTTTATAAGCCATCAAATACGACATTCATACACCCCCCATATATATATATATATATATATATATATATATATATATATGAGAGAGAGAGAGAGAGAGAGAGAGAGAGAGAGAGAGAGAGAGATGAAGTTAAAGGGATAGAAAATACAAATATTTTTTATGTATGTTTTGATTGTTCTCAACTAGTTTCGACTTTAGGTCATTGTCAGAAGAAAATATTTTTGTTGAAAAAATGTTTTTAGAGAGCTTTAAAAAAAGTTTTCAAAGGATTTGATATGCTCCAAAGATATATATATATATATATATATATATATATATATATATATATATATATATATATACCTGTTCAAAAGAATGTAAGTCAGGAGAATGCTTATGAGTCATATCTAAATATACAGAAATTGATAGTTTTTCATGAGATTAAATATCTGGTTAAATCTACCTTAACGGAACTAAATTCCACCATCGTATGTAACAAACTTTCTCAAAAATCAAGACAGACTCTCTTCATCCAATCAAAAAACCTGTCTGATACTATTTTTGCTTTTCAACACAAAAAAACAAAAAAGAACAAGAGTCTCGTTCCTTTTAGAAATGCTTATATCATCTGAAGAAGGCCGGAGAATGTTCCAGTCGAAACACTATATAAAAAATCAAAACAATAAACAATTTGGAGTATACTTTGAATGTCAACAACCTTTCTAAAAAAAAATCAAGACAGGGTTAAATCGAACTTAACGGACCTAAATTCCACCATCGTATATCACTCCGCTGAAAGAAAAAAAATACTAAACACCAAGGAATTAACCGAATTTAATTAAATTTTCAGTGTTGATATATTAATGAATAAAATATATAATGCACTAGTTATTTTATTTAAAAACCTTTACATTTTTTTAGATCAGTTAATTTTGAACCACGTATATTTGAGAATCTGTATTACGCCTCAAAGATACTTACTTCAATTTTTTTTTCGGCGGGATGACATACGATAGTGAAATTTAGGTCCGTTAAGTTCGATTTAACCCTTCATACTTATAGAATCCCATACCAGAATTGTATATTCAGGATGTGTTAGGCAAGTGCTGTACAGTATAGGATAAAATCCAATATTTTATATCCAAATAAGGATAGACATAAAAATCATACAAACACGATTCTTTTTCCAAACTTAAGGAAAATAGATTATACATTTGTCAGAGTTCGATTGGACAAATCAGGTGCTTAAAACTACGTCCGTGCTGTAGTGCCAAAATAAAAAATATCAAAATCCGATCCACCTGAGAGATATTTAAAAGACAAACCAAACCAACAAATACTCAGATTCCACTCTCCTTCGGACAGAGCAAACAACGTCCGCGGTCGATGACAACTTTAAGCGACTACCAGTTCTTTTCAATTGAAGAAACAGATGTCCGAGCAAACAATTCGACTTGCTGATGACAAACACAACACTTCAACTTTCTGAGTCAGTATTTACTACTGTGTACTACTACCATCGTTGACACTGTGGTTAACATCACAAATCCATTTCTCAGGTCGTACACACCAAAACTTTATTTTCCTATTTGTAACTCTTCTATCAAACAAATTCCCATTGAACTTTGCTAATTCTACATACGAATTTTACATTGTAAACATTACACATTTCTTTTGTATTTGTTATTTCTCCGTATTTTCTGCATAAACTGTATCTTGTTATTTTATCGTCATTTTAAATCTTATTTGTGAAGTCGGAACACGCAACACCGGCCTCTACAACAGACATCGAAGAGATAAATGTATCATAAAGTACAGGTGTAAAGGTGACTCCATCTTGTGTCCATTTTGTGGTGAGAAACTGTATGTATAAATTTGTTAAATAAATTGATTTATAAAAAGGTATTTTGTATTTAAAAAATTGGGTTAAGTATTTATTAACTTTCTGACAAAATTTCATTTGAATGCAAAAAATATTTACTTTTTGATAAATATACATTCCCAGATACACTTTTATAAGATGACTGGCAGCGGCTACCCGGCATCGCCTGGGTAGAGGGGGGCTTATAAAGTTAGTCCTGCAGATCCATTATTATTGAATTATTACTGAATCCTCGTGGGATGTTCCATTTAAATCCCTATGTAAAAAATAGACCTTGCATTGATCCAGCTACTCTGAAAAGAAATGTTAATGTCTACTATCTAAAATATTAAATGAAAAGGAAATTCAGGCTGTTATCATTTAAATTTCATTTTTTAATTATCTTTACAAATATAAATAAAATCTCTATCATTTTTGCTCAAAAACCAAGCCTTGGTGGTATTTAACGTGTCTATATTATTTACTCTGTCGTTAATTGTTTTATTTTCGAAGTTTCCTCCGGACATACATATACACACAACTGCCCTTTATATATGTATAGATATAGATGACAACCTGAACCACTGGATGATATTAATATTTTAATTAGTCAGTGCCTAAAATTATATCACACCAACTTGACTGTAAGTCACCATCTTAGAGGTTGGTGGAGGGAAAGACTAAAAGAATATAGCGAGTGAGTAAATTATAGGGAGTTGAAGATATACTTTTTAAAATATGAATGTTTAGTGGGAAAAAAATGAAGCAAATGAGTGAAAATTTCTCTTATCTGAATAATGAATGTAAGTAAAACATTTCTATATAATTTTTTTTAATGCTTTATCACAGACATTTTCTCAGCGGGTTATTCTGGACAAAAAACATTTTTTCTATACAACATTTTCTTCTGCTATTTTTAAATATATTTTTAATACTTATAGAATTCTATACCAGAAGTGTATATTTAGGATATGTTAGGCGAGTGCTGTACAGACATCCATTGTTGGAGTAGAATTTTGGGAACTAAAATATAAAATGTTCAGAGGAAAAAAAGAGAAGGAGAATAATGACAAACTTATTATGTACGGGGTCGTTCAAAAGGTTTTAAGCCCTACCCAGATATTTTATGATTACTCGGACCTCTGTTTTTGTCAATTTTTAGATTTATCACAGACCGCTAACCTTCGTATAGGCCTCACTTGCATAGAAATTAAGAAAGAAATGGGAATTAGTTTTTCTATAATTTTACGATTGTAACCCCAAAAGTAAGCTCTCCAAAGCGTTGGAGATGCAGGGAAACTGTTCGTGCGGCTATAGGCAACACTGTTGTGTTTGTTATGCATACGCCTACGCCGGCCCTTAGACGTGCATTGTTGCAAACTTATTAAGTATGAGGTCGTTCAAAAGGTTTTAAGCCCTACCCAAATACTTTATGACTGTTTTGTCCATTTTTAGATTTGTCACACACCGAGAGAAAAATCGGAGTTATTTCCTATAACTCTGACATAAACAAAGGGGAACCACTCTTGACTGATAAGTTATTTATTTGTTTAGTGATCTACTAGGAAAAAAGAAGACAGGTTTAGGGTTCGGGTTAGGGTTAGAGTTAGGGTTTAGGGTTAGGGTTAGGGTTTAGGGTTAGTTTATGGGGAAATAAATAAATAATTTATCAGTCAAGAGTTGTTCCCCTTTGTTTATGTTGGAGTTATAGGAAATGACTGAAATCGGAATTAGTTTTTATAGTTTTAATCCACAAAGTAAGGTTTTCCAAACCGCTATAGATGCAGGGAAACTGTTCGTGCGGCTATTGACAACACTATTGTGTTGTCAATGCATACGCCGGCCTTTAGGCGTGCCTTGATGCCACACTCAGTTTTGGTTTGGCAGTCATTTCCGATGGAGCTCCCGATTGACGTTATCGCCGAATGTAAAGGTAACGCAGTTATTCGGTTTTAGAACACAAAAGGTATTGAACGGATTGGAATTCATCGTCAATTAACGGTTATTAAGTGCATATTAAGTTAATGATTCTGTAGTTGTCTCACTGCCGTTATTTGGGTGAAGGGAGAAGCTTCTTTCATTTTTCTTTTATTTAATCGTTGTCGTCCTAATGCTTATGTGTAAATGTCGCAATGTTTATGATTGTGAAGTTGTGTTGCTACCGTTATTTATGCGAAGGGAGGAGTTGTCTTTTCATTTTTTCCTTACTTTAATTGCTGATGTCACAAAGTTTATGATAGTGAAGTTGTGTTGCTACCGTTATTTATGCGAAGGGAGGAGTTGTCTTTTCATTTTTTCCTTACTTTAATTGCTGATGTCACAAAGTTTATGATAAGTGAAGTTGTGTTGCTACCGTTATTTATGCGAAGGGAGGAGTTGTCTTTTCGTTTTTTCTTTAGTTTACATTCTGTTGTCGAAATCTTTATGAGGCGATAAGCAAACATGTATACGTTCGCTAAGCAAACTAGGTCCTTGTGAAATGTGCAAATATATGCTCATAAAATCTTGTAATCATCTGGTTCTTCTGAAATTGCGTAAATGAGCGGGATTGTTTTGCAAATTAAAGATGGCATCACTCACATCAGATCTCCCTAGTCTTATTCGAAAACCCACGAAAAAACAAAAACAAAAAAAAGCGGGAAAAAATAGCGGGGGAAAAAAGCGGGAAAAAAATGAAAATACTGGACAGATGAACCTATTCCGTTGAAGAACAGCGCCTAATTGAGTTTGAACAACTACAGCGTCTTGTTCGAGGCGGCCAACAGTGCACAAAGGCAAAATAAACACGGCAGGCCAATTAGTTGTTATCTACAAGGTAGGCAAATGAGCCGACGGTGAAAAGACAAACCCAAAAATAAAAAAAAACAAAACGTGTGCAGTCAGTTTGGAAAAGCAGAAAGGATGATTTAACGAGAGACTCGGACAGTAATTTGTTTAGACTAATATCCTGATCTGTGTCGTTTTTAATTAGCTCATTTCTATTGCTATGTCATAAGATGGATATATATATATATATATATATATATATATATATAATATATATATATATATACAAGACCTATGCAATATATCTATATAAGTTGGGATATATATATATTATATATATATATATATATATATATATATATACAAAATCTCTGCAATATATCTATATAACTTCGGATATATATATATATATATATATATATATATATATATATAACACACACACACACACAAAAGACCTCTGCAATATATCTATATAAGTCGGAATATATATTATATATATATATATATATATATATATATATATATATATATATATATATGACATAGCAATATCCCGACTGTTAGAGATATATTGCAAAGGTGTCATCTCTTCTTTTCGGACAGTTTACACACTCACGTACGCATACATGAATACACACAAACTAAAACACTCGCGTAAATATCTACAAACACAAAACAAATGCATTAGCACATATAAACACATATACAAAAAAAAACAAATTTGTGTGTGTCCGTATTTAGACAAGTACCTGATGCCAAACACATAAAAAATTATTAAAATATCATGGATCTCAATGAGTCCGGATTAAAAACACTGATGATGATTTTTATAAATTGAAATAATGTTCAATATTATCTATAAATATGATATAAAATATTTTCATTTTAACAGCATTGTGTGTTTTCATACCCTTTTATCTATCTATCTATCTATCTATCTATCTATCTATATCTATATATATATATATATATATATATATATATATATATATATATATATATATATATTCAAACAAATTTCATTAAACAAATCAGAATCCTTATTATTTTCAAGTTTTCTATTCTTTTTTACAATCTTGAAAAGCATTAATAGTTTCTCCGAAAGAGCGATTTTGGGCTGACCAAGTACTTTCGGTTCTTATCCGAACCATTATCAAGGTAGAGTATGTTTAATACCGAATTAAACTGATTGTTTTGTTTTTATCACCAAGGTTATATATATATATATATATATATATATATATATATATATATGTGTGTGTGTGTGTGTGTGTGTGTGTGTTGGTATTTGTCCGTCTACTGAAGACGATGGCGTAGCGTTCACTTTTTTTTCATTATTATCTGCAACTGCGTGAGTGGCTGATCAGACCAATTTTTGAATGATAATCTCTGGTGCAGTGACCGCAAACAAACAGTGATGCTTTCTGGGGTTGCTGTTGTCTCTCCTTCCTTTTGGCCCTCTTTTCTGTGGCGGCTTCTTTCCTCTCTTTCTCACTCCTTCTCATTCCTTGTTTGATGAGGAGTCGCCAGGTCGCATGGTCTTTTGCATAAGCCTCCCATGGGGCATGTCTTTATGTCCCTCTTGGAGACATCTTTAAAGCGCAGGCGTGGTCTCCCTACCGGTCGGGTGCCCTCCACTAATTCATCATACAGTAGGTCTTTGGGGATGCGGACTTTGTCCATCCTCCTGACGTGACCGAGCCAACGCAGGCGTCTCTCGCAGATAATGGCGGGCATGTTGTTCTTGTTTGCTCGTTCCAGCACATGTGTTGGGCACTTTCTTCTGCCAGCGTATACGTAGAATGCGGCGTAGGCATCTCAGGTGGAAATTGTCCAGTTTCTTACGTGGCAGGAGTATGTGATCCAGGCTTCGCTACTGTAGAGGAGAGCAATGAGAACGCATGTATTTTAGACGCGCAGTTTGGTTCTCTTGGTGAGGCTGGCATTTTCCCAGACTCTCTGGTTCAGTTTGGCCATAACTGCTGCCACTCTCGTGGTAACTGAATTGGCAATGGTGGACCCAAGGTACTTGAAGCTCTCCACTGCTTCCAGGGTGTACCCGTTGATGGCAATATTCGGAGGGGTGTCTACACTTCGTGCTATGACTTTTATCTTATTTAGACTTATGGTAAGTCCGAACTCCTTGCAAGCTTGTGTGAGTCGCCGATGAAGCAGCCTCAACGTCACACACTGAGCACGGACTGAAACAGCTATATATGTATAATATATATAGAATATGTTTAATGTCGAACTAAACTAATTGCTTTGTTTTTATTACCAAGGTGATTATACACACACACACACACACACACACACACGTGGTAATTGCATTTCACTTAGCGCTAATACCCTTGGGAAAGGTATGGATTCTACTCTCCCCCAGCTATATTGATAAGAAATTGACCTTGTGTCACATCCTACTCGTGCGGAGAGGTTGGTATATATATATATATATATATATATATATATATATATAATATATATATATATATTAGGGAGAGTAAAAAATTATCCACAATTTCGACCTAACATATCTTTATTATTGTCCCACTGCGTTCTGTTGTGGTAATATCATAAAAGAAATAGAATGTTTGAATAAAATGATTATTTAATGATGAGTAGAATGTTAATTGTAATTTGGGGGAAGGGCATAACTTTTTTAAATCTAAGTCTACAGGTCAGATGTGAAAAGGTCGCATGTATGAGGCATACAGTCAGGATCGAACTCTCTATTCAGTAGTAAGGAATCAGTGAGACTAGCTTGCGAGCCATTACACCCTAAATACTCAAGTTTAGGTAATGTGGTCTGTACGCTAAATTGGGGAGCTGACAATAGGTCATATTAAGGTGTATGCGAGATTTTAACGTGGAACGATACTTTTATGAGTTATAAGACGACATGCACGTACCACGGTATTCCTTATATATAGTGGATGACTGAAATGAGTGTGTGTGTGTGCGCGCGCGCTATACCACCTTCAACCACAGAGTAATGTGAAAGTCCATTATGTCATGGACTCTACTGACTTCCTACGGGTAAGATGTGACAAGGTCAACAATCTCTCTGATATAACGAGCTAAAGAGGGATAAACTCCCTCGTTGTTCGCCTGATACTGACATTAGGTCAGTCCACCAACTTTACTTATATGAAATATATATATATATATATATATATATATATATATATATATATATATAAAGGAACTCTTGTGTCACTCTGGAGCTTAGAAAGTTCTGACTGATTACCCTGCAGATGGCTAAGCCCCCGACCCCCCCCAAAAAAAAAATAAAGAAGTATCTGATAGTGAGGTTACAGTTCTGGAGATCTGAAGAGTGTGGAGTGCTCTTTCATTAACATTAGTCTCATGTTTTGAAAATTTTTCGTATTCAATATGTTCTATTGAATACGAAACATTTTTAAACAGTAGCGTAGTGGTTAACGTTCTGGACTGTGACATTATAGTAAGCGAGTTCGAACCCCAGTATATTACGTTCACTTTCGGACTAATGCTATTGGGAATGGTATAAACCACGTATCCTCAACCTATGAGTTGACTACTGTTCTTCTACAAGGATTGCTTTGGCATTAAATAAACCACGAATTGAAATAACTATACATTGTGGAGCAGAAATGGACTGTTCCACTAAATAGTGTGGGTGTCAGCAGGGATCACCCAGGGAGAACTGGTATTCGCGCTTAACGCGAGGAGACGCTTATTAAAGATACTACAACTACTACTACTACAAATAAATGAAATGTAAATATGAACATACAATGAACGCGATTTCTAAACTGGAGACGTAAAATATTCCTAGACATGTTGACATGCCGTTAAAATGAATCAATCAATT
The DNA here is from genome assembly GCA_023376005.1 of Doryteuthis pealeii. NCBI lineage: Eukaryota > Metazoa > Mollusca > Cephalopoda > Myopsida > Loliginidae > Doryteuthis > Doryteuthis pealeii. Next base: position 10,226,748 of record CM042177.1, read on the forward strand.
TAAATTGTAATTGGATTAGTCAATAAATCAATTTTTAAAGTTGGATATGTCAATATTTATACAAAAAAATCAGGTTCCTAGCCTTTCTGATATATGAGCACTTTGGAGGGGATTTCGCTAACGACCGCCAACTAAAGCGTAAATGCAACGCTCTCCTATAAAACGAATGGAGCACTCTATGGCGGCCTTTACATATATACATATGTGTGTATTAAAACGGTTAAAATCCCCTTCGCATTCTATAGGTGACGATAGCCGAGCGATTACGCAGTCCGGCTGATGCTGAATCGATCTGGTTTCTATCCCGGCTGTAGGTAGCTTACAAATGTCTAGCCACACCGAAGAGACTTGATAAGTCGAAACACGGTGTCTGTGGATGACTATATATATATATATATATATATATATATATACGCTCGTGCGAACTTCAGCATAGATATGTTTACCAACCCATCCACATGAGCAACATGCGACACAAGGTCAATTTCTTTAACTGGGGTTTAAGTTTTGAATTCAGTTTTATTTCTATAGATTGGTTGTCTAACCAAGGTTAAAGAGCCCAACCTGCTCTACCATTTATCCATACCATAGCTGGAACATATGTGGCACACATAACGATTGGTGTTGACTGAGTCGACAGGTGTTGTATAATCCTTACTGTGAACTTTCATGTGAAGCTTGAGACCACCAGCTGTTCGGCACACTTTTGTGCGGCGGGAACATAAAAAGTCCTCATGTTCGCAGTCATGCTGGGAATCAGAGTGTGGTATGGTAGAGACAACAATTGCAATCGGTTAGCTCTCATGTGATTTCATGTGATTGACCAAGCCCGCCTTTGACGATAGGGCCCGGTCACACTCCTCACAGATCCACACATCACCAGAATTGGCCGGCAGAGTTTCACGTTTTCGGCACGCTCTATAGTAGTATAGATATACTACGAAGTATATATATACTACGAAGGAAGCCCTGTCGGCTGCACCTCTGAAAAAAAACCCAATGGGGCCACCTGTTGGCCGTGAGTGACGACCCATGATGCTTAAGGACTGAATCCTGGTGGATCCTGGAGACATGCAACACTCCACTTAGATCCTTACTTAGGCAAGACGGGCGGTCGGAGAGACACCCTCCGATCAATCAGTTGGTCATGTCAAGCACCTATATGATTGCTCCAACCATGTTACTCCTATGGCAAGCCCCGACTCTTTCTATCATATGGGTGCTAGAAGGCGGTGGCTGAGGGTCTCCATGTCTTGAGAATAGCGTTAAACTCTATCTGATGCTCCATGTCTGGAGAATGTGGAGCACCCCTTCATCTCCATTGCTCCTAGATTCACTTTGACCCGGAGTGGTAGTACATGTAAGGGTCCCATCTATTTATCCATTAAAAATGAATTTATTTCAAAACTTAGTCGGCATTAAATGACCCGCTGAGGTTGATATGCCATAAAACAAAACAAAAGAAATTACGAAGGGGTTAATTTTGTTGGACAGTCAATAAATTGAACTTAATTTTGACTTGAATTAAAACTGCTAAAATTTACAAAGAAATTAAGTCTATAAACGGTTAATCATTACCCCCAAATATCTTTTATTTATGGAATTTTTCGACAGTGTGCACTAAAACACAAGACAACGAACCATCGGTACCCCAACCTCACCATTTCCCAAACAATATAAATAACGGTCTGTTGCTCAGGTCGGCACAAGCAACATGGCGTGCTTTGTTGCCAGAGCGCAAGTCTCATACATCTCTCTCTCTCTTTCTTTCCCTTTGTAACAATTGAAACACGTTGATTACGCGAGAATTAGCGAGATGTTATTTATGGGAATCCGACCACATATATTTCACACCGTGTCGAAAGTCGAAAAATCCATAGATGAGTGATCTAAAAATATATGGCCGGCGCACACGGGAATAGAACTGGGTTCAGGGGTCGGGGAATTTTGAGGAGAGCTGAGAATCAAGTTGAATCGTGAACGAGTCAGGGTTGGTGAGGGGGGTGGTAGTATCGATTCGGGTCGGGGTTCAGTGTCAAGCCGTAGTTTTACGAAAGGTTCGTGTCTTGTCTTGGAGAGCCGGGCCAAACTCACGGTAATTTTCAATGCTGACTGGTAATATGAAACATATCATTGTCGATAAATCGGAAGGAAGGGGTATTTGGGAGGGTGGTGAGATGGTTGGTGTTTGGGGGTGGGGGTAGCGCTGGGAGATGTGGTTTGAGAGATTTTTTAACTTGGAACGGTTTGAGTCAATAATAGATAAGTGAATATATTGCTTATTATATATGAGAGAGAGAGAGAGAGAGAGAGAGAGAGAGAGAGAGAGAGAGAGAGAGAGATTGATAGACAAGAACAGATACAGAGGGGGGGATCTCTCTCTATCATTTTATCTCCTCTCTGATTCTCTCCCGGGAAAGAGAGGATGACAAGAGAATGAGATTTATAGGCATATAAATAGATACAGAGAGAAGGAGAGATAGATAGAGAGAAAAAAGACAAAGAGAATAAGAGGAAGAGATAGTGATATACAGAATATTATGAGAGAGTGTTTGATAGATAGAGAAACAGATACAGAGGGTGGTATAGGGAAGGGGAGAGAGATAGAATCAGGGAGGAGATAGAGAGAGAAAGAGAGGCAGAACAAGAAAATGAGAGATTAATATATATATATATATATATATATAATATATATATATATATATATATATAGAGAGAGAGAGAGAGAGAAAGGGGGTTGATAGACATATACAGAGAGTGGTACAGCGGCGGGGGAGAATCTCTCTATCATTTTATCTCCTCTCTGATTCTCTTTCAAGAACGAGACAGATAGAGAGAATGAGATTGACATAGAAATAGATGCAGAGAGAATAATAATATTTACCACGTATCCCACGTATACGGGTCAGGCACAAGGCCATATTAATGTGGGACCACCCACAAACCGAAGCTCATGGGAGGCGGGTGCAAAAAATACTTTGATCCCGTCGGCATTCCTCCTCAAGTGGGGTGCCTCAGGCACTGGGCAATAAACCCAGCCCTGCCCCTTTAAATCGAGGGGACAGGTGTTGCCTGAGGGGATGTCCCCCTGGGATCAACGTTATTATCTTATAAAGATCCAGGGCCGAAGCCACTGGACGCCCACCCCGAGGAACGGATCTACATTTATTTACCTCGTACCCCACTTGTATGAGTTGGACACAAGGTTTCGTTTTTATGTGGGACCACCCACAAGCCGAGACTCATGGCTGGCAGGTGGAAAAAACTGCGTCGATCCCGTCGGCATTCCCCATCAAGGGGTCGCCTCAGGCGCTGGGCAATAAACCCAGCCCTGTCCCTTTAAATCAAGGGGGCAGGTTTTGCCTGGGGGGGGGGTGATAGCCCCATGGGATCGATGCTATTAACTTGTAAAAATCCAGGGCCGAAGCCACTGGATCCCCACCCCGTTGGGCGGGTCTACATACAACAAAATAGCGGATTATGGTGTGAACGGGAAGGCTAATTTGCATATTGAAATTTAAAAAAGATTGATTTCAATAAATATGTGATTCGTATTATGGATTTCTAATTAATTGGTTTTATCATAATGAATAGGATAAATCTTAAAAGAAATTCATTAAAAAGAAGAAATAACTGCCATTTCATTTTTTACTTCCTAATTTAACTAAATAGTTAAGTTAGGAAAATTTAGCAATAAAAGACGGGAGTAATGGAAGAGTAAGTTTCAGTTGTTCTATTTTTCTGTTTCAAATCTTTTTATTTGCATTCTTATTTAGTTTCATTAGCCTTTCTAATTTAATATAAAATTTTATTACATTAAAACAAATAACTTGTATTCGGTGGGTGCATATATTTGCTAGTATAGAGAATGAAATTAAGAGATAAAGTGTGTGTGTGTGTGTGTGAGAGAGAGAGAGAGAGAGAGAGAGAGAGAGAGAGAGAGAGAGAGAGAGAGAGAGAAGTCGAGAAAGAGAACGAAAGAAAGGTAGTGATACATAGAGAGTGAAGGAGAGTAAGATATAGCGAAAGAGAGAGAAACAGCGAGAAAGAGAGGGAAAAGAAGAGGAAAAGAAACAATGAGAAGGAAGAAAAATATAGGGAGAGAAAATTAGCAAGTGTGCGCGCGTGTATGTATAAGTTAAGTCATCGGGGTGGCGGTAGCATCCAGACATCGAGGGAGTCTATCCGCTTTTCACTAGCGCTAAACCAAGGAGATTGTTTTGGACGTCTGAGGTGGTGCGCCACACCTACCATCAGCTCCTTACTTTACCGCACAAATACCTGTGCTACTCATACGCTGAGTTGGCGAGGGTCGATATCGAGCCCAGAACCTTGTGGTTCCTAGTCCGACGCTCTACCGACTGAGCTAAACCGGTCCTTTGTTTGTGTATGCATACACGTTTCTTTTTCTTTTTCTTTTTTTAAGATATGCATTCTTTTTTTCCTTCTTTTAAACCGTTCTTTCTTTCTTTCTTTCTTTCTTTCTCCGAACCTTTCTTACGTTCTTTCTTTCTTTCTTTCATCTTTACTTTCTTTCTCTTATTTTCTTTCTTTATCTTTCTTCTTTCTCTTTCTTTCTTTCACTTTTTTTCTTTCTCTCTGTCTTTCTTTCTTCTTTCTTTCTCTCTTATTTTCTTTCTTTCTCCCCCTCCCTCTCTCTCTTTTTATTTATTTCCTTTTTTCTTTCTCTCTTTCTTCTTTCTTTCTTTCTCTATCTCTCTCTCTTTCTTCTCTCTTTCTTTCTTTCTTTCTTTCTTTCTTCTTTCTTTTCTCTTTATTTTCTCTCTCTCTCTCTTTATTTATTTCCTTTTTTCTTTTCTCTTTCTTCTCTTCTTTCTCTTCTCTCTCTTTTCTCTCTTTCTTTCTTTATTCTTTCTTTCTCTCTTGTTTTCTTTCTTTCTCTTCTTTATTTATTTCCTTTTTTCTTTCTCTCGTTCTTCTTTCTTTCTCTATATCTCTCTCTTCTTCTCTCTCTCTTCTTTCTTTCTATCTTTCTTTATTTCTGTCTTCACTCTCTCTCTCTCTCTCTCTCTCTCTCTCTCTCTCTCTCTCTCTCTCTCTCTCTCTCTCTCTCTCTTCTTTTTCTCTCTCTCTACCTTTCTCTTTCTCTCTCTTTTTTCTACTGTTATTTGTTTCTCTTGTACTTTATTTGTTTTTATTTAATAGATTGTTATATAAACGCACACAGAGCCTCCCCTCCCTCCCTCCCTCTCTCTCTCTCTCTCTCTCTCTCTCTCTCTCTCTACCTACCTACCTACCTACCTACCTAGATGACCCGTAACCCTATTGGGCTCCTGTTGTAACAGCAGTATATTCTGATATTGAAGCTTCTAAATAGTAATGAGTGATAATTTGACTGGGAGGATGATTTTAACTGATAAATACAGACATATGTATATATGTAAACGCTACCAGGGAGTGCTCCATCCGTTTTTTATAGGATAGCGTTGCCTTTAGGCATATATATAAACAATGAAGAACGAGCATTTTAACAACATATAAATAGATATATGCGCGTGCTATTGTGTGTGTGTGTGTGTGTGTGTGTGTGTGTGTGTGTGTGTGTGTGTGTTCGATGCCAGAATGCCCTCTGGCGTCAAAATAAGAGACTAGCTACTTTTTAACAGATACAAATTCTGACAAAGTGATAAGTCAAGCGTCTTATTTTTAAAACGCAACTTGGAATGTTATTCGACATCTGCTTGGGCGTCGGCGCCGGCGCCGGCTCCACCGCCTTTGACTCCAACTGAATAAATAAAAATAACGAAACCTTCGTTTAACAAAACTGTCAAATTGCCTTTTGAAATAAGGAAGAGTCGTAGAAAATGACAATTAGTGAAGAACAAGCGAAATTTTAGGACTTCAATTTTTTAAATTCCTTCCGATAAGGATTCAGGCGGGGAATTTTGTCAATTTTGGGGAGTGTTTTGGGGGTTAGGGTTAGTATTCAACTATTTTCTCTTTTCCTTTTACATCATTTTGTTGTTTTTCTTTTTTTATGTGAGGGGGGGGGATCATTATCCTTCTTTCCTTTCGTCTCTTTTTCTTTCATTTCAAATCCTTGTCTTCTTTCATTACATTCTTTCTTTCATTTCAAATCCTTGTCTTCTTTCTTTCTTTCTTTTATTCTTTCTTTCTTTTCAAATCCTTGTGTGCCTTCATTTCTTTCTTTCTTTCATTTCAAATCCTTGTCTTCTTTCATTTCTTTCTTTCTTTCTTTCATTTCAAATCTTGTCTTCTCATTCTTCTTTCTTTCTTTCATTTCAAATCCTTGTCTTCCTTCATGTCTTTCTTTCTTTCTTTCTTTCTTTTCAAATCCTTGTCTTCCTTCATGTCTTTCTTTCTTTCTTTCTTTCTTTCTTTCTTTTCAAATTCTTGTCTGCCTTCATTTCTTTCTTTCTTTCATTTCAAATCATTGTCTGTCTCATTTCTTCTTTCTTCTTTAATTTCAATTTCAATTCAAATCCTTGTCTTTCATTTCTTTCTTTCTTTCTTTCATTTCAAATCCTTGTCCTTCATTTCTTTCTTTCTTTCATTTCAAATCCTTGTCTTCCTTCATTTCTTTCTTCTTTATTTCAAATCCTTTTCTTCCTTCATTTCCTTTCTTCTTTCATTTTCTTTCTTTCATTTCAAATCCTTGTCTTCTTTCATTTCTTTCTTCTTTCTTTCATTTCAAATCCTTGTCTTCTTTTCATTTCTTTCTTCTTTTCAAATCCTTGTTTTCATTCATTTCTTTCTTTCTTTCTTTCTCTTTCTTTCATTTCAAATCCTTGTCTTTCTTCTTTCTTTCTTTCTTTCATTCAAATCCTTGTCTTTCTTTCATTTCTTTCTTTTTCAAATCCTTGTCTCCTTCATTTCTTTTCTTTCATTTCAAATCTTGTCTTCCTTCATTTCTTTCTTTCATTTCCTTGTCTTCTTTCATTTCTTTTTTCTTTCTTTCTTTTCAAACCTTGTCTTCCTACATTTCTTCTTTCATTTCAAATCCTTGTCTTGTTTCATTTCTTTCTTTCATTTCAAATCCTTGTCTTCTTTCATTTCGTTCTTTCTTTATTTCTTTTCAAATCCTTGTCTTCCTTCATTTCTTTCTTTCTTTTCATTTCAAATCCTTGTCTTCTTGCATTTCTTTCTTTGTTTCATTTCTTTCTTTTCAAATCCGGTTTCCTTCATTTCTTCGTCTTTCATTTCAAATCCTTGTTCTTCTTTCATTTCTTCTTTCATTTCAATCCTTGTCTTCCTTCATTCTTTCTTTCTTTCATTTCAAAATCCTTGTTTTCTTTCATTTCTTTCTTTCAAATCCGTTTTTCCTTCATTTCTTTCTTTCTTCATTTCAAATCCTTGTCTTCTTTTCATTTCTTTCTTTCATTTCAATTCCTTGTCTTACTTCATTTCTTTCTTTTTTTTTTCCTTCTTTTCAAATCCTTGTTTTCCTTCATTTCTTTCTTTTCTTTCATTTCAAAATCCTTGTCTTCTTTCATTTCTTTCTTTCTTTCATTTCAAATCCTTGTCTTCTTTCATTTCTTTCTTTCTTTCATTTCAAATCCTTGTATTCTTTCATTTCTTTCTTTCTTTTCAATTCCTTTTTTCCTTCATTTCTTTCTTTCATTTCAAATCCTTGTCTTCCTCCATTTCTTTCTTTCTTTCTTTTCAAATCCTTGTCTTCCTCCATTTCTTTCTTTCTTTCTTTTCAAATCCTTGTCTTCCTTCATTCTTTCTTTTCTTTCTTTCTTTCTTTCATTTCAAATCCTTGTTTTCCTTCATTTCTTTCTTCTTTCATTTCAAATCCTTGTCTTCTTTTCATTTTTCTTTCTTCTTCTTCTTTCTTTCATTTCAAATCCTTGTTTTCCTTCATTTCTTTCATTCTTTCATTTCAAATCCTTGTCTTCTTTCATTTATTTATTTATTTATTTATTTATTTAATTTCAATTCCTTGTCTTCCTTCATTTCTTTCTTTCTTTCATTCAAATCCTTGTCTTCTTTTCATTTCTTTCTTCTTCTTTCATTTCAAGTTCCTTTTCTTCTTTCTTTCTTTCTTTATTTCTCTTGTCTTTTCTTTCTTTCTTTCTTTCAAATCCTTGTCTTCTTTCATTTTTTCTTTCTTTCTTTCTTTCTTTCTTCTTCCTTTATTTTCCTTGTTTTCCTTATTTCCTTCTTCTTTTCAAATCCTGTTCCTTCTATTTCTTTCTTTCTTTCATTTCAAATCCTTGTCTTTTTCTTTCTCTTTCTTCAAATCCTTGTTTTTTCCTTCATTTCTTTCTTTCTTCATTTCAAATCTTTGTCTTCTTTCATTTCTTTCTTTCTTTTCAAATCCTTGTTTTCCTTTATTTATTTCTTTCATTGGAATGGGAAACACCCCTTTAATACCATTGTTTCCAGGTCCACTTTGACCCGGAGTGGTAGTACCTGTTAGGGTCCCATCTATGGGCTAAATAGAAAAATGTGTTTATAAAAAAAGTGTGTCTCTTTTAAGAATGAATTTATTTCAAAACTTATTCGGCATTAAATGACCCATTGTGGTTGATATGCCGTAAAACAAAACAACTTAGGCTAGACGGGCAATCGGGGAGATACCTTCACTCTGCTGGTCATGTCATGCCCTAGCACTTATATGAATGCCCCAACCCAATTGCCCTTATGGCAAGTCCAACCCTTTTTGATCATATCAGTGCTAGAAGGCGGTGGCTGAGGGTCTTCATGTCCTGAGAAGGACGTTAAATTCTATCTGATGGTGAGGCTCCAGTTCTGGAACCCTTTGACCCGGAGTGGTAGTACCTGTTAGGATCACATCTATGGGTTAAATAGAAAAATGTGTTTATAAAAAGATTGAGTATCCATTAAGAATTAATTTATTTCAAAACTTTGTCGGCATTAAATCACCCATCAAGGTTGATATGCCGTAAAACAAAACAAATCAAACAGATCCACATCTTGAAGTGGTCATTGTTTCTTTTATTTTAGTAATTATTATTTCTTTACTTTTCTTTTTTTTCCATCGTAATTTTTTTTCTTAAAAAAATCCTTCTCTATCATTCTATCTATCCCATTCTTTCCCTATGTATCTATTTATCTACCCATATATATATATATATATATATATATATATATATATATATATTGTTGTGTGTGTGTGTGTGTGTGTGTGTGTGTGTGTGTTTTAAAACCGAATGGGTTAAAATCCTCCGACTATAGTTTCACGCGCAGTAGCAAATCTTCAGGGAGTTGCTTTGTCCAACTATCGACTTGTATTTATATCTGGGTTGTACCCATTCCTAATTTTCCCTTACGTTATGCCTGAACCTACTTGGCATAGTCTATGTTTGTTAACATGTCTACATTTGTTTGTCAACTCCGATCGCGAGTTCAATATCGCCTCTGGGTCCTTCAGCTATTCTTAGTTTTTCTTGCAAGCCCAGCATGCATGGGTTATCGTTTCCTTTATGTGATGGTGCTCTCTTAATCATTTCCACTCCACCTCCGGATCTCTACCATACGTTTCTTTTAAAGCCCACACATATTTTGCTAGTGTAGTTGTTTCTCTATATTTTTATCCCTAAATGATAACCTATGCTGAGATATGCGCTCTTTTATAGCTTGCTGCATCGTCCCTCCCTACGTAAATCTTGATTTTCTTTGTGGTTGGTGACTTTACCACTGCTTCATACACCACGTCCTTTAGTAAACATTTTTTTCTGTACGGGGCAGATTTGTGACCTACAATTACATGTTGATTCATTTTTATTTTTATTTTATTTTATTTTATGTTATATATATATATATATATATATATATATATGTGTGTGTGTGTGTGTGTACCTACATATATGGAGAGAGATCCCAAATTATCCCGCTTTAAACATCAACTCTCCCATATACGCGTCACCCTTTTTATATATATTTACCAACCTCTGCACACGAGTAGGATGTGACACAAGGTCAATTTCTTAAGCGGAGTTTACCTGGTTTAAATTCAGAGTTTACCTTCTTTTTTGTTACCTAGCTAAGTTTAAAGAGCCCAGTCCGCCCTACTATTTACCTGTACCTGGAAGGAGAATAGTTGGATTCATACCTTTCCTAAGGGTATCAGCGCTATGTGAAAAGCAAACAGTCTTGTCCAGGATTTGATCTCAAGTCGGTGAGTTCATTTCCTACGACTCTAACCTTTACACCACACGCCCTTTTAGGACTTTCACAGACAAAAAGACTAACTCCAAATTGACATAAGTAAAGTAATGTCATCGGTGTTGGGTTGTCTGCCCTTTGCCTGGAAGAGTTATCTTCCCTCTGGGTATCCCTTTTTCACCACCAGGGTTTTTTTGTATTTAGGCACCTGTTTCAAACTCTCCTCCTCTTTCTTCTCCAGGAACTCACACACATGGGTTAGACGTTTATGTCTACACCTTCTCGTGTGGGGGTTTCGGCCACTAGTAAGTGACTTTAGTCTATGGACTCTCTATAGCTGTCTATTACTTCTATATGTACATTTAGGTATCTCTTGTATACCTCCTTATTGTATCTCTATTCATGAATGTGTCCTTTTTTAAATCTTCTTTGTATTTCTGTTATATGTATCATTTCCATGTACCTCTATTAAAGTCCTGTGTTACATTTCACACCTTTGGTCGGAGTTGTTTTGTTCAACCAATTATAACATTATTATAACTTTGAACCTTACATCGGAGTCTGAGGTGGAGCGCCACACCTACCACAGCTCCTTATTTTACCGCACAGATCCCTGTGCTACTCATACGCTGTGTTGGCGAGGGTCGGTATCGAACTAGGAACATTGTGGTTTCTAGCCGAACTCTCTACCGATTGAGCTAACCCGGCCCCTCTGAACCAAAATTCTATGAACACCTGCGTTCAATTTCCCCCTCTGAATATCGAACCCTAAATTCTTGTATCCATATTCCTCGTTCCTTCTCGGCATTCAACTATCCTTAGAATTTTTTTTTTTTTTTTTGGGGGGGTAATGGGTCAAACGGCAACAAATTGTAAGCATGTCAAACCAAGTTCAAGGTTTTCCTCTGAGTCACCACGTCTCTCCCTCGTGTCCCGTTATCTGGCCCCTGCAGCAGCAGCAGCAGCAGCAGCAGCGGCAAACAACATCGGCAACGGGGAGGGGGGAATAAGCGACAATAAACCAAAGAGAAAAAAAAAGCGATAAATTGACAATGGCTGCAGGTGAAGAAGGTGACAAAATAAGAAATGTACAAAGAGCGGCTAGGGTAGCCATATTTGAGAGAGAGAGAGAGAGGAGAGAGAGAGAGAGAGAGAGAGAGAGAGAGGAGAGAGAGAGAGGGGGGGATGGCTCTATTTAGTGGAGGGTGTTTGCGCGTGAGGTCAACACCATTTTTGAAAGAAAGAAAGAAACAAGTCAATCTCCATTATTCTCCTCCCGTCACTTGAAAGACACAAGAAAGAAGTTAGAGACAGAGACAAAAAGATAGCGTGAAAACAAAAGAGAAAGAGAAAGACAATTTATATCATGTTGCTGTTAATTCAATGGGAATTGTTTTAAGTTTTCAAAAACGTTAAACGAAAGACACGTTTTATATTAGAGACACATTTTGGTTGAATCCTATTTAACGGACATAAATTCCACCATGGTATGTTACCCCGCCGAAAGAAAAAATACTAAAAATCAAGGAATTTAATGAAATTTTAAGTGTTGATATATTAATGAATAAAACAATACAATGCCACAGTTATTTTATTTGAAAACTCTTATATTTTTTCAGGTCAGTTAACTTTAAACCACGTATCTTTGAGGCGTAACACAGATTCACAAACATAAGTGATTCAAAGTTAATTGACCTGAAAAAATGTAAAGGTTTTTAAATAAAATAACTGGTACATTATATCTTTTATTCATTAAAGTATCAACACTGAAGATTTCATTAAACTCGGTTAAATCCTTGATTTTTAGTATTTTTCTTTCGGCTGAGTGACATACGATGGTGAATTTTTGTCCGTTAAGTTAGGATCTAACCCACATTTTATATTTAAAATAGTTTTTTATTTAATCAGAAGAGAAATGCAGATATGTTTATTTAAATGAAAATAGTTTATTTACAAAAATATTTTTTTTTATGTTTATTTAAATAAAAGGATGTTGGACCAAGTAACCAATAAATAACAAATTTTTAAAAATTAAATCGAAAAATATCCTTATTATAAAACAACGTGCCTTTCGGTTTGTAAATTACATTGAACAAACTTTAAAAAAAATCTTACAGTGAAATTCTATTGCAAACAAAAATCGTCTGTTGTTTGTAAACAAACAACCGGGAGTTTATTGTTGAAAGCAAAATAGTGTTCATTTCAAAAACAGATCCCAGCTGGGGTGCCTATTGGTTACTTGTCCGATAATTCTTTTTTCTTCTTTCATTTCACTTTTCTTTTTTTATGTTTCATTCTTCCATTAGTTCATTTTGTTATATAATACACAAAATTGATAAGGCATCTCTTCATCTATCACTTTCAATAAAAACTTGTTTAAACCCCCCCCCCCACACAACACACACTCACACCCACACGGCGCACACACACACACACATATATATATATATATATATTAGTAAAAGGTATAGTCAGAAAGCATAACTTGGGTTTCACCATGTTCGGATTGTCAGGGCTATCTGATAGCACTGATGATCCGAACGTGGTAAGACCAGGAAGGCTTTCTGATTATACCATTTTATTAAACCTGCTCTAGAAACGTATTGAGCACTTTATATTCATTATAACCCTGACTTACCGTTAAGTCATCCCCTCTTTCATAAATATATATATCCAATAGACCAGATGTAGTTTGTAGTCGGGGAATGTTTCTATTCAGGAGCTAAATATCCATTTTTAATTTCTTTTCTTCTTTCTTTCTTTTTTTCTTTCTTTCTTTCTTTTTTCTTCTCCTTTCTTTGACTTGTTTGCTTTTTTGTTTACAGTCTTTCTTCCTTCTACTGTCACCATTCTTTTTTTTCTTTTTCTTTCTTTTCTTTCTTTGGATGAGTTCAACGTAGTGTCGTGGCTAAACGTGTAGCTGTGACATCATAGTTCTTTGTTTCTTTCTTTCTCTCTTTCTTCTCTTTCTATTTAACTTGTTGCCTTCTTTCTTTACAGTCAACTCTTCCTTCTACTGACCCATTCTTTCTTCTTTCTTTCTTCTTTCTTTCTTTCTTTCTTTTACTCTTTGTTTCTTCCACCTTTTATTCTGTCTCACATAAACTTTCTTTAACTTTCTTAACCTTTCTTTCTTTTATCTTCTAACTATCTTCCTTTCTTTGTTTCTTTCTTCCTCTTAAGTTTATTCTTCCTAACCATTTCTTTGGTTTTTTCATTTATTCCATCATTACTGGGTTTTTGTCTTTCTTTCTCCAAACCTTTCTTTCTATATTTATTTTATACTTGTTATTGTTTTCTCTTGTACCTTTTTGTTTTTATTTTATAAATCATGTCGTATAAATGCACACACCAAGGCCTTATCTATCTATCTATCTATCTATCTTCTATTCTGTGTTTGGACTTAGTATTATGATAGGAAGCTAAGGAGATATTTATTGCTAGTGAGGTTTCCAGTCTTACAATGTACATATAATCATTAACGCTGTCCCTAAACCTTTTCAAAGACAGAAAGAGGGTGCACAAATTCAAAATACTGTTTTTTTCTTCTTGGTAGTCGTTTATCTTCTTTTATAAATCATGTCACACACAGGGCCTATCTATCTATCTATCTACTATCTTTTTTAAAAAAACTTGGTTGCTTTTTTCGCTTGGTATAATGGAAGCTAGAGATAGTTTTCTGTTTCACAATTTAAATATATCATTCTTTTCACACAGAAAAAAGAGGCCTGACAAATTCAAGAGAGAGAGAGAGAGAGAGAGAGAGAGAGAGAGAGAGAGAGAAGAGAGAGAGAGAGAAGACTAGAAAACTAGAGAGGAGAAAGACTGAGAGAGAAAGACAGAAAGAACGTAAGAGAGAAAGACTGGAGAGAGAAAGACTAGAAAGACTAGAAGAGAGAAAGACCTAGAGAAGAAAGACTAGAAAGACCTAGAGGAGGCAGAGAAGAGACTAGAGAGCAAGAAAGACTAGAAAAGACTAGAGAGAGAAAAGCACTAGAGAGAGAAAGACTGCGAAAGACTAGAGAGAGAAAGACTAGAAAGACTAGAGAGAGAAAAAAGACTAGCAGAGAGAAAGACTAAAGAGAGAAGACTAGAAAGACTAGAGAGAGAAAGACTAGAGAGAGAAAGACCTAAGCAGAGAAAGATTAAAAACTAGCAGAGAGAAAGACTAGCAGAGAGAAAGACTAGTAAGACTAGAGAGAGAAGACTAGAAAGACTAGAGAGAGAAAGACAGAAAGACAGAGGAAAAGACTAGAGAGAAGAAAAGGACTAGTAAGACTAGAGAAGAAGACTAGAAAGACTAAGATTAGAAAGACTGAAAGACTAGAGAGAGAAATACTAGAGAGAGAGAAAGACTAGAGAGGCCAAAAATATGAAAAAAAAGGAGTAAAAATAAGAATCAATAAAAAGGAAAGAGGGAAAAAAAAGTGATCAAGAGAAAATGGAAGGGGATATTTGAAGACTGACTGCTGAAAAAACTGAGTGTCAATATGATTCAATTCTGGACTCACCTTCTCTCTGCATTTATTATGCTAGAACAAAAAATTCTGTTCCAATTAATTCTGGTCGCATATATATCTAAGTTCAGGTATATGCGACTATTGGAGCCAACGGCGGCCTGGTTACTGACAGTTTTCTCTCGCCTATGCTATGTTTAACAGTCCAAGTAACATGGATATAAATTAAAAATGCTCTATCTATTGATACTGAAGCACTGTTTACTTAGCAAATATAGGATCCACATTTATATATATATAGAGAGAGATATTTACCAACCCTCCGCACGCAGCAGCGATGACGACACAATGGTTAATTTCTTAAGCCGAAGTTTAACAGGTTTGATATTCAGAGTTTTCATTCTTCTTAGACCGGTTGCCTAACAGGTTAAAGCAGGCCAGTCTACCCTTACTAATTACCCATAGCTGGAGGGAGAGTAGTATTCATACCTTTCCAAGGATATTAGCGCTAAGTGAAATGCAATTACCCCGTCCAGGATTTGAACTTGGGTTAAATAATGGAGAATGAAGAAAGCAACATAACAGACGATCTTTGATTGCGTTCGTACAGCAGAATTCCTCGAAAATCTGCCAGAAAAAAGTGTTGGATGACCCTCAGATGCCTACGTGAATTTCCTAAACACTGTAGTCAAGCCCTGGATAACACGGGTGGCCAATGGTAGGCCATATATAAGCAGCAGGAGTCGGCCCCCTGCCACACCTCTGGGAAAAAAAATGGTTGTCGGCAACTCTTATGACTACTCACAGTCCCAAACTTTGGCCTCCGAACTCCCCAGATCTTTAACCCCATGGATTATTATGTATGTGGCGCTGTTGAGAAAGGCACCAATCGCCGTGCCAGTCCAGTTAACCAACAGAATTAAGGTAGTTTTTGAGATGCTTTCCAGGGAAAACTGTAACATTCAGCTTGCTCCAGGTCCGGAGCAGATTTAGGCTTCATCGACGCAAGTGGCGGTTATTTTGAGTGAAAGTAGTGTAAATTTCCGTGCCTTTTAATTTCTTTACAATCCATTAAATTTTTGTAGTTACCAAAACACATTTTCTTTTTCCTTATGAAACTGTCATATTATCCCTAACCCCTGTATAGAAAGGATCTAACATGAGTCAGACAATATCTACCTTAGGTTTCACCCGAATGGTCTTCCGATAATTTTGACTGAAAGGGTTGTACAAAGTTTTACTATTGTATCTGAATTGGGAAAAATTAGCATAAAAGGTAAAAATTAAAAATCCGTAAAAAGGTTGTATCATAATTATTTTTTTATTTTTTATTTATTTTCATCTATTTTCTATTGGCTAAGGGGCCATGCTTTTTTATGCTCACATGCTTTCTGTTCTTTGTTTTTAATAATTCGATTGTTTTTTTTTTTTGTTGGTTGGGCGGGGGGTTGTAATTAGCTATGGCGAGTTTTTCCTCCGTGATATCTAACCATTGTGTGAAAAAATAAATAAAAACTAGGAATAGACCCCGTATTAAAATGCGAAATAATAATGAATGCAATAAATACAGACAGGAGCAAATTTTGCCGACTTTGACGGTAGAGTTTAGAAATAATATATATATATATATATATATATATAATATATATATATATTAACGTACATGAACAAGGCACGCATGCAAACAGAACACACACATCCTACAAAAACTCACACACACACACACACACATGGTGTTTGGGACTTAAGAACAAATACACCGCCACCACACAACAGGACAACAGGTGATTTAGATAGGACAGTAAATTTACACACCCGCACCCATAAACAATCAAACGATATCTGGAATGTTAATCTCAGACACATATAATTAAAAAAAAAAAGGGATCAAGATGGTCCAGTTGGTAAACAAAAAAAACATGCTTAGAGGGCGAACCAAATTTGGAATAATCATTTTTTTAAATAAAAAAAAAGGAAATAAACAGACACCAAGACATAAACGCGCACACATACACACTTACACACACACAACACAACATAAACAAGCACCCCCCCCCCCCGAATGGAAACATGAAACAGAACAAATTAAACAGCCACTAGCGACAACTTCAGTTCTAGTTGATCTTCTGTAGAAGGGATTTTTTATCCCGAATATTAAGAATTAAAGAATAAATCACAGGTTAAACAACAACACCACAGTTACCTTCTTTTTTCTTTACACTGCATTGTGATAGCCTTCAAAACCAACCAACAACCAATATAAATCAATGCTCCAAGCAAATTACAAAACCCTATTAATATAATATATATATATATATATTATATAAATATATATATATATATATAATTTGGGATTTAGTATGAAGCATGGGGTGTGAAATATATAGAAATTCAGTTTGTGGGATGTTAAGTTTCGTTTATTTCATTCTAATATTCCGAAGACTTGACTCCCTTCTTCAAAGGAATGTAGATTGACTATTTTGTATTGTTTTTTGGCATCTCTAGGTCGTGGCATCTTGAGGTCGTGGTCATCGGGAGTATTCTGTCTCTGTCTTCTTTCTTAATATATTGTCGTTATAAGGATCCTACAACGACAATATTATATATATATTATATATATATATATATAATTATATATATATATGTAAACAAGGTTTTGTTTTTAGAATGCTCTTTTGCCGATAATTTTTTGGAGAATAAGTGCTTAAAGTATACTACCTAATTTGAAAATTAATTAATTTAATAATTAATTAGGCGCGAAAATACCTAATTAAATGTATGGCTAAACAAATTCGAGAAAAAATCAATCTTCTGTAGTACATTTCGGCCTATTAGGCTCATCAGCAGAGCTATAGCATCGAAGACCGCCCTGCTGCGTGATTTGAAACCGGCAATTAAAGCACTTATTATATATATATATTAATTGTGTATTTTGGCAGCCAAATTATTCTTAAGGCATGTGTTATTAGAACAACACGGAGTATTCTTTTTTCATTTTTGTATAGATATGTTTTCCAGTCTTAATTAACTAAAAACTAAATACGTAACCCCATGAGACGACTGGAGAAACATCGAAAGCGCTCGGATCTCTCATTCGAT
>CM042177.1:10244519-10262019 GCA_023376005.1 Doryteuthis pealeii
ATAGGATTGAAATGAAAGAAAGAAAGAAATTGAAAGAAGACAGGACTTGAAATTGAAAGAAAGAAAGAAAGAAATAAAGAAGACAAGGACTTGAAATGAAGAAAAGAAGAAAAGGATGAAAGAAGACAAGGATTGAATGAAAGAAAAAAGAAATGAAGGAAGACAAGAATTGAATTAAATAAATAAAATAAATAAATAAAAAATGAAAGAAACCAGGATTTGAAAAAGAAAGAAATGAAAAGAAATGAAGGAAACAAGGATTTGAAATGAAGAAGAAAGGAAAGAAAGAAAGAAAGAATGGAAAGAAGACAAATGAAATGAAGAAAAAAAGAAAGAAGGAAAACAAGATTGAAATGAAAGAAAGAAGAAGAAAGATAAGAAATGAAGGAAACAAGGATTTGAAAAGAAAGAAAAGAAAAAATGGAGGAGACAGGATTGAAAGAAAGAAAGAAAAATGGAGAGAAGGATTTGAAATGAAGAAAGAAATGAAGGAAAAAAGGAATGAAAAAGAAGAAAAAATGAAAGAATACAAGGATTTGAAATGAAAGAAAGAAAGAAAGAAAGAAACAAGGATTGAAATGAAGAAAGAAAGAATGAAAGACAGACAAGGATTGAAATGAAAAGAAAGAAGAAATGAAGGAAAACAAGGATTTGAAAAAGAGGAAAAAAAAAGAAAGAATGAAAGTAAGACAGGAATTGAAATGAAAAAGAAATGAAAGAAGACAAGGATTGAAATGAAAGAAAGAAAGAAATTGAAGGGAAACACGGATTTGAAAGAAAGAAATGAAAGAAAAACAAGATTTGATATGAAGAAAGAAAAGAAATGAAGAAGACAAGGATTTTGAAATGAAAGAAAAAAGAAAGAGACAAGGATTGAAATGAAGAAAAAAGAAATGAAGGACAAACCACGGATTTGAAAAGAAGAAATGAAAACAAAGAAAGAATGCAAGAAGACAAGGATTTGAAATGAAAGAGAAAGAAATGAAGGAAGACAAGGATTAAAAAGAATAAAGAAAGAACGAAATGAAAGAGACAAGGATTTGAAATAAAGCAAAGAATGAAACAAGACAAGGATTTGAAATGAAAGAAAGAAATGTAGAAAGACAAGGATTTAAAGAAAGAAAGAAAGAAAGAAATGAAAAGAAGACAAGGATTCAAATGAAGAGGAAAGAAATGAAGGAAGACAAGGATTTGAAATGAAAGAAAGAAAGAAATGAGGAAGACAAGATTTGAATGAAAGAAAGGGAAATGGAAAATGGGAGGAAAAAAAAAACCCAAAAAGGGATTTTGAAATGAAAGAAAGAAAGAAATGAAGAAAGACAAGGATTTGAAATGAAAGAAAAGAAAGGAAAGAAAGAAAGAAAGAAAATGAATGAAAACAAGGATTTGAAAAGAAAGAAAGAAATGAAAGAAGACAAGGATTTGAACATGAAAGAAAGAAAGAAAGAAATGAAGAAACAAGGATTTTGAAATGAAAGAAAGAAAGAAATGAAGAAGACAAGGATTGAAATGAAAAAAAAAGAATGAAGGGAGAAAAGGATTTGAAATGAAAGAAGAAAAAATGAAGGAAGACAAGGATTGAAATGAAAGAAAGAAAGAAATGAAGGAAGACAAGGATTTGAAATGAAAGAAAGAAGAAGAATGAGACAGACAAGGATTTGAAATGAAAGAAAGAAAGAAAAAGAAACAAGGATTTGAAATTAAAGAAAGAAGAAAGAAATGCAGACAGGACATGATTTGAAATGAAAGAAAGAAAGAAATGAATGAGACAAGAATTTGAAAAAAAGAAAGAAAGAAAGAAAGAAAGAAAGACATGAAGGAAGACAAAGATTTGAAAGAAAGAAAGAAGAAAAGAAGACTATAAGGAAGACAAGGATTGAAATGAAAGGAAAGAAAGAAAGAAATGAAGAAGACAAGGATTTGAAATTGAAAGACAAGAAAGTAAGAAAAAATATGAAAGGAAAGAAGTACAAGGATTTGAAATGAAAGAAAGGAAAGAAATAAGGCACACAAGGATTTGAAAAGAAGAAAGAATACAAAGAAAGAAAGAAAGAAGACAAGGATTTGCAAACTAAAAGGAAAAATGATCAACTACAAGGAAGACAAGGATTTAAATGAAAGGAAAAAAGAGACGAAAAGGAAAGAAGGAAATATCCCCCCCCCCTCACATAAAAAAGAAAAACAACAAAATGATGTGTTCAAAAGGAAAAGAGAAATAGTTGAATACTACCCTAACCCCCAAAACACTCCCCAAAATTGGACAAAAATTCCCCGCGGAACTTATCGAAAGGATTTTAAAAATTGAAGTCCTAAAAATTTCGCTTGTTTTCACTAATTGTCATTTCCTCGACTCTTCCTTATTCAAGGCAATTGACAAGTTTGTAAATCAAGTTCTTATTTTATTATTATTCGTTGGAGTCAAAGGCGGTGGGAGCCGGCCCGGCGCCGACGCCAAGCAGATGTCGAATACATTCCAAGTTGCGTTTTAAAATTAAGACGCGGACTTATCACTTGTCAGAATTTGCTATCTGTTAAAAAGTAGCTAGTCTCTTATTTTGACGCCAGAGGCATCTGGCATCCAACCACACACACAACACACACACACACACAACACACACAACACACACAATAGCACGCCATTATATCTATTTTTATGTTGTTCAAAATGCTCGTTCTTCATTTTATTATATATGCCTAAAGGCAACGCTATCCTATAAAAAAAACCGGATGGAGCACTCCCTGTAAGCGTTTACTATAGTACAAGTCTGTATTTATTCAGTTAAAAATCAACCTCCCAGTCAAATTACACTCATTACTTTTAGAAGCTTCAATATCAGAATATACCTTTACAACAGGAACCCAAATAGGTTACGGGTCATCATAGTAGGGTAGTAGGTAGGGATAGGTAGAGAGAGAGAAGGATAGAGAGAGAGAGAGAGAGATGGGGGGAGGGAGGGGAGGCTCTGGTGGTTTATATAACAATCACTAAATAAAAAAACAAATAAAGTACAAGAGAAACAGAATAACAGTAGAAAAAAGAGAGAGAAAGAGAAAGGTAGAGAGAGAGAAAAAGAAGAAGAGAGAGAGAGAGAGAGAGAGAGGAGCAGAGAGAGAGAGAGAGAGAGAGATGATGATGAGAGATGTGAAAGACAGAAATAAAGCAAGATAGTGAAAGGAAAGAAGAAGAGAGGAGAGAAAAAGAGATGAGATATTAGAGTAAGAAAGAAGAGACGAGAGAAAGAAAAAAGGAAAATTAAAAAAGAGAGAGAAAGAAAGAAACAAGAGAGAAAGAATGGAATTAAAAATGAAGATGAGAAGATAAGAGAGAGAGAGAGAAAGAAAGAAGAAAGAGAAAAGAAAAAAGAAATAAAATAAGAGAGAGAAGAGAAAATAGAGGAGAAGAAAGAAGAAAGAAAGAAAGACAAGAAAGAAAGAGAGCAAGAAAGAGAGAGAGATAGAAAAAGAAAGGAAAGACGAGAAAGAGAGAAAGAAAAAAGGAACAAAATAAAAAGAGAGAGAGAGGAGGGGCGATAAAGAAAGAAATAAGAGAGAAGACAAGAAGAAAGAAAGACAGAGAGAAAGCGAAAAAAAGTGAAAGAACATGAAAGAGAAGAAGAAAAGATAAAGAAGTGAGAAAATAGAGAAAGAAAGTAAGTCATGAAGAAGAAAGAAAGAACGTAAGAAAGGTTCGGAGAAAGAAAGAAAGAAAGAAAGAAAGAACGGTTTTAAAAGAAGGAAAAAAAGAATGCATATTGCTTAACAAAAGAAAAAGAAAAGAAACGTGTATGCATACACATAACAAAGGACCCGGTTTAGCTCAGTCGTAGAGCGTTCGGACTAGAACCACAAGTTCTGGGCTCGATATCGACCTGCCAACTCAGCTGCACATGGAGTAGCACAGGTATTTGGCGGTATAAGTAAGGGAAGCTGCAGGTAGGGTGCGCACCACCTAGACGCCAAAACAATCTCCTTGGGTTTAGCCGCTAGTGAAAAGCGGATAGACTCCCTCGATGTTCTGTGATGCTACGCCACCCATGACTTAACTTGATACATACACGCGCGCAACACTTGCTTAAATTTCTCTCCTATATTTTTCTTTCCTCTCTATTGGTTTCTTTCCTCTCTTGCCCTGCTCTTTCTCGCTTGCTCTTCTCTCTTTCGCTATAGGTCTACTCTCTCTCACTCTCTATGTGATCACTACCTTTCTTCGTTCTCTTCTCGACGTTTTCTCTCTCTCTCTCCTCTCTCTCTCTCTCTCTTTCTCTCTCTCTCTCTGCTCTCTCACACACACACACAGACACACTTTTATCTCTTTAATTTCATTCTCTTATACTAGCAAAATATATGCACCCACGATACAGTTATTTGTTTCTTAATTGTAATTAAAATTTTATATAAATTAGAAAGGCTTAATGAAACTAATAAGGATGGCAAATAAAAAATTGAAACAGAAAAATAAACAACGAAACGTTACTATTCCATTACGTCCCGTCTTTTATGCTAAATTTTCCTTAACTTAACTATTTAGTTAAAATTAGAAGAAAAAATGAAATGGCAGTTATTTCTTCTTTTAAGAATTCTTTAAGATTTATCCTATTCATGATGATGAAAAAAATTGATTTAATAAAATATGTGATTCGTCATTATGGATTTCTATTAATTGGTTTATTCATAATGAATAGGTAAATCTTAAAAAGAAATTCATTAAAAGAAGAATAGACTGCCATTTCATTTTTTAGCTCCTAATTTACAAATAGTTAAGTTAGAAAATTTAGCAATAAAGACGGCCGAGTAATGAAAGTAAGTTTCAGTTGTTCTATTTTTCTGTTTCAAATCTTTTTTATTTGCATTCTTACTTTAGTTCATTACGCTTCTCTAATTTAATATAAATTTTAATTACATTAAAACAAATTAACTTGATTCGTGGTGCAATATTTGCAGGTTACTAGAGAATGAAATTAAGAGATAAGTTGTGTGATGTGTGTGTGAGAGAAAGAGAGAAGATTGAGAGAGAAGAGAGAGAGAGAGAGAGAGAGAGAGAGAGAGAAACGTCGAGAGAAGAGAAGAAAGAAAAGGTAGTGATGACAAAGAGTCGAAGGAGAGTAAGATATAGCGAAAGAGAGAGAAAACATCGAGAAAGAGAGGGAAAAGAAGAGGAAAAGAAACAATGAGAAGGAAAAAAAATATAGGGAGAGAAAATAGCAAGTGTGCGCGCGTGTATTGTATAAGTTAGCATCGCAGGTGGCCGGTCAGCACCAGACATCGCAGAGTCTATTCCGCTTTTCACTAGCGTAACCAAGGAGATTGTTTGACGTCTGGAGGTGGTGCGCCAACACCTACCATCAGCTCCTACTTTAACCGCCAACAAATACCTGTGCTTACTCATACGCTACGTTTGGCCGGAGGGTGATCAGCCCAGAACTTGTTTCCTGTCCGACGCCTCTACGACTGAAGCTAAACCGGCCTTGTTGGTAGCATACACGTTTCTTTTCTTTTTTTTTTTTAAGATATGCATTCTTTTTTTTCCTTCTTTAAACCGTCTTCTTTCTTTCTTTCTTTCTTTCCCGAACCTTTCTTACGTTCTTTCTTTCTGTCTTCATCTTATTTCTTTCTCTTATTTCTTCTTTATCTCTTTCTTCTTTCTCTTTCTTTCTTTCACTTTTTTTTCTTTCTCTCTGTCTTTCTTCTTTCTTTCTTTTCCTCTTATTTTCTTTCTTTCTCCCCCCTCCCTCTCTCTTCTTTTATTTTATTTCTTTTCTTCTCTCTTTCTTCTTTCTTTCTTTGCTCTATCTCTTCTCTTTCTCTCTCTTTCTTCTTTCTTCTGTCTTTCCTTCTTTCTTCTCTTCTTATTTGCTCTCTCTCTCTCTTTATTATTTCCTTTTTTTTTCCTTTTTTCTCTTTCTTCTCTTCTCTCTCTCTCTCTTTCTTCTCTCTTTCTTTCTATTCTTTCTTCTCTCTTTCTTTCTTTCTCTCTCTTTATTTATTCCTTTCTTCTCTCTTTCCCTTCTTTCTCTATATCTCTCTCTTTCTTCTCTCTCTCTTTTCTTTCTTTCTATCTTCTTTATTTCTGTCTTCACTCTCTCTCTCTCTCTCTCTCTCTTCTCTCTCTCTTCTCTTCTTCTCTCTCTCTCTCTCTCTTCTTTTTCTCTCTCCTACCTTTCTCTTCTCTCTCTTTTTTCTACTTTATTTGTTTCTCTTGTACTTATGTTTTATTGATAGAATTGTTATAAAACGCACACAGAGCCTCCCCTCCTCCCTCCCTCTCTCTCTCTCCTCCTCTCTTCTCTCCTCTACCTACCTACCTACCTACCTACCTAGATGACCGTAACCCTATGGGCTCTGTTGTAACAGCAGTATTCTGAATTGAAGCTTCTAATAGTAATGAGTGATAATTTGACTGGGAGATGATTTTAACTGATAAATACAGGACATATGTATAAGTAAACGCTACCAGGGAGTGCTCCATCCGTTTTTTATAGGATAGCGTTGCCTATAGCATATATATAAACAATGAGAACGAGCATTTTTAACAACATATAAATTACTGGCGCGTGCATATTGTGTGTGTGGTGTGTGTGGTGGTGCGTGTGTGTTAGTGTGTGTGATCGATGCCAGAATGCCCTCTGGCGTCCAAAGATTAAAGAAGGAACTACTACTTTCTAAACGATACAATTTCTGACCAAATGATATCCAAGCTCTTATTTTTAAAACGCCAACTCGGATGTTATTCGACATCTGCTTGGGCGGGTCGCGCCGCCCGGCTCCACCGCCTTTTGCACTCCAACTGAATAAATAAAAAAACGAAACCTTCGTTAACAAAAGTCAAATTGCCTTTGAAATAGAAGAGTTCGTAGAAAATGAACAATTAGTGAAGAACAAGCGAAATTTTAGGACTTTCAATTTTTAAATCCTCCGATAAGATTCAGGCGGAATTTTGTCAATTTTGGGGAGTGTTTGGGGTTAGTAGTATTCAACTATTTCTCTTTCCTTTTACATCATTTTGTTGTTTTTCTTTTTTTTATGTGAGGGGGGGGGGGATCAGGTTATCCTTCTTTCCTTTCGTCTCTTTTTTCTTTCATTTCAAATCCTTTCTCTTCATTACATCTTCTTCATTTCAAATCCTTGTCTTCTTCTTCTTTCTTTATT
The DNA here is from genome assembly GCA_023376005.1 of Doryteuthis pealeii. Taxonomy (NCBI): domain Eukaryota; kingdom Metazoa; phylum Mollusca; class Cephalopoda; order Myopsida; family Loliginidae; genus Doryteuthis; species Doryteuthis pealeii. Next base: position 10,251,666 of record CM042177.1, read on the forward strand.
CTTCTCTTTCAAATCCCTTGTGCCTTCATTTCTTCTTTTTTCATTTCAAATCCTGTTCTTCTTTCATCTCTTTTCTTTCTTATCTTTCTTTCTTCTCATTTCAAATACCTGTCTTCTTTCATTTCTTTCTTTCTTTTTCATTCAAATCCTGTCCTTCATGTCTTCTTTCGTTCTTCTTTCTTTTCAAATCCTTGTCTTCCTTCATGTCCTTCTTTCTTTCTTTCTTTCTTTCTTTCTTTTCAAATCTGTCTGACTTCATTTCTTTCTTTCTTCATTTCAAAATCATGTCGTCTCCATTTCTTTCTTCTTTCTTAATTTCAATCCTGTCTTCCTTCATTTCTTTCTTTCTTTCATTTCAAATCCTTGTCTGTCTCTCATTTCTTCTTCTTCTTCATTTCAAATTCCTGTCCTCCTTCATTCTTCTTTCTTTCATTCAGAATCCTTGTCTTCCTCATTCTTTCTTTCTTCATTTCAAATCCTTTTCTCCTTCATTTCTTCTTCTTCATTTCAATATCCTTGTCTTCCTTTCATTTCTTTCTTTTCTTCATTTAAATCCTTGTCTTCTTTCATTTCTTCTTTCTTTCTCATTTCCAAATCCTGTCTTCTTTCATTTCTTTTCTTTCTTTTCAAATCCTTGTTTTCTTCAGTTACCTTTCTTTCTTTCTTTCTTTCTTTCTTTCATGGTCAAAATCCTGTCTTTCTCATTCTTTCTTTCTTTCATTTCAAATCCTTGTCTTCTTCATTCTTCTTTCATTTCAAATCCTTGTCTTCCTTCATTTCTTCCTTTTCATTTCAAATCCTTGTTTTCCTTCATTTTCTTCTTCATTTGAAATCCTTGTCTTCTTCATTCTTTTTTCTTTCTTTCTTTTCAAATCCTTGTCTTCCACATTCTTTCTTTATTTGCCAATCCTTGTCTTGTTTTCATTCTTTCTTTTCATTCAAAGCCTTGTCTTCTTTCATTTCGTTCTTTCTTTATTCTTTTCAAATCCTTGTCTTCCTTCATTCTGTCTTCTTTCATTTCAAATCTGTCTTCTTGCATTTCTCTTTGTTTCATTTCTTTCTTTCAAATCCGTGTTTCCTTCAATTTCTTTCTTCTTTCATTTCAAATCCTTGTCTTCTTTTCATTTCTTACTTTCATTTCTGATCCTTGTTCCCTTCATTCTTCTTCCTTTCATTTCCAAATTCCTTGTTTTCTTTCATTCTTTCTTTTCAAATCTGTTTCCTTCATCCTTTCTTTCTTTTCATTTCAAATCCTTGTCTTCTTTCATCTTCTTTCATTTCAATCCTGTCTTACTTCATTTCTTCTTTTTTTTTCCTTCTTTTCAAATCCTTGTTTTCCTTCATTTCTTCTTCTTTCATTCAAATCCTTGTCTCTTCATTCTTCTTTCTTCATTTCAAATACCCTTGTCTGTCTTTCATTCTTTCTTCTTTCATTTCCAAATCCTGTATCTTCATCTTCTTTCTTTTTCAATTCCTTTTTCTTCATTTCTTTCTTTCATTTCAAATCCTGTCTTTCCTCCATTCTTTCTTTCTTTTTCAATCCCTTGTTCTCCTCCATTTCTTTCTTCTTTCTTTTCAAAATCCTTGTCTTCCTTCATTTCTTTCTTCTTCTTCTTTCTCTGTCATTTCAAATCCTTGTTTCTTCATCTTCCATTTCTTTTTCTTTCTCTTTCTTTCTTTCTTTCTTTCATTTTCAAATCCTTGTTTCCTTCATTTCTTTCATTCTTTCATTCAGATCTTGTCTGCTTCATTTAGTTTATTTTATATTATTTTATTAATTCAATTCCTTGTCTTCCTTCATTTCTTTCTTTCATTTTCAAATCCTTTGTCTTTTCATCTTCTTTCCTTCTTTCATTTCAAGTCCTGTCTTCTTTCATTTCTTTTCTTCTTCTTCATTTCAAGTCCTTGTCTTCTTCATCCTTTCTTTTCTTTCATTTCAAATCCTTGTCTCTTCATTCTTTCTTTCTTCTTTCTTTCTTTCTTTCTTTCTTCTTTCATTTCAATCCTTTTTCCTTCATTTCCTCTTTCTTTCAAATCCTTGTCTTCATTTTCTTTCTTTCTTCATTTCAAATCCTTCTCTTCTTTCTTCTTCATTTCAAACCTTGTTCCCTTCATTTCTTTTCTTTCATTTCAAATCATTGCTTCTTTCATTTCTTTCTTCTTTTCAAGTCCTTGTTTTCCTTTATTATTTCTTTCATTGGAATGGGAAACACCCTTTTAATACCATTGTTCCAGGTCCACTTTGACCCGGAGTGGTAGTACCTGTTAGGGCGTCCCATCTATGGGCTAAATAGAGAAAAGTGTGTTTTATAAAAAAAGTGGTCTCTTTAAGAATGAATTTATTTCAAAACTTATCGGCATTAAATGACCCATGTGGTTGATATGCCGTAAAACAAAACAACTTAGGCTAGACGGGCAATCGGAGATACCTTCACTCGCTGGTCATGTCTGCCCTAGCACTTATATGAATGCCCCAACCCAATTGCCACTGATGGCAAGTCCAACCCTTTGATCATATCAGTGCTAGAAGCGGTGGCTGAGTCTTCATGTCCTGAGAAGACGTTAATCTATCTGATGGTGAGGCTCCAGTCTCTGGAACCCTTTGACCCGGAGTTAGTACCTGTTAGATCACATCTATGGGTTAATAGAAAAATGTGTTTATAAAAAGATTGAGTATCCATTAAGAATTAATTTATTTTCAAAACTTTGTCGGCATTAAATCACCCATCAAGGTTGATATGCCGTAAAACAAAACAAATCAAACAGATCCACATCTTGAAGTGGTCATGGTTCTTTTATTTTAGTCTAATTTTATTCTTTACTTTTCTTTTGCCATCGTAATTTTTTTTCTTTAAAAATCCTTCTCTATCATTTCTATCTATTCCCATTCTTTCCCTATGTATTCTATTTATCTACCCATATATATATTATAATATAATATAATTATAATATATTATATTGTGTGTGTGTGTGTGTGTGTGTGTGTGTGTGTTTTAAACCGAATGGGTTAAAATCCTCCGACTATAGTTTCACGCGCAGTAGCAATCTTCAGGGAGTTGCTTTGTCCAACTATCGACTGTATTTATATCTGGTTTACCCATTCCTATTTTCCCTTACGTTATGCCTGAACCTACTGGCATAGTCATGTTTAACATGTCTACATTTGTTTGTCAACTCCGATCGCGAGTTCAATATCGCCTCTGGGTCCTTCAGCTATTTCTTAGTTTTTCTTGCAAGCCCAGCATGCATGGGTTATCGTTTCCTTTATGTGATGGTGCTCTCTTAATCATTTCCACTCCACCTCCGGATCTCTACCATACGTTTCTTTAAAGCCCACACATATTTGCTAGTGTAGTTGTTTCTCTATATTTTTTATTCCCTAAATGATAACCTATGCTGAGATATGCGCTCTTTTATAGCTTGCTGCATCGTCCCTCCCTACGTAAATCTTGATTCTTTGTGGTTGGACTTTACCACTGCTTCATACACCACGTCCTTTAGTAAACATTTTTTCGTACGGGCAGATTTGTGACCTACAATTTACATGTTGATTCATTTTTTATTTTATTATTTTATTTATTTATATAATATATATATATATATATTATATAGTGTGTGTGTGTGTGTGTACCTACATATATGGAGAGAGATCCCAAATTATCCCGCTTTAAACATCAACTCTCCATCATACGCGTCACCCTTTTATATATATTTACCAACCTCTGCACACGAGTAGGAGTGACACAAGGTCAATTTCTTAAGCGGAGTTTACCTGGTTTAAATTCAGAGTTTACCTTCTTTTTGTTACCTAGCTAAGTTTAAAGAGCCCAGTCCGCCCTATTTTTACCTGTACCTGGAAGAGAATAGTTGGATTCATACCTTTCCTAAGGGTATCAGCGCTATTGTGAAAAGCAAACAGTCTTGTCCAGGATTTGATCTCAAGTCGGTGAGTTCATTTCCTACGACTCTAACCTTACACCACACGCCTTTTAGAACTTCACAGACAAAAAGACTAACTCCAAATTGACATAAGTAAAGTAATGTCATCGGTGTTGGTTTGTCTGCCCTTTGCCTGGAAGAGTTATCTTCCCTCTGGGTATCCCTTTTTCACCACCAGGTTTTTTTGTATTTAGGCACCTGTTTCAACTCTCCTCCTCTTTCTTCTCAGGAACTCACACACATGGGTTAGACGTTTATGTCTACACCTTCTCGGTGGGGGTTTCGGCCACAGTAAGTGACTTTAGTCTATGGACTCTCTATAGCTGCTATTACTTCTATATGTACATTTTAGGTATCTCTTGTATACCTCCTTATTGTATCTCTATTCATGAATGTTCCTTTTTTAAATCTTCTTGTATTTCTGTTATATGTATCATTTCCATGTACCTCTATTAAAGTCCTGTGTTACATTTCACACCTTTGGTCGGAGTTGTTTTGTTTCAACCAATTATAACATTATTATAACTTTGAACCTTACATCGATCTGAGGTGGAGCGCCACACCTACCACAGCTCCTTATTTTACCGCACAGATCCCTGTGCTACTCATACGCTGTGTTGGCGAGGTCGGTATCGAACTAGGAACATTGTGGTTTCTAGCCGAACTCTCTACCGATGAGCTACCCGGGCCCCTCTGAACCAAAATTCTATGAACACCTGCGTTCAATTTCCCCTCTGAATATCGAACCCTAAATTCTTGTATCCATATTCCGTTCCTTCTCGGCATTCAACTATCTTAGAATTTTTTTTTTTTTTGGGGGGGGTAATGGGTCAAACGGCAACAAATTTTGTAAGCATGTCAAACCAAGTTCAAGGTTTCCTCGAGTCACCACGTCTCTCCCTCGTTCCCTTATCTGGCCCCTGCAGCAGCAGCAGCAGCAGCAGCAGCGGCAAACAACATCGGCAACGGGGAGGGGAAATAAGCGACAATAAACCAAAGAGAAAAAAAAAGCGATAAATTGACAATGGCTGCAGGTGAAGGAAGGTGACAAAATAAGAAAGTACAAAGAGCGGCTAGGGTAGCCATATTTGAGAAGAGAGAAGAGAGAGAGAGAGAGAGAGAGAGAGAGAGAGAGAGAGAGAGAGAGAGAGGGGGATGGCTTCTATTTAGTGAGGGTGTTGGCGCGTGAGGTCAACACCATTTTTGAAAGAAAGAAAGAAACAAGTCAATCTCATTATTCTCCTCCCGTCACTTGAAACACACAAGAAAGAAGTTAGAACAGAGACAAAAAGATAGCGTGAAAACAAAAAAGAAAGAGAAAGACAATTTATATCATGTTGCTGTTAATTCAATGGAATTGTTTTAAGTTTTCAAAAACGTTAAACGAAAGACACGTTTATATTAGAGACACTTTTGTTGAATCCTATTTAACGGACATAATTCCACCATGGTATGTTACCCCGCCGAAAGAAAAAAACTAAAAATCAAGGAATTTAATGAAATGTTAAGTGTTGATATATTAATGAATAAACAATACAATGCCACAGTTATTTTATTTGAAAACTCTTATATTTTTTCAGGTCAGTTAACTTTAAACCACGTATCTTTGAGGCGTAACACAGATTCACAAACATAAGTGATTCAAAGTTAATTGACCTGAAAAAATGTAAAGGTTTTTAAATAAAATAACTGGTACATTATATCTTTTATTCATTAAAGTATCAACACTGAAGATTTCATTAAACTCGGTTAATTCCTTGATTTTTAGTATTTTTTCTTTCGGCTGAGTGACATACGATGGTGGAATTTTTGTCCGTTAAGTAGGATCTAACCCACATTTTTATATTAAAATAGTTTTTATTTAATCAGAAGAGAAATGCAGATATGTTTATTTAAATGAAAATAGTTTTTATTTACAAAATATTTTTATGTTTATTTAAATAAAAGGATGTTGGGACCAAGTAACCAATAAATAACAAATTTTTAAAAATTAAAATCGAAAAATATTTTATTATAAAAACGTGCCTTTCGGTTGTAAATATACATGAACAAACTTTAAAAAAATCTTACAGTGAAATTCTAATGCAAACAAAATCGTCTGTTGTTTGTAAACAAACAACCGGGAGTTTATTGTGAAAAGCAAAAGGTGTTCATTTCAAAACAGATCCCAGCTGGGGTGCCTATTGGTTACTTGATCCGACAATTTCTTTTTTCTTCTTTCATTTCACTTTTCTTTTTTTATGTTTCATTTCTCCCATTAGTTCATTTTGTTATATATACACAAAATTGATAAGGCATTCTTCATCTATCACTTTCAATAAAAACTTGTTTAACCCCCCCCCCACACACACACACACTCACACACACGCGCGCACACACACACACACACATATATATATATATATATAGTAAAAGGGTATAGTCAGAAAGCATACTTGGGTTTCACCATGTTCGGATTGTCAGGGCTATCTGATAGCACTGATGATCCGAACGTGGTAAGACCAGGATAGGCTTTCTGATTATACCATTTTATTAAACCTGCTCTAGAAACGTATTGAGCACTTTTATATTCATTAATAACCCTGACTTACCGTTAAGTCATCCCCTCTTCATAAATATATATATCCAATAGACCAGATGTGTTTGTAGTGGAATGTTTCTATTCAGGAGCTAAATATCCTATTTTTCTTTCTTTCTTTCTTTCTTTTTTTTCTTCTTCCTTTCTTTCTTTTTTTCTTTCTTCCTTTCTTGACTTGTTGGCTTTTTTTTTACAGTCTTCTTCCTTCTACTGTCACCATTCTTTTTTTCTTTTTTCTTTCTTTCTTGGATGAGTTCACGTAGTGTCGTGGCTAACGTGTTAGACTGTGACATCATAGTTCTTTGTTTCTTCTTTCTCTCTTTCTCTCTTTCTATTTTAACTTGTTGCCTTCTTTCTTTACAGTCACTCTTCCTTCTACTGATCCCCATTCTTCTTTCTTTCTTTCTTTCTTCTTTCTTTCTTTCTTTTACTCTTTGTTTTTTCTTCCACCCTTTATTTCTGTCTCACATAAACTTTCTTTTAACCTTTCTTTTAACCTTTCTTTCTTTTATTCTTCTAACTATTCTTCCGTTCTTTGTTTCTTTCTTCCTCTTAACGTTTATTTCTTCTAACCATTCTTTGGTTTTTTTCATTTATTCCATCATTACTGGGTTTTTTTCTTTCTTTCTCCAAACCTTTCTTTCTATATTTATTTATACTGTTATTTGTTTCTCTTGTACCTTTTTGTTTTTATTTTATAAATCATGTCGTATAAATGCACACACAAGGCCTTATCTATCTATCTATCTATCTATCTATCTGTGTTTGACTTAGTATTATGATTAGGAAGCTAGGATATATTATTGCTAGTGAGTTTCCAGTCTTACAATGTACATATATCATAACGCTGTCCCCTTAAACCTTTTCAAAGACAGAAAGAGGGTGACAAATTCAAAATACTGTTTTTGTTTCTCTTGTATCGTTTTATCTTTCTTTTATAAATCATGTCACACACAGGGCCTTATCTATCTATCTATCTATCTATCTACTGGTGCTTCGCTTGTATAATGGAAGCTAGGATAGTTTCTAGTTTCACAATGTAAATATATCATTCTTCACACAGAAAAAGAGGTGGACAATTCAAGAGAGAGAGAGAGAGAGAGAGAGAGAGAGAGAGAGAGAGAGAGAGAGAGACTAGAAAGAACTAGAGAGAGAAAGACTAGAGAGAAAGACTAGAAAGACTAGAGAGAGAAAGACTGAGAGAGAGAAAGACTAGAAAGACTAGAGAGAGAAAGACTAGAGAGAGAAAGACTAGAAAGACTAGAGAGAGAGAAGAGACTAGAGAGAGAAAGACTAGAAAGACTAGAGAGAGAAAGACTAGAGAGAGAAAGACTGGAAGAGAGAGAAAGACTAGAAAGACTAGAGAGAGAAAGACTAGAGAGAGAAAGACTAAAGAGAGAAAGACTAGAAAGACTAGAGAGAGAAAGACTAGAGAGAGAAAGACTAAAGAGAGAAAGATTAGAAAGACTAGAGAGAGAAAGACTAGAGAGAGAAAGACTAGTAAGACTAGAGAGAGAGACTAGAAAGACTAGAAGAGAAAGACTAGAGACTAGAGAGAGAAAGACTAGAGAAGAGAAAGACTAGTAAGACAGAGAGAGAAGAGACTAGAAAGACTAGAGAGAGAAAGACTAGAAAGACTAGAGAAGAGAAAGACTAGAAGAGAGAAGACTAGAGAGCAAAATATGAAAAAAAGGAGTAAAAATAAGAATCAATAAAAAGGAAAGAGGGAAAAAAGTGATCAATGAGAAATGGAAGGGGATATTTGAGATGACTGCTTGAAAAACTGAGTGTCAATATGATTCAATTCTGGACTCACCTTTCTCTCTGCATTTATTATGCTAGAACAAAAAATTCTGTTCAATCTAATTCTGGTCGCATATATATCTAAGTTCAGGTAGTATGGACATGGAGCCAACGGCGCCTGGTTACTGACAGTTTCTCGCCTATGCGATGTTCAGTCCAAGTAACATGGATATAAATTAAATGCTCTATCTATGATATTGAGCACTGTTTACTTAGAAATATAGGATCCACATTATATATATATAGAGAGAGATATTTACCAACCCCTCCGCACGAGCAGGATGCGACACAAGGTTAATTTCTTAAGCGAAGTTTAACAGGTTTGAATTCAGAGTTTTCATTCTTCTAGACCGGTTGCCTAACCAAGGTTAAAGAGGCCAGTCTACCCTACTATTTTACCCATAGCTGGAGGGAGAGTAGGATTCATACCTTTCCCAAGGATATTAGCGCTAAGTGAAATGCAATTACCCCGTCCAGGATTTGAACTTGGGGTTATATATAATGGAGAATGAAGAAAGCAACATAACAGACGATCTGATTGCGTTCGTACAGCAGAATTCCTCGAAAATCTGCAGAAAAAAGTGTTGGATGACCCTCAGATGCCTACGTGAATTTCCTAAACACTGTAGTCAAGCCCTGGATAACACGGGTGGCCAATGGTAGGCCATATATAAGGCAGCAGGAGTCGGCCCCCTGCCACACCTCTGGGAAAAAAATGGTTGTCGGCGAATCTTTATGACTACTCCAGTCCCAAACTTTGGCCTCCGAACTCCCCAGATCTTAACCCCATGGATTATTATGTATGTGGCGCTGTTGAGAAAGGCACCAATCGCCGTGCCAGTCCAGTTAACCAACAGAATTAAGGTAGTTTTTGAGATGCTTTCCAGGGAAACTGTAACATCAGCTTGCTCCAGGTTCCGGAGCAGGATTGAGGCTGTCATCGACGCTAATGGCGGTTATTTTGAGTGAAAGTAGTGTAATTTCCGTGCCTTTTGAATTTCTTTACAATCCATTAAATTTTGTAGTTACCAAACACATCTTCTTTTTCCTTATGAAACTGTCATATTTATCCCTAACCCCTGTATAGAAAGGATCTACATGAGTCAGACAATATCTACCTAGGTTTCACCCGAATGGTTCTTCCGGATAATTTTGACTGAAAGGGTTGTTACAAAGTTTTACTATTGTATCTGAATTGGGTAAAAATTAGCATAAAAGGTTAAAAATTAAAAATTCGTAAAAAGGTTGTATCATAATTATTTTTTTATTTTTTTATTTTATTTTCATCTATTTTTATTGGCTAAGGGGCCATGCTTTTTTATGTCTACATGCTTTCTGTTCTTTGGTTTAATAATTCGATTGTTTTTTTTTTTGTTGGGGGGGGGGGTTGTAATTAGCTATGGCGAGTTTTTCCTCCGTGATATCTAACCATGTGTGGAAAATAAAATAAAAACTAGGAATAGACCCCGTATTAAAATGGGAAATAATAATGAAATGCAATAAATACAAGACAGGAGACAAATTTTGCCGACTTTTGACGGTAGAGTTTAGAATAATATATATAATATATATATATATATATATATATATATTAACGTACATGAACAAGGCACGCATGCAAACAGAACACACACATCCTACAAATAACTCACACCACACACACACACACATGTGTTGGGACTTAAGAACAAATACACCGCACTCACACAGGACAACAGGTGATTTAGATAGACAGTAAATTTACACACCCGCACCCATAAACAATCAAACGATATCTGGAATGTTAATCTCAGACACATATAATTAAAAAAAAAAGGATCAGATGGTCCAGTTAGTAAACAAAAAAAAAACATGCTTAGAGGGCGAACCAAATTGGAATAATCATTTTTTTTTAAATAAAAAAAAAAGGAAAAAACAGACACACAGACATAAACGCGCACACATACACACTTACACACACACTTACACACACATAAACAAGCACTCCCCCCCCCCCGAATTTGGAAACATGAAACAGAACAAAATAAACAGCCA
>CM042177.1:10267019-10294519 GCA_023376005.1 Doryteuthis pealeii
ACACCGGTTCGGCTACGGACTTCAATCGTAGCTGGGGTTTTTTTCAGCAGCCACCGGCTAGCGGTTTTTGAGGCAGGAGGCCGAGACGGAACTCCGCGAATATACCCACTTACTTTTCCATTGCTTTTATATTAGGTGCATTAATCCGTTGCAATGTTGATTGCATATCAGACATTGCTTTATTCAGTGTATCTTGAGCTTTTTTCACATCATCATCATGATCAAGCTGAAAAAGAAAAAAAGAACAAAATCAATTCACAGTTTAAAAGCGTGAGATTTAGAGCCAAACAACAAAGAATTTATTCTCTTAGAAATCTAGTAAGCCAATTTCTTGAAAAGAAAACTTACAAGCTGAATTCAACAAAGCAATCTACACAAACTTTTATCATGGGAATTCTTGGATTAATTTAACATTGTAATCTACACAAGAAATTGAATAGTCTTTTTCCAATGAATGAAAATTTTCAGTTTGATTCATACGTTTCTCAAATGTCTTAGTACTATAATTTTAACTTACCAGTTAAATCTCTTACCTGACTTGATTGAGTTAATATGACTGATAATTTTCTTTTTGGGTTTAAAATTTAAATAACTTTGGCTTGAATAATCTCTTCCTTTACTGAATTTTAGTTTGTCTTGAATTTGTTTTATCTCTATTTCTCTAAATGTTTGAGATGAGGCCTGATGATTATTATTATCTGCGTTATTCAGACTATTGTACCCATCTTCATTGTTATCTGTACAACGTTTTGTCCTATATGCCATTCGGCCTCCTTCAGGTATTTCTTGTCGGACACATGGCCTATTGGATAAATGAGTTAGGTTGACAGTTCTAAGAGACAGTTATCTCTAGACTGCAGGTTCAGTCCTGGTCAAGGGCAACAGTAACATAGAATAATGATTAACACAGCTTAACCTCTACCCCAGCTAGGATTAGCGGAATGAGAACAGGATTTCCCCGTGGACTGAATAAAGGGTTAGATTCAAAGTTCCGTGATGGCTCCCGATTACGACAGAAGGTTCCCGAGTCCGACAAGAAATACTTGAAGAAGGCCGAAGAGCATATCGGCCGAAACGTTGTACAGATAACAATGAAGATGGGACAATAGTCCGAATAACGCAGATAATACTAATTGTTTTATCTCATAATGTGAAATGTTCGTATATTTTAAAATAAATGATTCTAAAATAAATGATGCTATAATTACAGTTTGAAATTCATCTTTTTATTCCGACACCTTTAATTGTTACATAATTATTGGATCCCTAATGCTTTTATAAGGTATTGTAGAAATTATAATGGCGATTAGTGCAACTGATGGCCTTGAGGTGAGTGACGGTGCTTGACCTCAATCTCACCTTGCCTTGCGGGGATGGATCGTGAGAACCGGAACCCCCATAGAAGGCCCTTTCCGGTTTAAGGATATACTAAGTAACCCAGTCAGTTAGAAGTTAGAAGCTGAGCTTATAAGATGTGAGTCTCACTGCGCAGATTGTCTGGGTTGGGGATTTACAAATAAAGTAACATCAACATAAATCGAAGTCTTGTGTTTATTACCTAAAAACTAACAGTAACACTGGGCTTCTGATAACAAGAAATCCCAATAGAAACCAGACCCGGAATCCCCCAAGAAAGTCAACACCAGACGCTAGACCAGACCAAGATGTTAGAAGATAGAACCAAAGCCGACCAGAAGAAAATACGACCAGAGTAAGAAGTAAGAAAGGTATACGACATTATGATGATTTGGTAACGTGAAAACGTCAGTACGTAACATAATTATATGAAAACAAAATAACTTAATTTATTCATTAGTGCTTAGTTCATGTGAAATAATAAAAAAAAAGCTAGCTCGCTCCAACATCATTCCATTTGGGACCACGAACATTAACAAGTACCTAATATAAATATTTTATTTCTGCTTGTCGTAGATGGTGTGCAGTTAACCGTGCACGAGGTCGCTGGTGAGGTGTTTCCGGTTTACAAAGATAAAGGTACAAAGAGTCCGGTGATGGGTGGGGGGGTTTAAGGCATTGTTGGAATGCAACGTCTTCCTCGCACAAAAAAGATGAGATCTTATCAGGGAAGAAAAATTGTTATCATCATGTGTATTTTCGAACATTTTCATTCCAGTCTCCGTAACAAACATACGCAAGTCTGCAAGGAATGCTTCCTTTTGTGTTATTGTCTCATTTCGAGAGAGAGACAGAGAGAGAGAGAAGAGACAGACAGACAGACAGAGAGAGAGAGAGAGAGGGGGGGGATAAAGAATGGCTAAAAGAAATCAATCAAGGAAACCTCGAAAATAAAACAATTAACGACAAAGTAAATATATATATATATATATATATATTGAATATCACCAGGGCTTGGTTTTTGAGCCAAAATAATGAAGATTTGATTTATATTCGTGAAGATAATTTTAAAAATAAAATTAAAATGATAACAGCATGGAATTTTTTTTTCATTTAATATTTTAAATAGGAGACATTAATTTTCTTTTCAGAGTGGCTGAATCAACGTAAGGTGTTTTTTGTTGTTGTTGTTGTTGTTTGTTTTACATAGGGATTTTAGTGGGGCATCCTGCGGTGATCCAACTTGCAATTCAACAATAATGGATCTTCGAGATTATCTCTCTCCCATACTTCTACCCAAGCGACGCCGGTAGCCACTTCTAGTAAATAATAAAGAAACAAGGAAAGGTTAGAAGGATGGTTTGGTTTGGTTTATTTTACGGCATATCAACCTCAGTGAGTCATTTAATGCGGACAAAGTTTTAAAATAAATTCATTCTTAATGGATACTCAATTTTACTTATAAACACATTTTTCTGTTTAACCCATAGATGGGACCCTAACAGATACTACCATCCGGGTCAGAGTGGACCAGGGAGCAATGGCAATGAAGGGGTGCTCCACGTTCCCCAAACCTCCAAACTAGAACCTCACCATCAGATAGAGTTTAACGTCATTCCCAGAACATGTAGACCTTCAGACATCGCCTTCTAGCACCCATATGATAAAAGGGTTGGGGCTTGCCATAAGGGTAATAGGGTTGGGGCAATCATATAGGTGCTAGGGCTTGACGTAACCAGCCGATTGTTTGGAGGAAGCTTCTCCGACCGCCTGTCTAGCGTAAGTAAGGGTTTAAGTGTAGTGTTGCATGCCATGGACTGCTCATCCACAAGGATTCCGTCCTTAAGCATAATGAAAAAACGGTTTAAAAGAAAAGAAAGTTAGAAGAAGAAAAAAAGATTAAAAAAAACAAAGACTAAAATTTGTATTATTTGGATTATTCGGACTTTTGGGGGCACATCGACCGAAACGTTGTACAGATAACAATAAAGATGAATGACAATAGTCCGAATAATTCAAATAATCAAACCTCATCTAAAAAAAATTCAGAGAAAGACAAAAATTGTTATCAGACGGGTTGAAATGGCATTAAAATTAATTAACTAATCAATAATGGCATTATACCGTTTAGATAAACCAATTATTTCTATGTTCGTTTTGAATTTCAAAACCTTTTAATGTGTTTTAATAGTAAAATCACTTCCCATGCATTTTAATAGTAAAGTCTCAAAGTCTATAATAATTTAATGTACCTCTTATTATGCATCCTCTTTATCCCCTCTTTCATTAAAAAAGTGACAATGGACACCATTGTTTTCCATAAGTAGTTCTAGGTTGAAGATCAAAAAGCAAATAAAGTTGTTGGTTTTATAACATAGATTGAATAAAGGGTAGATAACAATAAAGATGAGGACAATTGTCCGACTAATCCAAATAATACAAAATAACCGTTTATATCAAACTTAAACCAAACTCAGTTTTGGTTTATATAAGTATTTACCTGACTCGTTCGTTTGGGTAGGATGCGACACAAAGTCGCAAGTATAAGGTATCTAGCGAGGATCGAACTCCTAGTTCAGTCGTAATGACTTTGCTAGACTAACATTACACCAGGATGGGTCGCTCTCTCTCTCTCTCTCTCTCTCTCTCTCTCTCTCTCTCTCTCTCTCTTACCTAACCCGTTCGCTACGGGTAGGATGTGACACAAGGTCGCAAGTGTGAAGCATACAGTGAACTTTCTATTCAATAGTAATGGGTTTGCGAGACTAGATTGCTAACCATTACTCCATGATATGATTCCCAAAAAGTCAGTTCTAAGTCATAATTTATCATAAAATCATTTCTAATGTATTTTTATTGTAAAATCATTTCTAAGTATTTTTATTGTAAAATCATTTCTAATGATTTTTTATTGTAAAATCATTTCCAATAATTTTTTTATTGTAAAACCATTTCCAATGTAATTTTATTGTAAAATCATTTCCAATATATTTTTATAGGGAAATCATTTCCAGTGCATTTTTATAAGGAAATCATTTCCAATGCATTTTTATACGGAAATAATTTCCAATGCATTTTATAGGGAAATCATTGCCTTACGCAGAGATGTTGATACGTACGCATCCTGCGTCCCTGACGCACAGAAATCTAATAGGACGCAGTAAAATCATATCCATGCGTCCCAATGTTTTTTCTTTTTTCTTCCCAAGCTAACTGTAAATACATTTCAATAGTTTCTTAGAAACGAATTACACAGGATAGGTTACAAGGTAGGTGTTAAGCGGCTTTCCCCAGATCATAAATAAAAACCCTACAATTTATTAAGAAACTTCAGTTGGGACCCATAAATTTTCCCGGGGACTCATTCAAAGCAAATATTTGCATTCTAGGACGCACTAAATCAAAAAGCTACCAGCATCACTGCTTACACATTGTTTTCTTTTTGTTTTTTTGTTTTTTTTTATAGTAAGTTTTTCTAATGTATCTTTATAATAAAATCCTTTCCAATTTACTTTTATAATAAAATAATTCCTAACGTATTATTATGATAAAATATTTTCTCTCTAAAATTTCAAATTCAAATTGTCTCCCTATTTCCTGTGAGATGTGCACCCCCCCCCCCCTCACAGCTACAGAGGAAGTTAATTTTTATCAAATTTTGAATTTTGAATTTCGTTTTATGTTATCTGTGCTCACCTTTATTTGTGAAATTCTTCTTACTTTTTTTCTGTCTTTACGTTTTCTTCTGAGTTTAGTTTTTCAGTTTCTATTCTTTATTTTCATTTTGCTATTTTTCTTTGATATTTTTTTCGCTCTTCATTTCTTTCCTTCATTTCCTTCATTTTCATATTTTTTAATCTTTTCCTTTTTCTTTCCTTTCTTATTTCCTTCATTTTTATTCTTTCTTTTGTTTTTCATTTTTTTCTTTTACTTCATTTTTCCCCATTTTTATACTTTCGTTCCATCTTTCATTTCTTTCTTTCCTTCTTTAGTTTCCCCTTTCTTCTTTCTGTCATTCCTTTTTCTTAATTGTCTTTTTCTTTCTTTTGTTCTTTTCCCTTGTTCTTTATTTTCAACTCCCATTCTTTGGTTATTTTCCTTTCTTTCATTCCTTCATTTTTTTTCTTTCATTCCTTCATTTTCTTTATCTTCTTTCATTTCTTCATTTTCCTTATCTTCTTTCATTCCTTCATTTTCTTTCCTTCTTTCATTTTTCTTCTTTCTTTCATTCCTTCATTTTCCTTTCCTTCTTTTATTCCTTCATTTTCCCCTCTTTCTTTCATTCCTTCATTTTCCTTATCTTCTTTCATTCCTTCATTTTTCTTCCTTCTTCATTTTCCTTTCCTTCTTTCATTTTCCTTTCCTTCTTTTATTCCTTCATTTTCCCTTCTTTCTTTCATTCCTTCATTTACCTTTCCTTCTTTTTCTCATTCCTTCATTTTCCTTTTTTTCTCATTCCTTGATTTTCATTCTTTTTCTCATTCTTTCATTTACCTTTCCTACTTTATTCCTTAATTTTCATTTCCTTCTTTTGCTTTTCTTTCAATTTTTTCTTCTTGTTTATTCTTTACTTTTCTTCCTTTTATGGATTCTTTCATTCCTTTCCTTATTTTTCTCTTTTATTTTTACTATATTTTTTCTTGTTCATTCTTTCCTCCTTTTCCTTTTCTTTGAATTCTTTCATTCTTATTCTCTTTTCTTCTCACATTATTTCCTTCTTTTCTCCTTTCTTTTATGACTTCATTCTTTCGCTCTTCTTTCATTCTTACTATTTTTTCTTTTCTCGTTTCATTGTTCTTTCTTTGATGGATTCTTTCATTCCCTTCCTTATTTTCCCCTCTTTCATTCATACTCTACTTTACTCTTTATTCTCACGTTCATTCTTTCCTTCTTTTCTCCCTTCATTTCTGACTTCTTTTATTCCTTTCATTCTTACTATATTTACTCGTTCATCCTTTTTTCTTTCTTTTCTTTTTTCGTTCATCCTCTCTTTCTTTTCTTTTTTCGTTTATCCTTTCTTTTCTTTTTTTCTCGTTCATTCTTTCTTTCTTTTTTCGTTCGTTTGTTATTTCTTTCTTTTCTCGTTTATCCTTTCTTTTTTCTTTTCTCGTTCGTCCTTTCTTTCTTTTCCTTTCTTCTTTGTCCTTTCTTTCTTTGTTTCTTTCTTTTCCTTTCTCGTTTGTCTTTTCTTTCTCATCCACCCTTTCTTTCTTTTCCTTTCTCGTTCGTCCTTTCTTTCTTTCCTTTATCATTCATCTTTTCTTTCTTTCTTTTCCTTTCTGGTTCATCCTTTCTTTCTTTCTTTCTTTATTTCTTTCTTGTTCGTCCTTTCTTTATGACTTTCTTCATTCTTTTATTTCTTTTGCTTCTATTTCATTCTTACTTTCTTTCATTCTCTCGTTCCTTCTTTTATTCTTTTATTATTTTTCAATTCTTTCCTTCTTTTTTTCTTGTCCTCATTCTTCTTCATCACACCTTTCACTCCAACTCCACTCCATTCCTCCATACTTATATTTCTAACTTTAGCACCAATCAATCCGACGAGTCCATTCTTTCCTTTTCTCCCTTCCTAGCTGCGTCTCTTACTTTTATCCCCTGCGTCTCTTCGCGGCCATTTCTAACTCTAACACAACACCATCTGCCTATTTACTTGGATATCCCAGTTTCCTTCCCTCTCTTATTATGAATCCCCACTCCCCGTCTCCCCTCTTCCCATCACCCATTTCTCCTCCATCTACTTTCTAAATTCAGGATCCGTCTACCTATTCACCTTCCGCCCTTTCTTCCTTCAGCGCACAAGACACCTTGTCTCCAATTCTACACCCCAGCCATCGTCACTCTCTCTCTCTCTCAGCCAAAATCAGCCAGTAATATAATATCACCCAACGAATGTGTTTAATAATTGATTAACTTTATTTTCTGCAGATAAAACTTTTTGCCAATCACCGGCCAGATCACTGACCATCTTATTAAACCCATTAAACAGACGACACGGCAGAAACAGTAACAATTAACGGCCCCTTCTTTTTCTTCGGGATTTCATTAGCAAATATGAGAACGCATATTTGCAACGAGAATTGTCATTGACGCCAGAAAAGTCAGCTTGATAAGATAAATACTTTATAACCTCATTATCACGAAATTTTGACCAAATCTATATCAATAATTGGGAAAAGTTTCTTTGTCTGTCCTCTGTCGATGAGATAACAGTTTGATGAAGAGCTAGCAAATTTCCTATTCATTTTTATAGGAAAACCAATTCAAATGTGTTTTTATAATTTTTATAACAATTTCTAATGTATTTTTTATAATGAATTCATTTCCAATTAATGTTTTATTGTAAAATTATTTTCAGTGCATTTTATAGGGAAATCATTGCTTTGTGCATTGTTTTTATTTATAGCAAAATCATTTCCAATGTATCTTTATAATATCATTCCCAATTCATTTTATAGTAAAATCGTTCCCAATTGATTTTCATCGTAAAATGATTCTCAATGTATTTTCAACATAAGATCGTTTCCAATACCTTTTGATAGTAAGATCGTTTCCCATATTGTTCATTTTAAAAAAAAATAAAATCATTTCCAATGTATTTCTGTCGTAGATATAAATTCCAATATTTAGTAAACTCATTTCTAGTGCATTTTTATTGTAAAATCATTTCCAAAGTATTATTTTAAATAAAATCATTTTCAATTCATTTTTATAGTAAGATCGTTTCTAATATATTTTTATAGTAATACAGAGTTCATTCAGTTTTGCTTTGAAATACAAAACAAAAACAAACAAACAAAAAACAATATGATAAATGGATCATTTTTTTTTCTCTTAAAAGCAAAATGATTTGGCCCAACCGACTGGGTCGATCTTGTGAATAGACTGGCTAATTGATTGATTGATTGATTGATTGATTTTAACGATATGTCAATTCATCTAGAGGTTAGGGAACCACGTTTAATGTACATTCATATTTACATTTTTATTGTGTGTGTGTGTGTGTGTGTGTGTGTGTGTGTGTGTTAAGATTTTTTGCCACCGATCTTATCGAATACGAATATTTTTAAACAGATACATTTAACCCATTGATGGTACCCTAACAGGAACTACCACTCCGGGTCAACTAGTACCAGAGAGTAATAGCAATAAAAGGGTACTCCACACTCCTGGCGATGCAGTTTAGTATCCTACCCAGGAACACATTTTAGTGAGGTTTGTTACCACTCTGTGGTGAACACAGCGCTAACAGGGCGTGAAAAGGGCTGATGTTCAATTTTTATAATAACAAATGATTATTCTCTCCTTTTGTTGTATTTAATTAATCTATTTTTAATTCATTTTTATTAATCTTCAAATGCAGTCTTTGTATCATTAACGAAGAAGAACAACAACGACTCTTCCTCGGCATTTTTGAGATAATGCTTCATAATTTGTATTTGGACTATTGTCCTTATCATTATTGTTAACTGTAGAACGTATTTTAAAGAAATCTCGTATTTTAAAGAAAATTAATCTTTAATTCATCATCCATTTCTGTCTTGATAAATTTCTGTCTTGGTAAAAAGTATTGATACTGAATGACGATACTTTTTCAAGACACCACATATTTTGAAGAAAACCAACGTTTCGTTCATTTTTTATTTCTGTCTTGGTAAATACAGCTTCAGTGTCGATACTTTTTCAACACAACTCGCATTTTAAAGAAAACTGTTCATTTGTCTTGGTTAATAGAGTTTCAGTCTCCATTTTCAATCTTTTAACACAATTGCGTATTATTATCTGCGTTATTCGGACTATTGTCCCCATCTTCATTGTTATTTGTACAACGTTTCGGCCGATATACCCTCCGGAAGAAGGCCGGAGGGTATATCGGCCGAAACGTTGTACAAATAACAATGAAGATGGGGACAATAGTCCGAATAACGCAGATAATACTAATCTTCAAGCCTCATCTCAAACATTCAGAGAAACAATTGCGTATTTTGAAGAAAATGACTCTTTCATTCGTTATTCATTTCAGTCTTATACTGTCTCAATACTTTTTGAACGCATCTACTTTACAATGTGATATTATACTTTCTTTTCTTTTTTTTTAACATAAGGCATTATTTTTAAAGAATTATTTACATAATTATCAACAGAAATAAATTATTTTATAAATCTTCTCCGGGCATTTTTCACCGTTCGCGTGAATCACAAATAGCAAAAAAAAAAAAAAAAACTCATATAACTCGATTTTATTTTCTGTTTCTATTTCTATCTATCTGCGAAGAGAACCCAGAAAACTTGTCACCTGACTGATCACGTGACCGACTGCAATTTAAACACCACGGTAATTTTCTTTTATCAGCATTTTTTGTATTGTTTTTTGTATTGTTTTTTTTTGTATTGTTTTTTTTATTTTCCATTTATTTTTAAGTTTAAACGTGGGAAAGAGATTGCAGATTGAATTTTTATAACTGCTTATTTAAGAGTTCATCTATTTATGCATTCTTATAATAAAATGAAGAACTCGGAAAACTTCTGATAATGTGTAGCTCCTCCGTTCGATTGAATAATGGCGTCCACGTGACATGCCATGACATCGATTTAGTTCTGGAGTCGTCGCATCGATATTATATATATATATGTAAAAATGGAAAAGGAATTGAATCCGACAATATGAGGAAAAATGAGTAAAGAAAAGAAATGTAAATGGATATATATATATATATATATATATATATATATATATATATATATATATATATATAATTAGGATATAAACTCATTTTGACTTTCCTCTCCGACCCAAACAACTACGGGAGTGAATGAGCTCTGATATTTTTAAAATCGAAATATTGATCAATATCAGCTATGATTATATTATAAATTGTTTTCTTCTTTAACAGCATTGTGTGATGTTTTCATTCCACCTTTTCTTACTCATATATATATATGTATAATTAGGTCGCATTTCTTCTTTCAAATGTGTATATATATATAATGTTATTTACTAAGTTTAGTTGCGGCACAAGGCCATAAGTATAGGGCTCATATATATATATATATATATATATATATATATATACTGTAAATCCTCGAGTATAATCCGCATTTTTCCCCAAATTTAAAGGTCAAAATCCCTAGTGCGTACTATATACGAGTTTAAAACTGAAAAATATTTTCTAAGCAATGTCCGAGTCTCTATTTGCTGTCCGGCAATGTTTATTCAGACGCATTTTTTGATTTGGGCGCGAAAATACCTTAAATTAAGTCTGAAAGCAATGAAGTCATAAAAGAATCATCCACAACTTGCAGTAAGCAACATTTATTAAAATAAAAGTATAAAAAATTTGAAAGATTTGAATAAATGTTTTTGCTTTTGATTTTATAACTGATAGTGATAAATATGTAACTGCTTATTTAAGAGTTCATCTATTTATGCATTCTATAATAAAATGAAGAACTCGGAAAACGTTCGCTTGAATAATGGAATAATTTACTTAATATTTATTATTCACTGACGTTATTACTGTTATTTCTTTTTCGGCAAACAAAATGCTCAAAAAAGCTACACGTTTGCATTATGTTATATATACAATAATAATAAAGGACGTTACCGTATACATTTTTACAAACCAAGGACGTTATATAGACCTCCTTGACTCAAGTTAAAGAAGGGGTGCGTATTATACACAAGGTTTAGATTTTTCAGAGGTACAGCCTCCTTAAAATCCCCTGCGTATTATACTCAAGGGCGGACTATACTCGATTATTTATGGTATATATCCAGGAATGTTCCAGGGTTGTACATAAGTGAGTTACGTATATTGAATTTCGCTGCAAAAAACACAGAAAAGGGATGTGGGAGACGAGGGGGGTGGAAGTGACGAAGGAGGAGGAGGGAGAATAAGGATGATACGAGGAAGAGGAGGAAAAGTGATGAAGAAGGAGGAGGGAGAAGAAGGGTGATACGAGGAGGAAGAAGGGAATGACGAAGAAGGAGGAGGAGAAGAGGGAGATACGAGAAGGAGGAGGAAAGTGACGAAGAAGGAGGAGGGAGAAGAAGGATGATACGAGAAGGAGGAGGGAAATGACGAAGAAGGAGGAGAAGAAAGATGAGAAGAGGAAGAATGAGACGAGGGGATGGAATAAGAAAAAAGGAAGATAAGAAGGAGGAAGAAAGATGATGATGAGGAAGATGATATGAGAAGGAGGAGGAGGATGAGACGAGGAAGAAGGGGGGTGAGACGAAGCGGAAGAAGAAAAATGAAAGATCAGGGAAGAAGATAAATAAATAAAAAGAATATTTAAGAAGAAGAAGAAAATACAATTAAAAAAGAAATACAAAAAGCAAAAGAAGAAAGAAATAATATCGCTGTTAAGAAGAAAAGAAAAACGGCAAAATCTGCTGTGGAGTTGAGGTGGGAGATTTACTAATTATGGCCTTCCATATATTAAGAAGAAAATCGTTTGTGTTGGTTATCACTTGAGTTAAAAGATTCACTTATCAATTTTGCTGCGTCATTTTCACTTGGGTCAATTGGATTGGACTAATTAGGAAAATCAGCAGCAGTAGCAGCAGCGGTGGGGCGGGGGGTTAGTAGACACACACTCACACATTCGAAGGAAAATGTGGGACGCACATAGACCTACACACAAGATGCCTAGTTGTGACTTACAACCGAGCACGTCAAAAAGCACCAGTTCCCACCATATACATTGAGTTTAGAGTCGTAGGAAATGGACTCGTCGGCCCGAGTTCAATTCCTTGACGAAGCTGTTTGCATTTCACATGGCGCTAATAACCTTCTGAAAGGTATGAATGCAATTCTTCCTCCAGCTAAATAGCAGGGCAGACTGGGCTCTTTAGCCATGACTAGATAACCAGTCTAGGAGAAGATAACTCTGAATTCAAACCTGTTAAACTCCGCGTAAGAAATTGACCTTGTGTAGCATCCCTGCTCGTGCTGTGGTTGATATATATATATATAATATATATATATATATATATATATATATATATATATTTACCAACCCCTCCGCACGAGCAGGATGTGACACAAGGTCAATTTCTTAAGCGGAGTTTTCTTCTCCTAGACCGGTTGCCTAACCAAGGTTAAAAAGCCCAGTCTGTCCTACTATTTACCCATAGCTGGAGGGAGAGTAGAATTCATACCTTCCCCAAGGGTATTAGCGCTAAGTGAAATGCAATTACCACGTCCAGGATTTGAACTCGGGGCTACGAGTCCATTTCCTATGACTTTAACCATTACACCACGCGCTTCCTCCTCTCTCTCTCTCTCTCTCTCTCTCTCTATATATATATATATATATATATATATATATATATATATATATATATATATATATATATATATATAGGGATGCGTAGTGCAATGGTTAGAGTTGTAGGAAACGGACTTGCCGACCACAGTTCAAATCCTGTACGAGCTGTTTACATTTCACATTGATTGGGAAAGGTATGCCTCTAACTACTCTCTATCCAGCTATGGGTAAATAGTAGGGCAGATTGGGCTCTTTAACCTTGGTGAGGTAACCAGTCTAAGAGAATGAGAACTCCGAATTCAAACCTGTTCAAACTCCGCTCAAGAAATTAACTTTGTGTCACATCCTGCTCGTGAGAGGGGTTGGTAAATATATATGCACTAAAGTTGAGCAATGTTGATTGTTTGTTTGTTTTGTTTTACGGCATATCAACCTCATGGCTCATTTAATGCCGACAAAGTTTTGAAATAAATCAATTCTTAATGGATAATACAATTTTTTTATAAATACATTTTTCTATTTAACCCATAGATGGGACCCTAACAGGTACTACCACTCTGGGTCAGAGTGGACCAGGAGCAATGGTGATGAAGGGGTACTCCACATTCCCCAAACCTCCAAAACTGGAACCTCACCATCAGATAGTTTAACGTCATTCCCATGACATGTAGACCCGCAGCCACCGCCTTCTAGCACCCATATGATAAAAAGGGGTTGGGGCTTGCCATAAGGGCAATAGGGTTGGGAAAATCATATAGGCGCTAGGGCTTGACGTCACCAGCCGATTGATCGGAGGGGGCCTCTCCGACCGCCCGTCTAGCCCAAGATAGGGCCAAAGTGGAGTATTGCATGTTATGAATTGCTCATCCACCTGGGCTCTATCCTTAAGCATCATGGGTCACCACCCCCGGCCAACAGGTGGCCCCATTGGGGGAGTCTTACCCCTCTGCAGAGGTGCAGTCGTTGCATTCTAACGCCCCAGCCGACAGGGCGGGAGCAATGTTGAACCTGTCAGTACTTAGATTGGTGACCTTCTTGAAACAGCAGTAGCTTTCTGCCAAACGAAGCAAGCGTATTAAATTACAAGAAATTGCTCGTAATGGCTCCCGATTACGACAAGAAGGTTCCAGAGTCCGAGAAGGTTCCCTAATCCGACAAGAAATACATGAAGAAGGACAGAGGGCACATCAGATTAACACCTGTACCCCAGCTATGGTTAGCGGAATGAAAACAGGATACCCCGTGGACTGAATAAAGGGTTACGTTCAAAGTTTCGTGATGGCCCCGGATTACGACAAGAAGGTTCCAGAGTCCAAGATGGTTCCCGAGTCCGAGAATTTTTCCGAGTTCGACAAGAAATACCTGAAGAAGGCCGGAGGGCACATCGGCCGAAACGTTGTATAGATAACAATGAAGATAAGGATAACAGTCGGAATAATACAAATAATGCTAAGAAACTGCAAGTTCGCATGCATATACAAATTACGGTCAACACACGCTGAAAGCAGCGGTTCTCGTGAGATTACAGAAGTTAAGCAGCGACGAGCCTGTTCAATACTTAATTGAGTGACCATTTGAGCAACAGCACGTACTGTCATCATCATCATCATGTCGTGCTAGCAGCACGGATATCCATGAGAATCTCTCGCCAACCGTCTCTATCATTCATTGCCCCTGGCAGGTCAGCCAGAGTTCAAATCCTGGACGAGGCTGTTTGAATTTCACATTGCGCTAATACCCATGGGCAAGGTATGCATCCAGCTACTCTCCCTCAAGCTATGGGTAAATAGTAGGGCGGACTAGGCTCTTTAACCTTGGCTAGGTAACCAGTCTAGGAGAAGGAAAACTCTGAAATAAAATCTGTTAAACTCCACATAATAAATTGACATTGTGTCGCATCCTGCTCGTGCGTAGGGGTTGGTAAATATATATATAAAACTGATCTCATAACATGCAACACTTAAGATTAATTTAGAGATGATATTGGTGATCTTCATTTCCCTGGTTATGTGTTGATTCTTCTTCTTCTTCTTCTTCTTCTTCTAACTAAGGGCTTGTCTTCATTGGGGTTGATTTTGGTCATTGTAATTAAATGAACTAACAAGACTTTTTTTTTCTTGATCAAGTTTATTATTTAACCCATGATTTTCCGCGCGTATGAGAGATTGACCTCAGCAGCGACACATTTGCTCTGCTCCAAAATCAGGTCGAATCTAATCACTAAACTAAATAACGTGTTTCTCATGGCACGTGAGGTTCGCTCCTCTAGGGGTCAAGGGTTATTAACAATCAGTGGTAAATTTCCACTGGCTCCCTTGACTTTAACATGACAGACCCGAATTTAATTCTACTTACTGCTCACAATTTGTGACTCTTCAAAAATTGTAACAGATCCTTACTTGGGGCTAGACGGGTAGTCGGGGTGGTTACATCCAATCAATCGGCTGGTCATGTCAAACCCTCGAACCTGGAAGTCTCTGTGACACAGTGGTTAACGTGCTGGACTGCAACATCATAGTAAGTGAGTTTGAACTCCAGTCGTTTACTTTCAGATTAATATTCTTGGGAAAGGTACAGACCCTCTCACCCCTCCCACCAATGGGTTAATAGTATCACTACTGTTCTTATACGAGGATGACTTTGACATTAAATAACCCATGATGTTGTTTTGTTTTACGGCATATCAATCACGGTGGGTCATTTAATGCCGGTTAGGTTTTGAAAGATTCGTAGTGATAGTTTGGAAGAACTTTTTAAAAACTCGTTTTCTTTTTTGTATTAAATTTTCTATTTAACCCATAGATGTGATCCTAACAGGTACTACCACTCCGGGTGAGAGTGTAGCTGGGAGTAATGGTGATAAAGGGATGCTTCATTTTTCCGCAGAACTCCAGAACTGGAACCTCACCATCAGATGGTTTAACGTCATTCCTCGGACATGGAGACACTCAGCCATCGCGTGTTGGGGTTTGCCATAAGGCCAATAGGGTCGGGACAATCATATAGGTACTAGGGCTTGGCATGGCCAGCCGATTAATCGGGGGTGGTCTCTCCGACCGCCCATCTAGTCCAAGTAAGACCGAAGTGGGGTATTACATGTCATGGACTGCTAATCGACCAGGATTCCGTCTTTAAGTATCAAGGGTCGCCACAGATGGCCCCATAGGAGGTGGGGTCTTACCCTCCGCAAAGGTGCAGTCGGTGTATTCTAAAGCCAGGTTGTATGTCATTAAACAAAGAAACCAAACCAAACAAAGCTCATGCATTGTTTTTGGTAGATGAGTCCTCGTTATGTAGTGGCTAACGTGTTGGACTGCGACATCGTAGTAAGCGAGTTCAATCTCCAGTCACTCTATTACGCTTATTTTCTGGCTAAAAAAAAAAGTAAATTCGTCAGGGTGGCCTAAAGTCTGTATCAGCCAATCAGCGAGGGAGTCTATCCCCTTTTCACTAGCGCTAGACCAAGGAAATTATTTTTAGTGTCTAAGGTGGAGCGCCACACTTACCATCACCGCACATATCCCTGTGCTACTCATATGCTGGTCACGAGGCCGGTATCGAACTAAGAACCTTGTGATTCCTAGCATAACGCTCTACCGACTGAGCTAAACTGGCCCTTACTTTCTGGCTAATACCCTTAAAAAAAGGTATGAATCTTCTTATCCCCCACCTATGGGTTAACAGTACCAATACTGGTTTTCTACAAGGATAGCTTCGGAGGCGCCCATTGTGTAATGATTATCGTCGTAGGAATTGGACACGGCAACACGAGTTCAAATCTTGACGAGGCTGTTTGCATTTCACGTAGTGCTGTTGAGAATTTTTATATATAAGCTGTGTGCTAGATACCCACTCCTATTTATAGACTCGGCGAGAACTATATGATCAAACTCTTGGCCAATCACTGGCAGTACTTTGCTGCTGATACAATACTTAAACTGAACATACTGGCCATAACTACGTTGACACTTTTGGACGACGGACATAGGATTAAATCACTGGACCTTTAACAATATGCAGAATAGGACTTATTCGCTTACCAAAGGATTCCATAACTCAGGACTTACTTACTTTAAGCACTTTTCAACTGGCCAAGGATGGCATTTAAAAACTTTACAAAACGCTAATACCATTACGAAAGATATAAATCTAACTATTCTCTCTCTAGCTCTGAGTAACTAGTAGGACAGTCTGATCTCTAAGCTTGGTATGGCAACCGGTCTAGGAGAAAGAAAACTTTGAATTCAAACCTCCGCTAGAAAATAGACCTTGTGTCACATCCTGCGGAGAGGTTAGTAATACATACAAGAATGGTTTTGGCATTAAATAACCCTTGAAGTTTGATATGCCATTAAACAAAGATTCTAAACCAATATTCAAATCCAGACTGAATATTTTTTTCGATAGTTTATGACACTTTAGGGTTGGCGTGACGATATTAATTCTTAGAATTTGTCTCTCTTTTTTCTTTTTTCTTTTTTCT
Source organism: Doryteuthis pealeii (assembly GCA_023376005.1). Taxonomy (NCBI): domain Eukaryota; kingdom Metazoa; phylum Mollusca; class Cephalopoda; order Myopsida; family Loliginidae; genus Doryteuthis; species Doryteuthis pealeii. The sequence goes on from CM042177.1 coordinate 10,284,130, forward strand.
TTTTTGGCGTTCGTGCTTAAAGTGGGAAGAAAAAAATCTTTCCAAATCTTTCTAATTGTGAGTCGCAGAATTGTGCAGAGACATTAAGAATAAAAAAAAACAAAAAACATGGAAGCACACGTTAAAATTCGTTTATCTCCATGGAACTGTTTACGCATGCGCAAACACATTATCGAAAATACACAAATAAACGCACTAATAAATCAAAGCGCATATTCACCTAAATACGCATACATACACATGAATAAATAAGCAAGCCAAATAAGTTTAGAAAGACACTTTTTACAGAACTACGCATAAAAGTCCATGAGCACACATGCCAACGAATACATCTAACAAACTTTCGACCATAATATACACAATAGTGTACAATTATATCGAATGCCTTAAAAACTTACAATCTTCCTGAGATTCGGGATCATAGAAATTCATGAATACATTCAAGATGCATCATTTCAACGGTCAAAGATAGATTAACCATAATTTCTTTCACACCAATGGCTATATGAAACCAATAGAAATAATGATATATATATATATATATATATATATATATATATATATATATATATATATACATACACACACACACACACACACATATATATATATATATATATATATATATATATATAAATTACATATACAGAAAAATTACAGAAACACGCACAACCTATGTATATATATATATATATATATATATATATATATACATACACACACACATATATATATATATAAATTACATATACAGAAAAATTACAGAAACACGCACAACCTATGTATATATATATGTGTATATGTATATATATATATATATATGTATATCAATATATGTATTGATCAAAGCCTGAAGAAGATACCAGAATATCTGAAACACATGTTGCGTATGTGAAATAAAAAGAATAAAACATTTTTCTGAGAACGATACATTTTGCGGACCTTCTTCTTTTCTTATAAAATATTACATTTTCTCCCCTTGGAACCAGAACATTTATATATATATATATATATATATATATATATATATATATATATATATATATAGTTTCCAATTACTGCTTTAACGTTTCTGTTGCAGTGGCATCAGCAAATAATCCAAAAGTGCACAATATATATATACATATATAATACTAGTCAAAACGTGATCCATTTTGTCACCCATTCAGCTCTGGGTAGATAATTGAGATTAAGGAAAAGGGGTTAGCAAAGCGAATCAATTTTTTTTTAAATAAATAGATACGGCCGGACGAGACCTTAAAATTATTTTGTTAACTTTCTAAGAAAGGAGATGTTTGACCTTATTTAAGGTACGTGTTGCTGGTTGTGAAATTTAACATAAAAAATACATTTTAAATTCTCCCGGCTCTCTCTCTCTCTCTCTCTCTCTCTCTCTATATATATATATATATATATATATATATATATATATATATATATATATATATCTCCAGAGAAACTAACATTATATAACGCGAAGGTAGTCAAGAGATACATAGTGGGAAGAAAGAGACACAGAGTAAAGTAAGTGATTGGTCGGTTTTTGACTTAATTGCAAATTACAACTAATTAGAACCAATTAAAACAGAATTTTTTCCAAACATAATTCAATCCTAAAAGTAAGGAATAATTTAGTATAATTTTCGTGTCATTAAACTAAACTAAACTAAACAGTAAAAAAAGCCTTTAGGGAGCAAAAGTTGAGTCGGTGAAGTGATTAAACGAAGGGTATTACAGCCAGTAATAGTCAGTTTGAAGGATGACGATGAGGGGTGATTAGCCAGTAAGGATAGTCATCTGACTTTTAGGTGAGGTCGGTCTTATATCCACAGAGGTGACAGCCTGTATATTAATTATATTATTAATATCCAGTAAAAATTATTTAAAGTATGTACCAGTACGGTTTCTTTGACAAGGTATGAATTCACCTTGAAATAATTGTATATACTTTTCTTATATATATATATATATATATATATATATATATATATATATATATATATTTCAAATAAAGATTCACTCTGATGAAGGTCGAATTTTCTTTGTGTGCGGAACATTTTTTCTATTATTATTATTTTCAATTCATTTGTTTATTTAATAATAATAATAGTTTTGAATAATGTACACATAGATAAACTCCTGACCGAAACACGTGTAAGTGATATTAACTAAAATTATCCTTTTTATCCATTCTGTACTTTCTTTCCTTTAATCATCCTTTCAACATACCGTCGGATTCACTTCCAGTTTCATTTTTACACACACACACACACATAACACACATATATATATATATATAATTAATACAAAAAAAATACAACTAAAACTTCATAGATTTATCAGAAGATTTTAACACCAGTAATATACATAAATAAGATATAAACAAAATGAATAAAAGAAAAAAAAAAGGATGGTAGTTAAAGACAGCTGACAGATAGAATTACAAATTACTTTTGCTTGATAAGTGTATGAAAAACTAATCTTTAATTTCAAAGTGAAACAGTTTAGATTTAAAGACTTAATTTCATACTAATTAAGACAGAGAGAGAAATGAAAAGAATTCTAGACCAAACAGATATATATATAAAATTAACTACCTATGATTTTTAGTTCTCCTGAGGAAGGTGTACATTGAACACCGAAACCGTGATAGAGAGAAAAACAATTTTTCTACTACTATAAATGCTCTATATTTAACGAAATAGATTGAGCCTTTTTGGATTAACTGCTTATGCTAATACAATGAAAACGTGGTACCAACTTTTTGATGGATATATATATATATATCAATGTGTATGGTTGGCACTATTATACTTGAAGAAGCGGTAGTAATCCAGCGTACAGTGTTATTAGAAGAGTGCTCAACATCTGTGATAGAACGTTAAAAGATAAATAGATAAATAAACAAATATTTTAGTTTATATTTATTTGCATTGGAACAATTTTGCTATCATTGGTTTCTTGCTCTGTAGCAGTCATCAGGCAACGAAAGTGTTTTAAAAATGATGCGAATGATATGAATATGGTCAAATGTGTGCGTTTGGTTAACTGTGTTCGCGTGTCACTTGTTTGTTTACGTGTGTAATGTCGGATGCGTCAGTTCTGTTTGTACGTGTGCGTATATTGGCATGCACACATACATGAAAGTACGTAAGGACTGCGACGTCATGTTCACATCTACGCGTGTGTATGTGCGTATTTGTGTTTGGCGTTTTTGTTTGGTGACGTATGAGGTTTGGTGTGATTAATAGAGCATATTATTAGTACAATATTAATAACAATTATGTGTGCATGCCAACATATGCACACATACGAACAGAACAGGCGCATTCGACATTACTCACGCAAAAACGTAAACAAACAAGTGACACAGGAATACAGTTAACCAAACGCACACATTTGATCATATTTATATCATTTGCGTCATTTTCAAAACACTTTCGTTGCCTGATGACTGCTACAGAGCAAGAAACCAATGATAGCAAAATTGTTCCAATATAAATAAATATAAACTAAAACATCTATCTTTCTCTCTCTCTCTCTCTCTCTATATATATATATATATATATATATATATATATATATATATATATATATATATATATGACGTCCACTCTTATACTATAAAGACAAATTGAAGGACAATTTGAAACGCCTCAATATCAACCTGAGTGCTTGGGAAAATCTAGCATCAAATCGGAAATAATGGCGTAAGACATGGTTCGCTAAGTTAAAGATCTTTTAAGAAAATAGACTGAAACACCGAGATCAGCTCTGTCTAACTTTAAAACAAAAACATCTTATCCCCACTTTATGAAATTCCCTCTGTCAGTGTGGCTTCATAGCTCGCGGCAAGGCTGGGCTGTTATCACACTCAAGGAAACACAAAATGTCTTATTGATAGCCTGCACAACATGGGAGAAAATAAACAACTCACTGCTGACCCTCATCTATGGTTCAAGATAGGAGAGTCCACCACACACACACACACACACACACACACACACACACACACACACACACATATGAAAAATATATGGAAATTAATCCGACAGTATGAAATATAACATTTTGAAAAAACATATGATGTTTGTTATGTGATTGCTGACAAGCTTGTTTCGACCAAAACGATAAGTTGGTCTTCATCAAAGAGCGACATAGACGAGAAGAAAATATCCGTTAAAAAGACTGTTCACAAAACGAACGCTGATATCAACCGCTGAAAATTTTTTGAAAATGCATGTTCTATTATTTTTATTTTTATTTTTAAACAGAACATGCATTATTTTTATTTTTAAACAGAACATGCATTTTCAAAAAATTTTCAGCGGTTGATATCAGCGTTCGTTTTGTGAACAGTCTTTTTAACGGATATTTTCTTCTCGTCTATGTCGCTCTTTGATGAAGACCAACTTATCGTTTTGGTCGAAACAAGCTTGTCAGCAATCACATAACAAACATCATATGTTTTTTCAAAATGTTATATTTCACACACACACACACACACATATATATATATATATATATATATATATATATTATATTTTATATTTTTTGTTTTATCTTTGCTTCATACTTATTCAGACTTTTAATTTTCATAGTTGTTAATTTGACTGACTGCTATCCCTTAAAAAAAACTTGGCCCTGAAAAATATTCTTTTTTCTCATTTGACTTCTTTTAATGTATACATTTTGTAAAGAAAAAAATGGGGGGGGTAGGATTATATATTGGGAAAATTTTTCTGTTATGCAATTCAAATTATTGATGATTCTCCATCTGATGAGACTTGAATTGGTGAGCTTTGTTAAATCAACTTTGATTTATAAAGGCCCCAATTTTGGTCGAAATAAATTTATTATGGAATAACGGTGTTGAGTTTTTCCTTCCTTTCAAAGATAAATATTGCTCTGTATATAACATAAAAAGATTATTATACATTGAGCTCTCTGTAGTGATTTAAAGATTCACTGTATTTGTACATACCGGATCATACAATAATAATACAGTGTGTCTTAGAAATCATAAATAGAATCATCTCTTACTACCAAGTTTTAGATACCTCACATCTATATATATATATATATATATATATATATATGCACCCAATTACATTTATGCAAACATTTCCAAACGATTCTGGACATAACTGAAGCAAACACACACAATGTCTCTATATAAACACAATCTCGTCTATTTATACATAGGGTGATTCTTTAAGGCAATGACAGACTTCCGCGTGGCCTTCTCCCCCCTACCCCCGCGGTGTGTATGCGAGTGTGCGTCCTCGACGCAATGACACTCTGTCCCGTGGTGCCTCGAGATTCCCTAATTATGCACCTGTCATGTAAAGGACGCTAAAAACTTGGAGATCACTCCGGGAATTGGCGGAACGCAAAAATATGACACTCCAAGAAATTGACAGTGCCAAGAGGAGGAAAAATGGTAAGAGAGAAAGAAAGATAGATAGATAGAAAATCTGCAAGTGAAATAATGACCACCATTTTTAATAAAAGTGATTGAAGTTCTTCAAAAAATGTCTAAATATATATTACTAAAATCCTTTATATATACTAGCAAATAAATGCACCTGACGAGCGCAAGTATATCTTCCCAATAAGATATTTGATATGCATTAAACCATTTTTAATAGTGTATTGCTTATAGTCGTTATAAAAGTTGTCTATGTATATAGTAACTTATATTTACTAGCAAATATATCCCCCTCCGAGTGCAAGTATTTAAGTTTTAATTAAATGAAATTTTATATTAAATTAGAAAGGCTACTGAAACTAGATAAGAATGCAGATAAAAAGATTTGAAACAGAGGGGGGTATAATCGAAAAATAGAACTGAAACTTATTCTTCTTTCACTCCCATGTTTCATTGCTAAATTTTCTTAATCTAACTATTTAGTTCAAATAGGAATTAAAGAATAACATTACAGTTATTTCTTCTTGTTAATAGATTTCTTTTAAGATTTATCCCCGAGACTTTTGGTCCTATTCATTAAGATAAAACCACACAATCAATACTACTAAGCACATATTTATTAAAATCAAATTTTTAATATCAATATGCAAATCAGCCTTCCCGTTCGCACTTGTAAACCGCTATTTTGTTGTATATATAAATATAATTGGTGAACAGTATTATTATGTAAAACAATTTAATTGATAATTGATGTTAAAATAAAAATAAAATCATGGAGAATGTGACATGAATAATTAGGTGAATTGTGACTTGAATTGTAGTGTAGTTTCGGTTACAGGCAGAAAAAAAACACAATCTCCATTATAATAAGATTACACAATTGCGGTTTACAGCGTTAACGTAAAGGCTAATTTGCACGAGTAGTAAAACTATTATTAATAGTGGCACAGATCAGAATATGTGATTATAGCCACTACCTACTGTGAATTTCCCCCGGATTAACAGATCAGCTAATTAAGAGACAAAAAAAACATACAAGGAGTCTACTCAGCACCTGTGACACCAAGAGGTAAAAAAAAAAACACTTCGAGTCACAAGAAAAAGAAAACCCATAATCTCCATTATAATAAGACTTATCTATTTACAGAAAACCGGAAGTTCACCCGGTAGAGTTCAAAACAATGATGACGAAAACTAATTTGTAAACATCCGGATCGGAGCATTACTAAAAATAAAAATTAAATCAATAAGAATTTTGGACCAATCAGGAGCGTTCTCACCCAAAACATTGTTTTAGACCAAGCCCTGTTTAATCCACCCGACAAATATAAATGAGACATAAATAAGCAGGCAGTTTTTCGCAACGCAACCCTTTGACTGCTTGCCGACTAAGAGTTCATGACCCTAACAGACCGCGCCAATCCTTATTGATAATGATACGACGTTGGCAGACATAAGATTCCTTTCAACCCAGCCTATAAAATATTACCTTCCTCTACCACACGAACGTTTTAGTACATTTTCCTTTCATTTCGACTCTACTACTGTCTATCAACTTTGACAACTTGTTAACATTGTACAATTCATATTTTAAAATACACAATTTTAGTTATTTCAATTGTTGAATGTTTGTCTTCTTTTCTTGTACCTATATTTATGGGAGTTTTAATTCAATGTCCTACCAGCTCACCATAACTTCACCAACGTGTCCAGTATGTCTTATTCATCTTATTTTTATGGTTTGTAAGATGGGGGTAAAGAGGCCGTACTGCTACTGTTTCCAGGATGTATTCAACACAGCTCTGTAGTTACCATGTAGCTTTTTCTCCAAACGCTTCGTTAAATTCTAAGTGGTGCAGCCATAGAATAGTATTAACACGGCTACCGCTCGGAAGAATACCTGTTTTATCTGAGAGATCAGATATCCATATGTTCGGTGACCTGTCAATAGCAGTCGATGTCTTTCCGATGTGTATGTTGACAAGAATGCTGCGTACTGTCTTGAAAAAATATTGGAAGCAGTACCCCACAAAAAAGCAAATGTACGACCACTTGCCTCCTATCACACAAAACGCCCGAGTTAAACGAATAAGACGTGTTGGACATTGCTGGAAGAGCAAGGACAAGCTCATAAGGAACGTTATCTTGAGAACACCTACACAGGGACACATCAGTGTAAACCAGCACGCAAAAACCTACATCAATATGCTCCGCGCAGATTCTGGATACTGTGCGGAAGACCTGCCAGGAGTGATGACTGATAGGGACCAATACCGAGAGAGAGTCATTGGAATCTGTGATCTCAGTGCGACATGATGATGATGATGATGATGATGATGAATGTGAAACCATTTTCTTCCATTAAAAATACCAATTAAATGATGTCCCTTAAAAAATACCATCAAAATATCCCATAAAAAATGCCATTAAAAATGTGACATTATTCCATTGAAAACGTTTAAAAAAATTTTTTTTTTAAATAAAGGAGCGTTGTGTAATGTTTATCGACATTGGAAATGGACTCGATGGCCCGAGTTCAAATCCTGGACGTGGCTGTTTTTTTTTTTTACATAACGCTAATACTCTTGGGAAAGGTGTGAATCAAACTATTCTCCCTCCAGCTATGGGTAGATATTAGGGCGGACTTGGCTCTTTAACCTTGGTTAGTCAACCAGTCTAGGAGAAAGAAAACTCTGAATTCAAACTCCAATTAAGAAACTGACATTGTGTCCCATCCCATCCTCGTGCAGATTATATATATATATATATATATATATATATAGTATAATATCAACAGACACGTGTTTCGAGGTTTCACCTTTCATCAGTGAGGCTACATTTTAACAGCAACCTCTAGCCGGGATCGAGACCTGACTGAATTTTCGTGCGTGTGTGTGTGTGTGTGTGTGTTGAAATATAAACCTCATTTGGTCACATTCCATGTATATCTTGGTCGGTTTTATTTTTACATCCACGGGGTGACATCTTCGAGTGTATTTTCTAGTGTGACTTTGTGAAGTGGATTAAACAGGCATGTAGTATAGCCAGTTTGAAGGAATAACAGCGAATGGATAGTAGCTGATAGAGGTAGTAGTAAGCCTTGTACAAGCATGGGCTCGAAAAAATAAATTCATTTAATAGATTCATTCATTTGGTCACATTCCATCTTGGTCAGCCTAATAACTTTTCAGTCGCCCTCGTTGGGAGGTCGGTCTTATTTTTTGCATCCATATATATATATACTAGACAAAACGTGAGCCAATGGTTCACACATTCAGCTCTGGGTAGATAACTAAGAATAGGGAAAAGTGAGTTTGCAAAGCGCGTTGCTACTTATAAAATTTAATATAGAAATACATTTCAAACTCTCTCTCTCTCTCTCTCTCTCTCTCTCTCTCTCTCTCTCTCTCTCTCTCTCTGAGAAACTAACATTGTATAATGAGTAATCAAGAGACACATAGAGAAGAAAGGGATAGGCAGAAAGTAAAGTAAGAGATTGGTCAGTTTTTAATTGCAAATTACGATTAATTAGAACCAATTAAAACGGATTTTTTCAAACGTAATTCAATCTTAAAAGTAAGGAATAATTTATTATAATTTTCTAAACAGCAAAAAGCCTTTAGGAGGTAAAAGTTGATTCTCTCAGCTTAAGTATAATAATAATATATATATTATGTGTATGCGTTGAAAAATAAACCTTATTTGGTTACATTCCATCTTGGTCAGTCTATGAACTTTTCAACTGCCCTCGTTGGTGAGATGGGTCTTATTTTTACATCCACGGGGGTAGCAGCTTCTAAATAATCTTTGCCTTCAAGGTTCGATGAATGTAGTCCTGTTTTAGACTTGACATTATCAATGCTAATCGATATCTCTACAATCTATTGACAATTTTGTAAGACTGTTCAGCTCCCCATATGGTCGATATATGGGACTTGTCTTTCCACACAATACAGTATAATGAGAACGACACAAAGACTATTAATATTTTATAGCCTCAAATACCTTACAAGTGATTTTACAAAATGATTCACCTATATAGGTAAATAAATTAGTCATAGGTACAAAACGCGAATAGATTTTCTCGCCCTGAAAAACCGTAGAGAATTATTGACCCGGTTGTGAGGTCAGAGGTCAGACTCTGACACCAGGGATAGGCTTTTATAAACGCTCTAACACGGGAATCGAATTCATTGAATATAATGGTACAATTCCATTTGATTAGACTCAAAATTGTTGAATTGAATGTTTTAATGGATTTATTACTAGAGAAAAAAGTTTTTAGACCCAGGAGATCCCTCAACATTTCAAACACGGTAAAATATTCTCTAGATTGTTTAATGAGGATTTAGGTAAGTTTCTCATTACACATTTTGTTTTTCAACCTTTCTCATCTCACGGCACAGTGAGCTGGGCAATACATTGATCGAGGTACACCATCTATACATATATAAAGGGCACTTGCGTGTATATGTATGTCCGGATATGTCGCCCCGCGTTCAAATCCTGGATGTGGTAATTGCATTTCAGCGCTAATACCCTTGGGAAAGGTATGAATCCTACTCTCCCTCCAGCTATGGATAAATAGTAGGGCAGACTGGGCTCTTTAACCTTGGTTAGGCAACCGGTCTAGGAAAAGAAAAACTCTGAATTCAAACCTGTTGAACTCCGCTTAAGAAATTGACCTTAACCACATCCTGCTCGTGCGGAGGGGTTGGTAAATACATATATGTATGTCCGGAGGAAACTTCGAAAATAAAACAACTAACGACAAAGTAAATATACATATACACATTAAATATCGTCAGGGCTTGGTTTTTGAGCAAAAATAATAGTGATTTGATTCATATTCGTGAAGATAATTTTAAAATAAAATTTAAATGATAACAGCATGGATTTTTTTTCATTTAATATTTTAGATAGTAAACATTAACATTTCTTTTCAGGGTAGCTGGATCA
>CM042177.1:10299519-10308296 GCA_023376005.1 Doryteuthis pealeii
ATCCACCAAAAAAATGTCCTGGATCTGACACTAAACTAGATCCGTTGGTGATGGTTGGGTTGGTTAGATTTTACGATATGTCAACCCGTGTTGGGTTATTTTATGCCGAAGATGTTTGGTTTTATTCATTCTTGTTGGGTACTCATTTTTTTTTACTCAATTTTTTTAACTCTTTTTTTTTTTTTTAGATAGGACCTTAACAAGTACTGTTGAAATATTTTTTCATAGAAGGTGTGCTGAGGTCCACCACATAAATTTATAGACTCTGCGTGGGCGCGTGGATTAAAGCCAAACAATAAATACCTCTGTGGGAGTTATTTTCGTATTTTCCTGGGGAGTTGTCTGTCTGTTTGGTTCGCTGGTTCCCGTTAGGGGCCTGGTGTATTTAAGCGGCTGATTTGAACTTCTTCCCTCTCTTTGCCTGCTGCTCGCTACGAGACTACATGGGTTAGACTCTGTCTACTCCCTTCTCGTTGGGGCTTCGGCCCTTAACACTGGCCACTCACTGCTAGTAAGTCTCTTATACGATATATGACTATCCTTTAGTCATGTATCCGTAACTACGTTTTATGTACATTTAGGTATCTCTATGATACCTAAATATCTCGTATTTTACCATTCATCAATGTGTTATTATCTCTACTTATGTATGTATGTATTATGTACCCTGTTAATTCTTGTGCTGTTATATAAAATGTTTTGTTCCTCAACCTGTGTCGGAGTTTGTTTGCGTTCCAACGAGTTATGACTTTGTCATAACCTTTGAATCTTTCACCTCGAATATGTGGTTGATCACCGATCTTGAAATCCGTTCATTTGAACGTATTCGCCACGGAGGAACGGATCAGCAAACAAGGAACACCGAGTAACAATCAAAAGATTCTGTCTAACATTAAGGAACACCAAGTATCTCCACTGTAAAGTGCTCTCACTTGCGGCCTAAAAATGGCCACAAAAATCGTAACAAGTACTTCCACTACGGGTCAGAGTAATAAAGAAACACTCCATACTCCCCAGACCTCACTTCACTCTTTGATATAGTTTAATATCATACCTAGACACTAAGATCCCCAGACACCGCCTTCAAGCCGATATATGATAAAAAAAGTGTTGGAGGTTGGCATGAGGGAGACAGAATTGGGACAATCGAAAAGGAGCTAAGACTTTACATGACCAGCCAAATTGATTTCAGGGGCCTCTCCGACCGATAGTTTAGCCTAAGAGCCAAAGTGCAGTATTGGATATCATGGACTGCTCAGTCACTAGGATTCCGTCACCCAGGGCCAACAGGTGGCTCTACAGAGGGGGGGGGGTACCCCTCTGCAGAGGTACAGTCAGTGTATTCCTCTGTCCCAGAATGACGGGTCGGTCCGTTGGTGAAACTCCAGTTTCGGAAGGAACTCTGACGAGTATCGCCATTACTCCCAGGTCAGCTCTAACCCTGAGTGGTATGTATTTACCCAAACCCCCTGTTACGAGCCGGATGTGACACAAAGTCAATTTAAGCTTAACAGGTTTGAATTCAGAGTGTTCATTGTCCTAGACCGGTTTCCTAACTAAGGTTAAAGAACCCAGTCTACCCTACTATTTACCCATAGCTGAAGAAGAGAAGAGTTGGATTCATACTTTTCTCAAGGATATTAGTGTTATGTGAAATGCAAACAGCCTCGTCCAGGGGTTGAACTCATGTCACCGTGTCCATTTTCAACAATGATAACCATTACACTATAGGCGCCTCATACACAACGGGTACCTCCTTATTCTGACAAAGTTGTAGTACCTATTAGAGACCCATGTAAATAGGAGTACTTGAAACTATATGATTGTATGCAAATCATTTATATCATGAATACTTTATATGTACTAGCAAATATATGCACCCTCCGGGCGCACGTATTTAAGTTTTAATGTAATGAAATATGTTAAATTAGAAAGACTAATGAAACTAAAAAGAATGCAGATAAAATTATTTAAACAGAGGGGGTATAATCGAAAAGTAGAATAACTTTGAAACTAACTCTTCCATCATTTCCCTAATTTAACTACTTAGTTAAAATAGGAAGTAAAGAATAGAATTACAGTTATTTCTTCTTGTTAATGGATTTCTTTCAAGATTCATCCCCGAAATTTTTGCTCATATTTATAAAAATAAAACCAAACAATTAGAAATCAATATTACTAAGCAAATATTTATTAAAAATCAATTCTTTAATATCAATATGCAAATTAGCCTTCCCGTTCACATTCTAAACTGCTATTTTGTTGTTAAGTATAAATACAATTGCATGTTATTAGTATGCAGATATGGCCAACAGAATTGATAATGTAAAACAATTTTATTAATAAATAAGGTTTGAATGAAAATAAAATCATTGAGAATATGACGAAAATAACTAAGGGAATTATGACTTGAGTAGTAATATAGTTTCGGTTATAGATAGAAAAACACACAATCTCCATTATAATAAGATTATTATTATCATTATTATTATTTCTTTCCTTGTGAGTTTTCCACGCTAGTTTTAATTGGTAGCATTTCACTGTCTGAGTGGCAGCAAGTCTCCTCAGATCTCTAGGACTATTCTGAATATTCTAGCTGATCTTAACAATTCTGCGGTCTGTATGATCACGATCCTTCTTCCAGTCTCTTTTCCAAGGCTTGGCGAAATGTTTCTAGCGCACCAATTACCATTCGTATCACCACCACGTTCATGTTCCACGGCATTTTCTTCTCATCCAGGGTTATTTTATGCCAAGCGGTAGGTTGTGAGAGATGGTCAAATCTAACGTTATGTCTTTTTTCCAAGGATTTTTATTGATTTTGACAGTAGGTTGTTTGCAGTTGTTTGTTGCTAAGTGGATTGGAAATCAGTTTAAGGGATAAGTTTATAGGGTAAATATAATACTTTGCTGGGACAGGGTTTCAATTTATGGAACGATGCTCCGGCCCAGTATTACAGTCGTTCTATCGGAATGTGTGATGATGCGGGTAAACAAAAACTCTTCGGAACTGCCGGTTCCAACCTCCCGTTTTATGTTGTTTGTTGATTTACAGGAAGGCTGAAAAAAGAGCTGGTTTTGTTCCTTTTACCAACTTGGCTGAAATATGATCACATTACCAAAAGCTGTTAACGGGAACGCCTTCTGATGATTATGTACAAAATATATACATCTATTGTCATATAATGTCGGAAATTGGGTTATCTGCCCCTATTAGTTCCTGGAATCAGACGCCAGGGACAGACCCCTAAAATTCCACAGAACAGACCCGACAGGCAACAGGGCAGTACTAGCTGATACTAGCAGAACAACAGAAACACAGCGACTTTACCGGACAACTTAGAGACATTGCAAAGACCTATATGATTAAGATAAGTGTATTTGAAACTCTTTGTATTACCAAAATATATCCCCGCCAAGAGAATTCCTCTGGCAACTCTGAAAGACAATTACACAACTCTTAAAGACATTTACAAAAGAAATGTATACACTCTAACACATTACCACTAACCCAGAATAAACTGTTAACCCAAATATACACGCTATATTTGCCTTGTACCTTTCCTTCACAACAGTCATATTTGTAATGTTACTATTTGTTTACTTTATTTCTGTTAATAATGATTAATATTTTTATATAATGTCAGAAGAGCGAGGTAATTTCAGTTGACTGGCGATCTACATCTAGTTATCTTTGGTTAACTTATCAATTTAGTACCGAGTGGCAAGATGGCGGAGTGTATCGGCAAAGTTGTGGCAAGGGCCCCGAGCTATGGCGAGCTCTCTGGTTTCGATGTGCCTGACTCCGGCGGACGTTCTCCGCTTTATCTACTCTCTCTCTCGTTGAAGTTCCTGTTATTTATGGCGTCTAGACCCCCCCCCCCGCAAACATACGTCTCTGATTGGCCAGCCACTCGATAATATTACCTACCTGTCTAAAATGGCCTTGTTGTTTTTTTTTCTCCAACTGCCACAACTCAAGGCCAACCATTGTTTTATTTATGTAAGTTTTTGAAATTTTTGACCAACTTTCAAAACCTGGAATCTTATTTGTTAAATTATCGTTTTATTTTGTCAAAATTAAAATTCTTGTCATGTCAGTCAAATTCCATAATTTAAGGAATTTATTGGCCTACTTTTCACCACTCTTTGTTTGGATAAATTGAAATTTTTAATATAACCATTATTATTATTATTGTTGTTTTTCTTTTTTTCATTTTATTTTTAAGTAACTTTTAACAAACTAATTTAATTAATAATTAAGGTAGTTTTAATTAATTTAGTAATTAATTAAAAGATCGCCAATCAACCCATGACACTTGTAGTGTTATATAAAGTTCTAGTTTGTTATAAGCTATAGTTTGGTAGAAAGTTTATTTTAAACAATTTTTTATAAACATTTTTTCTATTTAACCCATAGATGTGACCTTAACATATACTACCTCTCTGGATCAGAGTGGACCTGGGAGCAATGGTGATGAAGGGGTGTTCCACATTCCCAAAACCTCCAAAACTGGAACCGCACCATCAGATAGTTTAATGTCATTCCTAGGACATGCCATAAGAGCAATAGGGTTGGGACAATCATATAAGTGCTAGGGCTTGATGTGCCCAGCCGATTGATCGGAGGGTGTCTAGCCCAAGGTTCCATCCTTAAGCATCACGGATTGCCACCCACGGCCAACAGGTGGCCCCATTGAGAGAGTCTTGCCCCACTACAGAGGTTCAGTCGGTCTATTCTAACGCCCCAGCCAACAAGGTGACTGGCATATATGACGACCAAACGTAACAAAAAATAAGGTTGTTGGGGTCTTGAACGGATTAATGACATTTCAATTTTTCCAATGGGGAAAATTGATTTATATGCGATGAAATTTAGTTACAGGTGCAACGAATTAAAACTCATAAGTCATGGTACCACTATATATATATTATATATATATATATAATATATATATATATATAGGGTACCATTGCAGTCTCGGAAGACTATATAATTCTTGTGCCCCTGAAGTTATAGCGACCCTTGTGACTGTGAAGTCCGATGTTCGAAAATCAGCCTCAACCACAGATGTGAAGGCTGTCCCTGAAGATGTTGATGTGCCGGTGCTTTGTTTGCCGCTGCTTTGCCACGTGTGTGTGTGTGTGTGTGTGTGTGTGTGTGTGTGTGTGTGTGTGTGTGGAATTAAAACAAAAGGCAGGTCTCCTGTTTGACGATCTTTTCAATCTTTCTGGCCAACTGTTTTATATTTGGATGGAATTCGTGGATTAGTCCAGCCTCCATATCCATTAGTATACTGATGATGGCACTTCGAAGTGCCGAAAGTACTCGGGATATGAACTTCGGCGGACTAATCCACGAATTCTATCCAAATATAACAAAAGGTTAGCCAGAAAGCTTGAAAAGATCACCAATAAAATCGTTAAACAGGAGACGTGCCTTTTGTTTAATTCCCACATGTATAAATGAAAGAATGCTGCCCAAACATACACACACACACACAACACACATATATAATATATATATATATATATATATATATATATGTCGTCGGGGCGGCCTAAAGTCGGTATCAGCCAGTCAGCGAGGGAGTCTATCCCCTTTTCAATAGCAAGGAGATTGTTTTTGGCGTCTGAGGTGGAGCGCCACACCTACCATCAGCTCCTTACTTTACCGCACAGATCCCTGTGCTACTCATACGCTGAGTTGGCGAGGACCGGTATCGAACTAGGAACCTTGTGGTTTCTAGCCGAACGCTCTACCGACTGAGCTAACCCGGCCCCTATAATATATATATATATATATATATATATATATAATCATATTTATTTGGTTGTTCGGAGGATATATCATGTGTATATATTTTGTGTTTGTGAGGAACGGTGCAATGACTTTAATTAAGAATATATTTCTGTTTTCTTAATCAACACATTCTCTAAAGATCTTATCTGATTGAACAAGAAACTTGTCAAAGACACCATTTTGTTTATTGTTTGTTTTTATTGTTTGTTGTTTATGAGGATGTCATCCGCCATCTTTAATAAGACATGCCCAATCACTATCTAAATAAAGCAGACAGTATATTAACAAAAAAAAAAAAAAGATCTTGTCATCCAGTGGATTTTGCTGTTCCAGTTAACCACAGAGGAAAAAATGAAAGAAAGCGAAAAGATTGACAAAATCCTGGATATTGTCAGAGAGCTGAAAAAGCTGTGGAACATGAAAGTGACGGTGATACCTATTGTAATTGGAGCACTTGGAACGAGAAAGACTGGGGTAAATGGAGATCCGAGGAATAACCGAAATCATCCAGACCACAGCGCTGTTAAAATCTGCTTGAATATTTAGAAGAGTCCTGGATGACTGAGTAGACTTGCTGTCACTCAGAATCCAGGGAAAACCAACAGTTGATACTAGTATAAAAACTCGAATATTGATGATGATAATGATAATAATAATAATAATAATACATACATACATACATACATACATACATATATGTAATCGACAATATGTAATATTATAAAAATTGAAAAAACACAATTTCATTCGTTAATTAAACTTGTGTTTTTTTCAATTTTTATAATATTACATACATACATACATACATACATACAAACATACATACATATATACGTACAACAAAATTATATATGTACAAACCAGAATCTGTTCTTGAGAATGAAACGCATAACATTTTCTGGGACTTTGAGATATAGATGGGTCACCTTACTACAGCCAGAAGACCAGACCTAGAATTGATTAAAAAAGATAATTTGTCATCTGGTACATTTTGCAGTTCCAGCAGACCACAGGATGAAGATGAAAGAAAACGTAAAGATAACCAAATACCTGGACCTTGCTAGTGGATTGAAAAACTGTGGAATATGAGAGTGAAAATGATACTAATTGTAGTTGGTACACTTGGAACGGTCCCAATAAACTTGAAAAAAAGACTGGAGGATCTGGAAATCAGAGGAAGAATTGAGACCATCCAGACTACTGCACTGCTGGAATCGGCTAGAACACTCAAAAGAGTCCCGAAAACTTATTGACTCCAGTGAAATACCATCAGCTAACGCTGACGTGAAAAACTCAAAAAGGGTGGAAATAATAATAATAATAATAATAATAATAATAATAATAATTACACTCAAATCGGTACTCAAGAAAGTAATAAATTGGAAAACACCAGGCTACGATGGCATACATGGATTCTGATTCAAAAAATTTACTTCGATCCAGAAAAGAATGGCCCAGCAACTGAACAGATGTCTACAAGAAACAGAAGTACCCGAATGGATGACGAAAGGAATAACTACCCTAATCCAGAAAGACCCTCAAAAAGGAAACATCCCCAGCAATTATAGACCGATAACTTGTCTACCCATGATGTGGAAAATATTGACTGCCGTTATAAAAGAAGAAATATACTTTTCATTAATTGGCGAAACCTTTTCCCAGAAGAACAGAAAGGATGCCGCAAGGGAAAAAGAGGAACACACGATTTACTGTAATAGACCAATACATTCTTAAAGAAGTAAAAAATAGACGGAAAATATTGCAATGGCCTGGATCGACTACAGAAAGCATATGACATGGTCCCCACATACCTGGATTTAGGATGTTTAAAAATGTACAAAATTTCCAACAACATCATAAATTTCATTGAAAAAGCCATGGAAAACCGGAGAGTTCAATTAAAAGCCGGAAAACAATCCCTGGCAGAAGTAAAAATCCAAAGAGGTATCTTCCAAGGAGACTCATTATCACCACTACTGTTCATTATAGCAATGATGCCTCTCAGTCATATACTTAAAAAATAAAAAAAGAACGATAAAGTTAATGACCATGCACAAGGCTCTTCACCCTAGCGACGACGAGATTATATGTGTCAAGAGAAAGGGGGAGAGGTCTTGCCAACATAGAGGAACTGCGTAGAAACCACTATCCAACAACTTGAGGATTACACAAGAAAGAGCAAAGACAAAATTACTTATGGCGGCCAACAATAGTAGAAGTGACAGATGGACAAACAGAAAAACAACAAGACTAGAAACAAAAATGGGAAGAAAAACATTATATGGACACTTCAAACGACAAATCGGAGAGGTTGCACATGGAAAGACTTGGACATGGTGAAGAAAAGGAAACCTCAAAAGAGAAACAGAATCATTAATAATTGCTGCACAAAATAATGCCATAAGGACAAACTATTAAAAGCGAAAATTGATAAGACCAACAAAATAGTAGATGTAGACTTTGTGGTAATAGAGATGAGACTGTAAACCATATACTCTCGAATGTAGCAACTAGCACAACGAAATACAAAAAAGACACGACTGGGTTGGGAAGGTGATCCACTGGATTATGCAAAACATTAAATTTGACCACACAACAAAATGGTATATGCATTAACCAGAATCTGTTCTGAGAAACGAAACGCATAAATTCTCTGGGACTTTGAAAAATAAAAATGGATCACCTTATCCCAGCAAGAAGACCAAACCTAGTGTTGATAAACAAGAAAGAAAGATTGTCAACTGGTGGGATTTTGCAGTCTGCCAGCAGATCACAGGGTGAAGCTAAAGGAAAATGAAAAAATGGACAAATATCTGGACCTTGCCAGAGAACTGAAAAAGTTATGGAACATGAAAGTGAAAGTGATACCAATTGTGGTTGTGCACTTGAACAGTCCCAAAAGGATTAGAAAAGGGTTTGGAAAGTGTGATATCAAAGAATGGTTGAAACCATTCGGAACACTGCAATCTCTCTC
>CM042177.1:10308396-10347677 GCA_023376005.1 Doryteuthis pealeii
AATGCTCCTGTATAATCCTCTTTCCACCGAATCGTGCAGTATTGTACTCCCTTTACGCAAAATTTCTGCTTTATATATATGATTAACTGTTAGGCTGTCTCCCACACGCTACAATGCTCCTCTTTAGTCTTAATCGTATTTTTGCTTTTATATAATTGGTCTTATGGCATTATTCTGTGAAATTAGTAAGAATTCAGTTTCTTTCTTGAGGCTGCCATTCTTAGCAATGTCCAGATCATTTTCGGTATGCAATCGCCCCAGTTGTCGCTTGAAAGTATCCATAGAGTTGTTTCTGACCATTTATGTTTTTTTAGCTTTGTTGGTTTTCTATTTGTCTAAATGTTGCAAACGTAACATATGGGATTTGTCCCGAAAAGCACGGTTCCAGACCTAAGTTTTTTTAGGAAAATAACCGTACTTCGAACGCAGTGAAGGGGATGGTGCCGCTTTTGAAGAAAATGAGAACAAACGACTTTTATACAACAAAATGTTACTGTACATTAAACAATCTTAAACAGGATAACACAATGCAAAAGCTAAAAAGTAAAGTCGTTCGGGGCGGCCTAAAAGTCGGATCAGCCATTCAGCGAGAGGGCTATCCCCTTTCAATAGCGCTATACCCAAGGAGATTGTTTGGCGTCTGAGGTAGAGCGCCACAACTACCATTCAACTCCTTACTTTACCGCAACATAACCCTGTGCTACTCATACGCTGAGTTGCCGAGACGTATCGACTAGGAAACCTGTGGTTTCTAGCCCAACGTTCCACCGACTGAGAAAACAACCAAAAGAACCCAAAAGAGTTCAAAAATGTTTGTAGTAAAGGTTGGTTAAGGATATTAAATAATTAAGGTTGGCAGATAAAAAAGCCTGTGGAACTTAGCTGTAGCCTTGTGATTTGTTCCTCGTAACTTCCAGTCACCAGACCATTCAGCAGCTTTATGTTTGAGTTTTTTGTTTCTTCACAGGCATTCACCTTCCTTGCAGAAACTATTTGGATTCCTGGCTCTGATTAGGAGTTGGTTTTGTGCATCACATTGTGTTCTCAATCAAATCCGTGGCCACCCCCAAAACCTTGTTATGTCGCCACGTGTATATCTGGAGGATTGTGACATGTAGATAGTACATGACACAAGGTACTTTGATCACGTGCACGAAAAGCACAGGTCCGAAACGGTTTATCTCCATAATTTCAGGTGGTCGCATTTGGTAGGAGATCACATGTAGATCGAAGGAGCAATGATATCGCCAGTGTTCCATCGAAATTAGAGATTTCCACGATAATTTGATTGGTTCGATATCATTCATTTTGTCCATGCACATTGTTTGAGCTGTAAACAGCAGTGTCTATTCCATTTCTCCTCCTCAAACATCAAACTTCTTCGATCACATGTCTCTTTTCCCTTTTGGGCCTCTTGGAATAATAGACATTTCTCGGGTGCAATCCTCATCATTTACTAGAAGTGCAGAATCCCCAAATGCACTACATGCCAAAAAGAAGAGATTTACAGGAAACATAACTGCTAGAGTTGTAGACTTTGATCTAGTGTGAACAAAATTACTACCAAACAAATAATTTGAAATAAAACTTTTCACAAAAATAAGACCATCCAGGATTTTAAATTTCATAAAAGAAATGGATTGTACTAAAAATATGAGTAAATCTATGTGTTTTCTACCAACTGTCACTAGGACTCCAAAATTTAGTCGCAGTCATCATCCATCATCATCATGTCACGCATGTAGCACGGATATCCATGACAATTCTCGCCAACCTTCCCTATCATCATCGCCCCGGGAGTTCTTTCTGCGCAACAACAAGCATTCCTCGCATAGTCGGTCAAGTAGTTCATTGGTTAGCATACCCATGTGTTGGCTTCCATAGGAGAACGTTGTTTATGATCGTCCTTGCTTCTCCAGCAGTGTCCAGGTTTTGTGAGAGGGGTAGGTGGCCATACAGCTGCTTCCTTGTGGGGTGCTTTCCACGATTTGTTCAAGACTGCACGCAGCATTCTTTGCAGGTCCCATCAGCTTATTCTGAAGGCGCTTCGTTAGGGTCCAAGTGCAGCCATACAGCCAGTACTATATGACCCCAGCCTGGAAGAATTGTTGTTTTAGCTTGTCAGTGAGATCAGATTTCCATATGACTGATAATTTGTTTGTGGCCGGACCATCCTTCCTATTCGTTTCTGTGGATGGAGATATACCAAACCAAACCAACCAAATCCTCGGTGTAATGCCTTGTATATTGCATCAGTTCCTTGTCCTATGGTCCATCGATCGGAGTTTCTTCCTTGCCATTACAAGAATGTTCCAAAAATATCTACAAGTCAGGTGTTTATTCCTACGACGAGATTTCTGCTGCAGAATCTTGGGTTGTATATCTTTGTCTCTTTTTCTTATTTAAATTTTGGTTCTCTGATCATATCTGTTTTCAATATCACCGCGTACTTGTAATCCTCTTCCCGACGTCTTTTTATATTTTCCTGATTTTGTAGTTTTATTTCTTATTGTTTCTATCTTGCCATTTTTTCGTCACGAGCATATCATACTTATCGATACAAAATTCATTTCTATATTTTAGCGTTATGTTCTTACTATTAGCGGCTACCCGGCGTCGCCTGGGTAGAGGGGCGATGTGTATATAATATTTACTTTGTCGTTAATTGTTTATTTTGAAGTTTCCTTCCGGACATACATATACTCCCTTTATATATGATGTTACATTCGGACATACATACACACAACTGCCCTATGTATAGATTACATTCGGACATACAACACACAACTGCCATTTATTATATGTATAGATTTACATTCGGACATACATACACACAACTGCCCTTATATATGAAGATTACATTCCGACATACATACACAACTGTCCTTTATTATATGGAGAGATACTTTGACATTCTGTATATATGGATTTACATCGGACATACATACACACAACTGCCCTTTATATAGTTATTGATGACATTCGGACATACATACACACAAAACTGCCCTTTATATATGGATAGATAACATTCGGACATACATACACACAACTGCCCTTTATATATGGATAGATTACATTCGGACATACATACACACAACTGCCCTTTATAGATGATAGATACATTCGGAACATACATACAAACATCTGCCCTTTATAATGGATAATTACATTCGGACATACATACACACAACTGCCTTTTATTTATGTATTGATGACATTCGACATACATACACACAACTGCCCTTTATATATGGATAGATTACATTCGGACATACATACACACAACTGCCCTTTATATATGGATAGATTACATTCGGACATACATACACACAACTGCCCTTTTATATGGATAGATTACATTCGACATACATACACACAACTGCCCTATATATGGATAGATAAATTCGACATACATTACAACACAACTGCCTTTATTATATGGATAGATTACATTCGACATACATACACACAACTGCCCTTTAAAGGATAGATTACATTCGGACATACAAACACACAACGCCTTTATATATGGAAGATTACATTTCGGACATACATACACACAAACTGCCCTTTATATATGATAGATTACATTCGGAACATACATACACACAACTGCCCTATATATGGAATAGATTACATTCGGACATCATCACACAACTGCCCTTATATATGGATAGATTACATCGGACATACATACACACAACTGCCCTTTAATATAGGATAGATTACATCGGACATACATACACACAACTGCCTTGATTATGGATAGATTACATTCGGACATACATACACTCACAACTGCCCTTATATCATGGATAGATTACATCGGACATACATAACACAACTGCCCTTTATATATGTAGATACATTCGGACAAACATACAACACTGCCCTTATATATGGACAGTACATTTCGGGACAATACATACACACAACTGCCCATAAATGGAAGAACATTCGGACATACATACACAACAACTGCCCTTTATTATGGATAAGATAACATTCGGACATACATACACACAACTGCCTTTATATATGATAATTAAAATATTCGACATACATACACACAACTGCCCTTTATATACTGGATAGATTACATTCGGACATACATACACACATGCCCTTATATTATAATAAGATTACATTCGCGACATACATACCACACAACTGCCCTTTATATATGGATAATTACATATCGACAACAACACACAACTCCCTTATATATGGATATGATTACATTCGGAACATAACATACAACTAACTGCCCTTTAATATAATTGGATTAGATTACATTCGGAGCATACATACCACACAAACTACCTTTATATATGGATAGATGGTCTCTACAAAGATTCCATTTCCTTTTAATTTTGACAAATATCTTGATGTTCATCCATGCACATAAGTTGCTTTATTTTTCTTTGATTTTGTAAATTTGTATATTCCAGTCGCATTTCCTAAGTATCTGATTCAGTGATATCATTGCTTATTATTATCACTCTTTTGAGTTCACACCAGTGTTAGCTGATGGTATTTCCCTGGAGTCTGAGTGACAGCAAGTCTCCTCAGTCTCCAGGAGCTCTTCTGGATATTCTGCAGATTGCAGCAGTGCAGTGTTCTGAATGTTTCAATCATTCCTTGATATTCCAAACTTCCAAACCCTTTTCTAATGCCCGTGGGACTGTTTCAAAGGCACCAACCACAATTGTATCACTTCACTTTCATGTTCCATAACTTTTTTCAGTTCTCTTGGCAAGGTCCAATAATTGGTCCACTTTTCATTTCTTTAGCTCACCTGTGATCTTCTGCACTGCAAAACTCCACCATGACCAAGTTCTTCTTTTTGTTATCAAAACACTAGGTCTGGTCTTCTTGCTGGATAGGTGATCCATTTTTATTCAAAGCCCAGAGGAATTTTATGCTTTCGTTTCTCAAAACAATTCTGGGTTATCAATATACCATTTTGTGTGTGGTACAAAATTTAATTTGCATAATTCAGTGGATCACCTTCCCAACCCAGTCGTGTCTAGTTTTTGTATTCTCGTTGTGCCTAGTTTTGACTACATTCGCAAGTAAATGGTTTTACAGTCTCATCTCTATTACCACAAAGTCTACATCTACTATTTATGTTGGGTCTTATCAATTTTTTTCCCGCTTTTTTTTTAATATTAAAGTTTTGGTTTCCCTTATTGCATTATTTTGGCAGAATTATTAATGATTCTGTTTCTCTTAGTGGCATGTCTCACGTATTCGCAAGTCTCCATGGCAACCTTCTCGATTTGGTCGGGTTTGAAGTGTCCAATTATTGTTTTTCTTCCATTGTTCTAGTTCTTTGTGTTTTCGGTGTCCATCTGTCACTTCTACTATTGTGGCCCGCCATAAGTAATTTTCTTTGCTCTTCTTGTGTAATCCTCAAGTTGTTGGATAGTGGTTTCTACGCATTCTCTATGTGCAAGACATCTCCCCCTTCCTTTCTTGACACATATAATCTCTGTCGTCGCTAGGGTGAAGAAGCCTTGTGCATGGTCATTAACTTTATCGTTCTTTTTATTTTTTAAGTATATGACGAGAGGCATCATTGCTATAATGAACAGTAGTGGTATAATAGTCTCCTTGGAAGAACCTCTGGATTTTACTTCTGCCAGGATTGTTTTCCGGCTTTTAATTGAACTCTCCGGTTCCATGCTTTTCAATGAAATTATGATGTTTTGGAAATTTTGTAACCTTTTTTTAAAACATCCAAAATCCAGGTTATGTGCACCATGTCATATGCTTTTCTGTAGTCGATCCAAGGGGGGGGGGGGGGGCAATTTGCCAATATTTTTCCGTCTATTTTACTGCTTTAAGAATGTATTGTGTTATATACATAAATCGTGTGTTCCTCTTTTTCCCTTGCGGTACCTTCTGTCTCTGGGAAAAGGTTCGGCCAATTGAGTGAAAAGAAACTTATATTTCTCTTTTATTAACGCAGTCAATAATTTTCCCACATCATGGGTAGACAAGTATCGTCTATAATTGCTGGGGATGTTTCCTTTTTGATTCGTCTTCTGGATTAGGGTAGTTATTCCTTTCGTCATCCATGTCGGGTACTTCTGTTTCTTGTGCGACATCTGTTCAGTCTGCTGGGCCATCTTTCTGATCGAAGTAAAATTTTTTTGAATCAGGAATCCATGTATGGCCATCGTAGCCTGGTGTTTTTCCAATTTGTACTTTTCTTGAGACCGATTTGAGTGCTAATTTTGATTATTATTATTTTATTATTATTATTTATTATTATTTCCACCCTTTTGAGTTTTTCACGTCAGCCGTAGCTGATGTATTTCACTGGAGTCAATAAGTTTTCGGGACTCTGTGAGTTTCTAGCCGATTCCAGCAGTGCAGTAGTCTGGATGGGTCTCAATTCTTCCTTCTGATGTCCAGATCCCTTGCTTTTTTTCAAGTTTATTGGCGGACCGTTCCAAGTGTACCAACCTACAATTAGTAATCATTTCACTCTCATATTCCACAGTTTCAATTCAACTAGCCAAGGTCCAGGTATTTGTTTATCTACGTTTCTTTCATCTCATCCTGTGGTCTGGCTGGAACTGCAAAATGACCAGATGAAACAATTATCTTTTTATCAAATTCTAGTCTGGTCTTCTGCTTAGTAAGGTGACCCATCTATATCTCAAAGTCCCAGAAAATGTTATGCGTTTTCATTCCAAGAACAGATTCTGTTTTGTACATATATAATTTTGTGTACCGTATATATGTAGTATGTTTGTAATGTATGTATGTATGTATGTATGTAATATTTATAAAAATTTGAAAAAACACCAAGTTAAATTAACAATGAAATGGTGTTTTTTAATGTTTATAATATTACATATTGTCGATTTTACTTCCACTTTTCTCATATATATGTATGTATGTATTATTATTATTATCATCATCAATATTCGAGTTTATACTAGTATCAACTGTTGTTTTTAACCTGGATTCTGATACAGCAAGTCTACTCAGTCTCCAGGACTCTTCTAAATATTCAGCAGATTTACAGCGCTGTGTCTGGATGGATTCGGTATTCCTCGGATCTCCATTTATCCCAGTCTTTCTCGTTCAAGTGCTCCAAATTACAATAGGTTTCACCGTCACTTTCATGTTTCATAGCTTTTTTAAGCTCTCTGACAAGATCCAGGATTTTGGCCAATCTTTCGCTTTCTTTCATTTCCTCTGTGGTTAACTGGAACAGCAAAATCCACTGGATGACAAGATCTTTTTTCTTGTTAATATACTGTCTGCTTTATTTAGATAGGTGAATTGGAACATGTCTTATTAAAGATGGCGGAATGACATCCTCATAAACAACAAACAATAAAAACAAACAATAAACAAAATGGTGTCTTTGACAAGTTACTTGTTCAATCAGATAAGATCTTTAGAGAATGTGTTGATTAAGAAAAACAGCAATATATTCTTAATTTAAAGTCTGCACCGTTCCTTCACAAACCAAAATATATACACATGATATATCCTCGAACAACCAAATAAATCATTGATTATATATACTATATATATATATATTATATATATATATATATATTATAGGGGCCGGGTTAGCTCAGTCGGTAGAGCGTTCGCTAGAAACCACAAGGTTCCTAGTTCGATACCGTCCTCGCCACTCAGCGTATGAGTAGCACAGGGATCTGTGCGGTAAAGTAAGGAGCTGATGGAGTGTGGCGCTCCACCTCAGACGCCAAAAAAACAATCTCCTTGCTATTGAAAAGGATAGACTCCCTCGCTGACTGGCTGATACCGACTTTAGGCCGCCCCGACGACATATAATAATATATATATATATAATATATATATGTATGTGTGTTGTGTGTGTGGGTGTGTTTGGCAGCATTCTTTCATTTATACCATGTGAATTTAAACAAAAGCAGGTCTCCTGTTTAACGATTTTATTGTGATCTTTTCAAGCTTTCGGCTAAACTTTTGTTATATTTGGATAGAATTCGTGGATCAGTCCACCGAAGTTCATATCCCGAGTACTTTCGGCACTTCGAAGTGCCATCATCAGTATACTAATGGATATGGAGGCTGGACTAATCCACGAATTCCATTCAAATATAAAACAGTTGGCAGAAAGATCGAAAGATCACCAAATTTAAAATCGTCAAACAGGAGACTGCCTTTTGTTTAATTACACACAACACACACACACACACACACACACACCACACGTGACAAGCAGCGCAAACAAAGCACCGGCACATCAACATCTTCAGTGACAGCCTTCCATCTGTGTTGAGGCTGATTTTCAACATCGGACTTCACAGTCACAAGGGTCGCTATAACCTTTCAGCGGCACAAGAATTATATAGTCTTCCGAGACTGCAATGCCGATATATATATATATATATATATAATATATATAAATATATATAATATATATATATATAGTGGTACCATGACTTATGATTAATTGTTGCACCTGTAAGTAAATTTCATCGCATATCAAATCAATTTTCCCCATTGAATAAACTGAAATGTCATTAATCCGTTCATGACCCCACCAAGCATTATTTTTTGTTACGTTTGGTCGCCATATATGCCAGTCACCTTGTTGGCTGGCAGCGTTAGAATACACCGTCTGCACCTCTGTAGTGGGGTAAGACTCCCTCAATGGGGCCACCTGTTGGCCGTGGGTGGCAACCCGTGATGCTTAAGGATGGAACCTTGGGCTAGACGGGTGGTCGGAGCGACACCCTCCGATCAATCGGCTGTGCACGTCAAGCCCTAGCACTTATATGATTGTCCCAACCCTATTGCTCTTATGGCATGTCCTAGGAATGACATTAAAACTATCTGATGGTGCGGTTCCAGTTTTGGAGGTTTTGGGAATGTGGAACACCCCTTCATCACCATTGCTCCCAGGTCCACTGCTGATCCAGAGAGGTAGTATATGTTAAGGTCACATCTATGGGTTAAATAGAAAAAAATGTTTATAAAAAATTGTTTAAAATAAACTTTCTAAACCAAACTATAGCTTATAAAAACTAGAACTTTATATAACACTACAAGTGTCATGGGTTGATTGGCGATCTTTTAATTAATTACTAAAAATAATTAAACTACCTTAATTATTAATTAAATTAGTTTGTTAAAAGTTACTTTAATGAAAAAAATGAAAAAACAAGAAAAAACAATAATAATAATAATAATGGTTATAGTAAAAATTTCAATTTATCCAAACAAAGAGTGGTGTTCAAGTAGGCCAATAAATTCCTTAAATTATGGAATTTGACTGACCATGACAAGAATTTTAATTTTGACAAAAATAAAAAACGATTAATTTAACAATAAGATACCAGGTTTTTGAAAGTTGGTCAAAAATTTCAAAAACTACATAAATAAAACAATGGTTGGCCTGAGTTGTGCAGTGGAAAAAAAACAAGGCCATTTAAGGACAGTAGGTAATAGTATCGAGTGCGCTGGCCAATCAGAGACGTATGTTTGCGGGGGGGGGGTCTAGACGCCATAAATAACCAGGACTTCAACCGAGAGAAAGTAGAGTAAAGCGGAGAACGTCCGCCAGGCGGTCAGGCACATCGAAACCAGAGAGCTCGCCATAGCTCGGGGCCCTTGCCACAACTTTGCGATACACTCCGCCATCTTGCCACTCGGTACTAAATTGAAAGTTAACCCAAAATAACTAGATGTAAATCACCAGTCAACTGAGATTACCTCGCTCTTCTGACATTATATAAAAAATATATATATTCATTATTAACAGAAATAAAGTAAACAAAAATAGTAACGTAACAAATATGACTGTGGTGAAGGAACGGTACAAGCAAAATAGCGTTATATTTGGGTTAACAGTTATTCTGGGTAGTAGGTAATGTTAGAGTGTATACATTTCTTTTGTAAAATGTCTTTAAGAGTTGTGTAATTGTCTTTCAGAGTTGCCAGAGGAATTCTCCTTTGGCGGGATATATTTGTAATACAAAGAGTTTCAAATACACTTATTCTCTAATATATAGGTCTTGCAATGTCTCAAGTTGTCCGGTAAAGTCGCTGTGTTTCTGTTGTTCTGCTAGTATCAGCTAGACTGCTCCCTTTGGCCTGTCGTCTGTTCTGTGGAAATTTAGGGGTCTGTCCCTGGCGTCTGATTCCAGGAAACTTAATAGGGGCAAGATAACCCAATTTCCGATTTATAATGACAATAAAATGTATATATTTTCTACAAATCATCAGAACTTCCCGTTAACAGCTTTTGGTAATGTATCATATTCAGCCAACGTTGTAAAGGAACGAAACCAGCCTCTTTTTCAGCCTTCCTGTAAATCAACAAAAAACAACATAAAAAACGGGAGGTTGGAAGCGGGCAGTTTTTTTTCCCGGAAAAAAAAGGAAAGTTTTTGTTCACCGCATCACACACATTTCCGATAGAACGACTGTAATACTGAGCCGGAGCATCTTCCATAAATTGAAACCCTGTCCCAGCAAAAGTATTATATTTACCCTATAAACTTATCCCTTAAACTGATTTCCAATCCACTTAGCAACAAACAACTGCAAAACAACCTACTGTCAAAATCAATAAAAATCCTGTGAAAAAAGAACATAACGTTAATTTTGACCATCCTCACAAGCCTACCGCTTGGCATTAAAATAACCCTGGATGAGAAGAAAATGCCGCTGGAACATGAAACTGGTGGTGATACGAATGGTAATGGTGCGCTAGAAAACATTTCGCCAAGCCTTGAAAAGAGACGTGGAAGAAGGATCGTGATCATACAGACCGCAGATTGTTAAATCAGCTAGAATATTCAGAATAGTCCTAGAGATCTGAGGAACTTGCCGCATGCACTCAGACAGTGAAATGCTACCAATTAAAACTAGCGTGGAAAACTCACAAGGAAAGAAATAATAATAATGATAATAATAATTATTATAATTGGAGATTGTGTCTTGTGTTACTACTATAACCGAAAACTATATTACTACTCAAGTCATAATCCCTTAGTTATTCTCATATTCTCAATGATTTTATTTTCATTCAAACCTTATTTATAATAAAAATTGTTTACATTATTCAATTTCTGTTGGCCATATCTTGCATATAATAACATGCAATGTATTTATAACTTAACAACAAAATAGCAGTTTAGAATGTGAACGGAAGCGTTAATTTGCTATTATATTAAAGATGCATTTTTAATAAATATTGCGTAGTAATATTGATTTCAATGGTTTGGTGGGTTTTATTTTTATAAATATGAGCAAAAATTTCGGGGATGATCTTGAAAGAAATCATTAACAGAAGGAAATAACTTAATTCTATTCTTACTTCCTATTTTAACTAAGTAGTTTAAATGTAGAGGAAATGATGAAGAGTAGTCAAATTATTCTACTTTCGATTATACCCCCCCTCTGTTTTAAATAATTTATCTGCAGTCTTTTTAGTTTCATAGTCTTCTAATTTAACATATTTCATTACATTAAAACTTAAATACGTGCGCCCGGAGGTGCATATATTTGCTAGTAACAAAAAGTATTCCTGATATAAATGATTGATACAATCATATAGTTTCAAGTACTCCTATTTACATGGGTCTCTAATAGGTACTACAACTTGTCAGAATAAGGAGGTACCCTGTGTATGAGGCGCCCATGTGTAAGGTTATCATTGTGAAAATGGATATGGTGACATGACCCTTCAACCTCCCTGGAACGAGCTGTTTGCATTTCACATAACACTAATATCACTCCTCCCCATTGAGAAAAGTATGAATCCAACTTTTCTCTTTATTCAGCTATGGGTAAAAGAGGGTTAGACTAGGTTCTTTAACCTTAGTTAGGAAACCGGTCTGACAATTGAAAAACTCTGAATTTCAAACCTGTTAAGCTAAGATTGATTTCAGGGCCTCTCCGACCATTAATTTAGCCGTAAGAGCCAAGTGAGTATTGGATATTCATGGACTCTCAGTCACTAGGATTCCGTCACCCAGGCCAACAGTGCTCTACAGCGGGGGTACCCCTCTGCAGAGGTACAGTAGTGTATTTCCTCGTCCAGAATGACAGGTCGGTACCGTTGGTGAAACGCCAGTTTCGGAAAGAACTCTGACGAGTATCGCCATTTACTCCCAGGTCAGCTCTAACCCTGAGTGTAATGATATTTACCCAAACCCCCTGTTACGAGCCGAATGTGACACAAAGTCAATCTTAGGCTTAACAGTTTGAATCAGGTTTTCATTGTCCTAGACCGGTTTCCTAACTAAGGAAAGAACCTAGTTCTTACCTACTATTTACCATAGCTGAATAAGAAAGAGTTGGATTTCATACTTTTCTCAAGGATATTAGTTTATGTGAAATGCAAACAGCCTCTCCAGGGTTGAAACTCATTCACCATATCCATTTTCAACAGATGATAACCATTACACAGGGCGCCTCATACACAACGGACCTCCTTATTCTGACAAAGTTGTAGTACCATATTAGAGACCCATGTATAATAGGAGTACTTGAAACTATATGATTGTATACAAATCATTTATATCAGGAATACTTTATATGTACTAGCAAATATATGCCACCCTCCGGGCGCACGTATTTAAGTTTTAATGTAATGAAATATGTTTTAAATTAGAAAGACTAATGAAACTAAAAGAATGCAGATAAAATTAATTAAAACAGAGGGGGGCGGATAATCGAAAAGTAGAATAACTTTGCAAACTACTCTTCCATCATTTCCCTAATTAACTACTTAGTTTTAAATAGGAAGTAAAGAATAGAATTACAGTATTTCTTCTTGTTAATGGATTTCTTTCAAGATTCATCCCCGAAATTTTTGCTCATATTTATAAAAATAAAAAACCAAACAATTAGAAATCAATATTATAAGCAAATATTTATTAAAAATCAATTCTTTAATATCAATATGCAAATTAACCTTCCCGTTCACATTCTAAACTGCTATTTGTTGTTAAGTATAAATACAATTGCATGTTATAGTATGCAGATATGGCCAACAGAATTGATAATGTAAAAACAATTTATTAATAAATAAGGTTTGAATGAAAATAAAATCATTGAGAATATGAACGAAAATAACTAAGGGGATTATGACTTGAGTAGTAATATAGTTTCGGTTATAGATAGAAAAACACACAATCTCCATTATAATAAGATTATATTATCATTATTATTATTTCTTTCCTTGTGAGTTTCCACGCTAGTTTTAATTGGTAGCATTTCACTGTCTGAGTGGCAGCAAGTCTCCTCAGATCTCTAGGACTATCTGAATATTCTAGCTGATCTTAACAATTCTGCGGTCTGTATGATCACGATCCTCTTCCAGTCTCTTTTCCAAGGCTTGGCGAAATGTTTCTAGCGCACCAATTACCATTCGTATCACCACCACGTCATGTTCCACGCATTTTTTCTCATCCAGGGTTATTTATGCCAAGCGGTAGGTTGGAGAGATGGTCAAATCTAAACGTTATGTCTTTTTTTTCCAAGGATTTTTATTGATTTTGACAGTAGGTTGTTTGCAGTTGTTTGTTGCTAATGGATTGGAAATCAGTTTAAGGGATAAGTTTATAGGGTAAATATAATACTTTGCTGGGACAGGGTTTTCAATTTATGAACGATGCTCCGGCTCAGTATTACAGTCGTTCTATCGAATGTGTGATGATGCGGGTGAACAAAAACTCTTCGGAACTGCCCGTTCCAACCTCCCGTTTTATGTTGTTTTGTTGATTTACAGGAAGGCTGGAAAAAAGAGCTGGTTTGTTACCTTTTACCAACTTGGCTGAAATATGATCACATTACCAAAAGCTGTTAACGGAACGCCTTCTGATGATTATGTACAAAATATATACATTTATTGTCATATAATATCGGAAAATTGGGTTATCTGCCCTATTAGTTCCTGGAATCAGACGCCAGGGACAGACCCCTAAAATTCCACAGAACAGACCGACAGGCCAAGGGAGCAGTACTAGCTGATACTAGCAGGAAACACAGAAAACACAGCGACTTTACCGGACACTTAGAGACATTGCAAAGACCTATAAATTAAGATAAGTGTATTTGAAACTCTTTGTATTACCAAAATATATCCCCCCAAGAGAATTCCTCTGGCAACTCTGAAAGACAATTACACAACTCTTAAAGACATTTACAAAAGAAATGTATACACTCTAACACATTACCACTAACCCAGAATAAACTGTTAACCCAAATATACACGCTATATTTGCCTTGTACCTTTCCTTCACAACAGTCATATTTGTAACGTTACTATTTGTTTACTTTATTTCTGTTAATAATGATTAATATTTTTATATAATGTCAGAAGAGCGAGGTAATCTCAGTTGACTGGTGATTTACATCTAGTTATCTTTGGTTAACTTATCAATTTAGTACCGAGTGGCAAGATGGCGGAGTGTATCGGCAAAGTTGTGGCAAGGGCCCCGAGCTATGGCGAGCTCTCTGGTTTCGATGTGCCTGACCCCGGCGGACGTTCTCCGCTTTACTCTACTTTCTCTCGGTTGAAGTCCTGTTATTTATGGCGTCTAGACCCCCCCCCCGCAAACATACGTCTCTGATTGGCCAGCCACTCGATAATATTACCTACCTGTCTAAATGGCCTTGTTTTTTTTTCCAACTGCCACAACTCAAGGCCAACCATTGTTTTATTTATGTAAGTTTTTGAAATTTTGACCAACTTTCAAAACCTGAATCTTATTTGTTTAAATTATCGTTTTATTTTGTCAAAATTAAAAATTCTTGTCATGTCAGTCAAATTCCATAATTAAGGAATTTATTGCCTACTTGACACCACTCTTTGTTTGGATAAATTAAATTTTTAATATAACCATTATATTATTATTGTTGTTTTTCTTATTTTTCATTTTTTTTCATAAAGTAACTTTTAACAAACTAATTTAATTAATAATTAAGTAGTTTTAATTATTTAGTAATTAATTAAAAGATCGCCAATCAAACCCATAACACTGTAGTGTTATATAAAGTTCTAGTTTGTTATAAGCTATAGTTTGGTAGAAAGTTTATTTAAACAATTTTTTATAAACATTTTTCTTTAACCATAGATGGACCTTAACATATACTACCTCTCTGGATCAGAGTGGACCTGGGAGCAATGGTGATGAAGGGGTGTTCCACATTCCCAAACCTCCAAAACTGGGAACCGCACCATCAGATAGTTTAATGTCATTCCTAGGACATGCCATAAGAGCAATAGGGTTGGACAATCATATAAGGCTAGGGCTTGACGTGCCACAGCCGATTGATCGGAGGTGTCGCTTCTAGCCCAAGGTTCCATCCTTAAGCATCACGGGTTGCCACCCACGGCCAACAGGTGGCCCCATTGAGGGAGTCTTACCCCACTACAGAGGTGCAGACGGTGTATTCTAACGCTCCAGCCAACAAGGTGACTGGCATATATGGCGACCAAACGTAACAAAAAATAATGTTGGTGGGGTCATGAACGGATTAATGACATTTCAGTTTATTCCAATGGGGAAAATTGATTTGATATGCGATGAAATTTACTTACAGGTGCAACGAATTAAACTCATAAGTCATGGTACCACTATATATATATATATATATATATATAATATATATATATATATATATGTACCATTGCAGTCTCGGAAGACTATATAATTCTTGTGCCCCTGAAGTTATAGCGACCCTTGTGACTGTGAAGTCCGATGTTCGAAAATCAGCCTCAAACACAGATGAGAAGGCTGTCACTGAAGATGTTGATGTGCCGGTGCTTTGTTGCCGCTGCTTTGTCACGTGTGTGTGTGTGTGTGTGTGTGTGTGTGTGTGTGTAATTAAACAAAAGGCAGGTCTCCTGTTTGACGATTTTATTGGTGATCTTTTCGATCTTTCTGGCCAACTGTTTTATATTTGAATGGAATTCGTGGATTAGTCCAGCCTCCATATCCATTAGTATACTGATGATGGCACTTCGAAGTGCCGAAAGTACTCGGGATATGAACTTCGGTGGACTGATCCACGAATTCTATCCAAATATAACAAAAAGTTAGCCAGAAAGCTTGAAAAGATCACCAATAAAATCGTTAAACAGGAGACCTGCTTTTGTTAATTCCACATGTATAAATGAAAGAATGCTGGCCAAACACACACACACACACAACACACATACATATATATATATATATTATATATATATATATATGTCGTCGGGGCGCCTAAAGTCGGTATCAGCCAGTCAGCGAGGGAGTCTATCCCCTTTTCAATAGCAAGGAGATTGTTTTTGGCGTCTGAGGTGGAGCGCCACACCTACCATCAGCTCCTTACTTTTACCGCACAGATCCCTGTGCTACTCATACGCTGAGTTGGCGAGGACCGGTATCGAACTAGGAACCTTGTGGTTTCTAGCCGAACGCTCTACCGACTGAGCTAACCCGCCTATAATATATTATATATTAATATATATATTATATATATAATCATATTTATTTGGTTGTTCGTAGGATATATCATGTGTATATATTTTGTGTTTGTGAGGAACGGTGCAGACTTTAATTAAGAATATATTGCTGTTTTCTTAATCAACACATTCTCTAAAGATCTTATCTGATTGAACAAGTAACTTGTCAAAGACACCATTTTGTTTATTGTTTGTTTTTATTGTTTGTTGTTTATGAGGATGTCATCCGCCATCT
This sequence comes from Doryteuthis pealeii, assembly GCA_023376005.1. Classification (NCBI taxonomy): domain Eukaryota; kingdom Metazoa; phylum Mollusca; class Cephalopoda; order Myopsida; family Loliginidae; genus Doryteuthis; species Doryteuthis pealeii. The sequence continues at coordinate 10,325,118 of CM042177.1, forward strand.
TTAATAAGACATGTCCAATCACTATCTAAATAAAGCAGACAGTATATTAACAAGAAAAAAAAAGATCTTGTCATCCAGTGGATTTTGCTGTTCCAGTTAACCACAGAGGAAAAATGAAAGAAAGCGAAAAGATTGACAAAATCCTGGATCTTGTCAGAGAGCTAAAAAAGCTATGAAACATGAAAGTGACGGTGATACCTATTGTAATTGGAGCACTTGGAACGAGAAAGACTGGGGTAAATGGAGATCCGAGGAATAACCGAAATCATCCAGACCACAGCGCTGTTAAAATCTGCTTGAATATTTAGAAGAGTCCTGGATGACTGAGTAGACTTGCTGTCACTCAGAATCCAGGAAAAACCAACAGTTGATACTAGTATAAAAACTCGAATATTGATGATGATAATAATAATAATACATACATACATATATATGAAGAAAAAGTGGAAGTAAAATCGACAATATGTAATATTATAAAAATTGAAAAAACACCATTTCATTCGTTAATTAAACTTGTGTTTTTTTCAATTTTTATAATATTACATACATACATACATACATACATACAAACATACATACATATATACGTACAACAAAATTATATATGTACAAACCAGAATCTGTTCTTGAGAATGAAACGCATAACATTTTCTGGGACTTTGAGATATAGATGGGTCACCTTACTACAGCCAGAAGACCAGACCTAGAATTGATTAAAAAAGATAATTTGTCATCTGGTACATTTTGCAGTTCCAGCAGACCACAGGATGAAGATGAAAGAAAACGTAAAGATAAACAAATACCTGGACCTTGCTAGTGAATTGAAAAACTGTGGAATATGAGAGTGAAAATGATACTAATTGTAGTTGGTACACTTGGAACGGTCCCAATAAACTTGAAAAAAGACAAGAGGATCTGGAAATCAGAGGAAGAATTGAGACCATCCAGACTACTGCACTGCTGGAATCGGCTAGAACACTCAAAAGAGTCCCGAAAACTTATTGACTCCAGTGAAATACCATCAGCTAACGCTGACGTGAAAAACTCAAAAAGGGTGGAAATAATAATAATAATAATAATAATAATAATAATAATAATAATTACACTCAAATCGGTACTCAAGAAAGTAACAAATTGGAAAACACCAGGCTACGATGGCATACATGGATTCTGATTCAAAAAATTTACTTCGATCCAGAAAAGAATGGCCCAGCAACTGAACAGATGTCCACAAGAAACAGAAGTACCCGAATGGATGACGAAAGGAATAACTACCCTAATCCAGAAAGACCCTCAAAAAGGAAACATCCCCAGCAATTATAGACCGATAACTTGTCTACCCATGATGTGGAAAATATTGACTGCCGTTATAAAAGAAGAAATATACTTTTCACTCAATTGGCGAAACCTTTTCCCAGAAGAACAGAAAGGATACCGCAAGGGAAAAAGAGGAACACACGATTTACTGTATATAGACCAATACATTCTTAAAGAAGTAAAAAATAGACGGAAAAATATTGCAAATGCCTGGATCGACTACAGAAAAGCATATGACATGGTCCCACATACCTGGATTTTAGGATGTTTAAAAATGTACAAAATTTCCAACAACATCATAAATTTCATTGAAAAAGCCATGGAAAACCGGAGAGTTCAATTAAAAGCCGGAAAACAATCCCTGGCAGAAGTAAAAATCCAAAGAGGTATCTTCCAAGGAGACTCATTATCACCACTACTGTTCATTATAGCAATGATGCCTCTCAGTCATATACTTAAAAAATAAAAAAGAACGATAAAGTTAATGACCATGCACAAGGCTCTTCACCCTAGCGACGACAGAGATTATATGTGTCAAGAAAGGAAGGGGGGAGATGTCTTGCCAACATAGAGGAATGCGTAGAAACCACTATCCAACAACTTGAGGATTACACAAGAAAGAGCAAAGACAAATTACTTATGGCGGCCAACAATAGTAGAAGTGACAGATGGACAAACAGAAAAACAACAAAGACTAGAAAACAAAAATGGGAAGAAAAACAATTATATGGACACTTCAAACGACAAATCGGAGAGGTTGCACATGGAAAGACTTGGACATGGTGAAGAAAATGAAACCTCAAAAGAGAAACAGAATCATTAATAATTGCTGCACAAAATAATGCCATAAGGACAAACTATATAAAAGCGAAAATTGATAAGACCCAACAAAATAGTAGATGTAGACTTTGTGGTAATAGAGATGAGACTGTAAACCATATACTCTGCGAATGTAGCAAACTAGCACAACGAGAATACAAAACTAGACACGACTGGGTTGGGAAGGTGATCCACTGGGAATTATGCAAAAATTAAATTTTGACCACACAACAAAATGGTATATGCATAAACCAGAATCTGTTCTTAGAACGAAACGCATAAAATTCTCTGGGACTTTGAAAAAAAAAATGGATCACCTTATCCCAGCAAGAAGACCAGACCTAGTGTTGATAAACAAAAAGAAAGAACTTGTCAACTGGTGGATTTTGCAGTGCCAGCAGATCACAGGGTGAAGCTAAAGGAAAATGAAAAAGTGGACAAATATCTGGACCTTGCCAGAGAACTGAAAAAGTTATGGAACATGAAAGTGAAAGTGATACCAATTGTGGTTGGTGCACTTGAAACAGTCCCAAAGGGATTAGAAAAGGGTTTGGAAAGTTTGGATATCAAAGGAATGATTGAAACCATTCAGAACACTGCACTGCTGCAATCTGCCAGAATACTCAGAAGAGTCCTGGAGACCTGAGGAGACTTGCTGTCACTCAGACTCCAGGGAAATACCATCAGCTAACACTGGTGTGAAAACTCAAAAGGAGTGAATAATAATAAGCAATGATATCACTGAATCAGATACTTAGGAAATGCACTGGAATCTACAAATTTACAAAATCACAAGAAAAAATAAAGCACCTTATGTGCATGGATGACATCAAGATATTTGTCAAAAATTAAAAGGAAATGGAAATCTTTGTAGAGACCATCTATCCATATATAAAGGGCAGTTGTGTGTATGTATGTCCGAATGTAATCTATCCATATATAAAGGGCAGTTATGTGTATGTATGTCCGAATGTAATCTATCCATATATAAAGGGCAGTTGTGTGTGTATGTCCGAATGTAATCTATCCATATATAAAGGCAGTTGTGTGTATGTATGTCCGAATGTAATCTATCCATATATAAAGGGCAGTTGTGTGTATGTATGTCCGAATGTAATCTATCCATATATTGTATGTATGTCCGAATGTAATCTATCCATATATAAAGGGCAGTTGTGTGTATGTATGTCCGAATGTAATCTATCCATATATAAAGGGCAGTTGTGTGTATGTATGTCCGAATGTATCTATCCATATATAAAGGCAGTTGTGTGTATGATGTATGTAATCTATATATATAAGGGCATGATATATAAGGGCAGTTGTGTGTATGTATGTCCGAATGTAATCTATCCATATATGTTGTGTGTATGTATGTCCGAATGTAATCTATCCATATATAAAGGGCAGTTGTGTGTATGTATGTCCGAATGTAATCTATCCATATATAAAGGGCAGTTGTGTGTATGTATGTCCGAATGTAATCTATCCATATATAAAGGGCAGTTGTGTGTATGTATGTCCGAATGTAATCTATCCATATATAAAGGGCAGTTGTGTGTATGTATGTCCGAATGTAATCTATCCATATATAAAGGGCAGTTGTGTGTATGTATGTCCGAATGTAATCTATCCATATATAAAGGCAGTTGTGTGTATGTATGTCCGAATGTAATCTATCCATATATAAAGGGCAGTTGTGTGTATGTATGTCCGAATGTATCTATCCATATATAAAGGGCAGTTGTGTGTATGTATGTCCGAATGTAATCTATCCATATATAAAGGGCAGTTGTGTGTATGTATGTCGAATGCATATATAAAGGCAGTTGTGTGTATGTATGTCCGAATGTAATCTATCCATATATAAAGGGCAGTTGTGTGTATGTATGTCCGAATGTCATCAATACATATATAAAGGGCAGTTGTGTGTATGTATGTCCGAATGTAATCTATCCATATATAAAGGCAGTGTGTGTATGTATGTCCGAATGTAATCTATCCATATATAAAGGGCAGTTGTGTGTAGTATGTCCGAATGTATCTATCCATATATAAAGGGCAGTTGTGTGTATGTATGTCCGAATGTATAAAGGGCATATGTATGTCCGAATGTAAATATCCATATATAAAGGCAGTTGTGTGTATGCATGTCCAAATGTAATCTCTCCATAATAAAGGACAGTTGTGTGTATGTATGTCCGAATGTAATCTATCCATATATAAAGGGCAGTTGTGTGTATGTATGTCCGAATGTAATCTATACATATATATGGCAGTTGTGTGTATGTATGTCCGAATGTAATCTATACATATATAAAGGGCAGTTGTGTGTATGTATGTCCGAATGTAAACTATCCATATATAAAGGGCAGTTGTGTGTATATGTATGTCCGGAGGAAACTTCAAAAATAAAACAATTAACGACAAAGTAAATATATATACACACATCCCCCTCTACCCAGGCGACGCCGGGTAGCCGCTACTAGTAAGAACATAAAGCTAAAATATAGAAATGGAATTTTGTATCGATAAGTATGATATGCTCGTGACGAAAAAATGGAAAGATAGAAACAATAAGAAATAAAACTACAAAATCAGGAAAATATAAGAACAGTCGGAGAAGAGGATTACAAGTACGCGGTGATATTGAAAACAGATATGATCAGGAACAAAATTTAATAAGAAAAGAGAACAAAGAAGAACAAGTAAACCTCCAACCCAAGATCTGCAGCAGAAATCTCGTCGTAGGAATAAACACCTGGACTTGTAAGATATTTTGGAACATTCTTGTAATGGTCAAGGAAGAAACTCCGATCGATGGACCATAGGACAAGGAAACTGATGACAATATACAAGGCATTACACCCGAGGATTTGGTTTGGTTTGGTTTGGTAATATCTCATCCACAGAAAACGAATAGGAAAGGCATGGTCGGCCACAAACAAATTATCAGTCATATGGAAATCTGATCTCACTGACAAGCTAAAACAACAATTCTTCCAGGCTGGGGTCATATCAGTACTGCTGTATGGCTGCACTTGGACCCTAACGAAGCGCCTTCAGAATAAGCTAGATGGGACCTGCACAAGAATGCTGCGTGCAGTCTTGAACAAATCGTGGAAACAGCACCCCACAAGGAAGCAGCTGTATGGCCACCTACCCCCATCTCACAAACACTGGACACTGCTGGAGAAGCAAGGACGAGCTCATAAACAACGTTCTCCTATGGAAGCCAACACATGGGTATGCTAACCAATGAACTACCTTGACCGACTATGCGAGGATGCTTGTTGTTGCGCAGAACTCCCAGGGGCGATGAGTGATAGGGAAGGTTGGCGAGAGATTGTCATGGATATCCGTGCTACATGCGTGACATGATGATGATGATGATGACTGCCGACTAAATTTTGGAGTCCTAGTGACAGTTTGGTAGAAAACACATAGATTTACTCATATTTTTAGTACAATCCCATTTCTTTTATGAAATTTAAAATCCTGGATGGTCTTATTTTTGTGAAAAGTTTTATTTCAAATTATTTGTTTGGTAGTATTTTGTTCACACTAGATCAAAGTCTACACACTCTAGCAGTATATGTTTCACTGTAAATCTCTCTTGGCATGTAGTGCATATTGGGGATTCTGCACATTCTAGTAAATGATGATGGGATTGCACCCGAGAAATGTCTATATTCCAAAGAGGGCCCAAAAGGGAAAAGAGACATGGTGATCGAAGAAGTTATGATGTTTGAGGAGGAGAATGGAATAGACACTGCTGTTACTCAGCTCAAACAATGTGCATGGACAAAATGGAATGATATCGAACCAATCAAATTATCGTGGAAATCTCTAATTTCGATGGAACCACTGGCGATATCATTGCTCCTTCGATCTACATGTGATCTCCTACCAAATGCGACCAACCTGAAATTATGGAGATAAACCGTTTCGGACCTGTGCTTTTCGTGCAAACGTGATCAAAGTACCTTGTGTCATGTACTATCTACATGTCCACAATCCCTCCAGATATACACGTGGCGACATAACAAGGTTTTGGGGGTGGTCACGGAGTTGATGAGAACACAATGTGATGCAGCAAACCAACTGCCTATCAGAGCCAGGGAATCCAAAATTCAGTTTCTCAAGGAAGGTGAATGCCCTGTGAAGAAACAAAAAACTCCAAACATAAAGCTGCTGAATGGATCTGGTGACTGGAAGTTACGAGGAACAAAACTCACAAGGACTACAGCTAAGTTCCACAGGCTTTTTTATCTGCAACCTTTAATTAACTTTAACTATCCTTAACAACCTTTTACCTAACAAACACTTTTGAACTCTTTTGGGTTCTTTTGGTTGTTTTCTCAGTCGGTGGAACGTTGGGCTAGAAACCACAAGGTTCCTAGTTCGATACCGGTCCTCGGCAACTCAGCGTATGAGTAGCACAGGGTTATGTGCGGTAAAGTAAGGAGTTGATGGTAGGTGTGGCGCTCTACCTCAGACGCCAAAAACAATCTCCTTGGTATAGCGCTATTGAAAAGGGGATAGACTCCCTCGCTGAATGGCTGATACCGACTTTAGGCCGCCCCGACGACTTTACTTTTTACTTTTGCATTGTGTATATCCCTGTTTAAGATTTGTTTAAATGTACAGTAAACATTTTGTTGTATAAAAAGTCGTTTGTCTCATTTTCTTCAAAAGCGGCACCCATCCCCTCACTGCGTTCGAAGTACGGTCTATTTTCCTAAAAAAAACTTAGGGTCTGAACCGTGCTTTTTCGGGGACAAAAATCCCCATATGTAACAGTAATTGCAACATTTAGACAAATAGAAAAAACAACAAAAGCTAAAAAAAACATAAATGGTAAGAAAAACAACTATATGGATACTTCAAGCGACAAACTGGGGAGATTGCATACGAAATGATCTGGACATTGCTAAGAAATGGAAGCCTCAAGAAAGAAACTGAATCTCTTATAATTTCACAGAATAATGCCATAAGGACCAATTATATAAAAGCAAAAATAGATAAGACCAAAAAGAGGAGCAATTGTAGCGTGTGTGGAGACAGCCTAAACAGTTAATCATATATAAGCTAAAGCAGCAAATTTGCGTAAAAGGAGTACAATACTAGGCACGATTCGGTGGGAAAGAGGATATACAGGGAATTGCGCAAGAAATTAAATTCGACCATACTACCAAATGGTAGATGCACAAACCAGAATCTGTATTATCTGCGTTATTCGGACTATTGTCCCCATCTTTATTGTTATTTGTACAACGTTTCGGCCGATATGCCCTCCGGCCTTCTTCAGGTATTTCTTGTCGGACAATAGTCCGAATAACGCAGATAATACTAATCGTCAAGCCTCATCTCAAACATTCAGAGAAACCAGAATCTGTCCTATAAAATGAGACGCATAAAATTCTCTGGGATTTTAATCCCGACCAGAAGACCAGACCTAGGGTTAATTAACAAGGAAAAAAATGAACTTGTTACCTAGTGTATTTTGCCGTTCCGGCAGACCACAGAGTAAAAGTGAAAGAAAACGAAAAGATACACAAATACTTGGACCTTGTCAGAGAGCTGAAAGAACTGTGGAACATAATGGTGAAGTTGTAGTCGGTGAGAATGGAACGGTCCCCAACGGTTTGGGGGGGGGAGACTAGAGGAATTGGAAATCAGAGGCAGAATCGAGAACACCAAGACAATGTAAGATTCAAAGTGAATATTTGAAGATACAACTCCGACACATTTCTGAGACAAAACATTTTATATAATACAGCACATGAATACACAAGATACATAAACAATGGAAGATAGAATAGTGTACATAAACATACATACATAAAAGTCACTGGCAAGATAATATAAAAGTACACATAATATAAAGGTACAGACATGAGACTAAGAATAGTCCATGCTGTATAAATCACTTACAGTGACTAGTAGCTGGCGTGAGGGCCGAAGCCCCCAACGAGAAGGTAATGACAATTGTCTAACCCATGTGGTCTCGTAGCGAGGAAAGGTAGAAAAGAGGAAGAGAAGTTTGAAATAGCCGCTTAAATACCAGAGGTCCCCTAGTGGGAACAAACGACAACAAGCCGGGCAGATAACTCCTCAGGCAAATGGGAAAATAACCCCTACAACAACAGCATTGTTAAGCTAGAAGTGTCCTGAAGACCTGAGAATTCCAGTGAAAGTGTATTAGCTAATGCTGGTATGAAAAACTCGCTAGGAGTGATATGATAATTATAAAGACTAGCGGGTTTCCACGAAACGAAACAAAAATCAAGAGGAGCTATTTAAGCCAAAAGCGATATTTGTAATTTTATTACATATAAATCATACCAAAATTACTAATATATCTTCCGTAATTCACAATTCTAACATTACAAATTGAACAAACGTGTAACTTTTTTTCTATTCATTTTAATTTTACGTTGGGCATTAAAGTGACGCAAGAGAATTTGGAATGTTTCATTTTTGAAATTTGGTAAAATAAAATGAGATAAATAAGAAATCAGTGATTAAGCGACACCAGATAATCTGTATTCACATTATTGCATTGCATCTTGGGCAGTCTCATTTTTAACCAGAGGGATGTTAATGGGGGGGGGAGATTTAGGAACAAGCGTATTAATATATAGATGATGATCGACATTCTTTGATTTAAAAGTAAGAATAAATAAAATATTAGTATTATTTGTATTATTCAGACTATTGTCCTCATCTTCATTGTTATTTATACAACGTTTCAGCCGATATACCCTCCGGCCTTCTTCAGGTATTTCTTGTCGGACTCGGGAATCTTCTCGAACTCGGGAACCTTTTTGTTGTAATCAGGAGCCATCACGGAACTTTAAACCTAACCCTTGATTCAATCGATTGGGGTATCCTGTTCTCATTCCGCTAACCATAGCTGGGATAGAGGTGTTAAGCTGTGTTAATTATTAATCATACACAAGTCCGACAAGAAATACCTGAAGAAAGCCGGAGGGCACATCGGCCGAAACGTTGGACAGATAACAATTAAGATGAGGACAATAGTCCGAATAATACAAATAATACTAATCATCAAGCCTCATCTAAAAAAAAAATCCGAGAAATAGTAAATAAAAGACGTATTATATTTGTTTGTTTTCATAAAAACTTTCTTTCTTTCCGCTTTCCCATTTCTTTGTCAGTTGTATGATTTTGTGATTTCAACCAAACTTATTTTTGGCAATTCTCCTAGTTTCATACAAGACATTACCTATCATCTACGACACCGCTTGATTTCGAACTTCCTTCTGCGCATGCCCGAACGGACAGTTTTTATTCGAGAAAGTTTCATTGAAAATATTTAACGACAACACTTTAAAGGGATAAGAAAAGCGTGCCCGCTATCCACGGCAGTAATTAAATAATACCATTTTTCAGGATATGAATTAAATAATTCTAGAGACACTGCGTTCCTATTCTCTAAAAAGAAAAACCCCTTCCTACCCAAGCCATCGCTTAAATTGATTTCATGCGAGCGGATTCTTTTGACCGCCTAGCGTCCTTTCATTTTTCTCAGAGGGTGATAGAATAATGTCCGCCTTGCTTAAGTGGAAGCCAATCTCAATGGTCAATGTTAATTCGTCTATTCTGGCTGTTAAATTTACTGTAAGGCTGACAAATTTTCAACGTGCATATTTTCCGATTGCTTCTCCGTACAGATAAATTATCCCATCGACAACCACTCAAATTTCTCTTTTATCGGCTAAGAAATTATTGTCGAATTTGTTATTATTCATTTATTTATTTATTTAGAGATATACTATAAAATTGTTTTTTAGTTACGTAAAATAAAAAATAAAAAATACATTCTACAAAATAGACGTATATTAAATGCCGCCTGTTTGTCTGCCCTTGGCTTAAAGTTAAAAAAGAAAAGAAAAAAAAGGCACTGCGTTTCCGCGGCTAGGATTAAAAAAAAAAAAAGATAAACTTTTCTACGACGATATACGATTTGTATTTTTTTCTCTAGCGAGAAATTGCCGCCATATTTGATAGAATCCTAGCCAATATGACTTGTTTCAACTAACAAGTGTATAACGTGTTTTCTTTATTGGAAGTTGATGATAATGTTACTGGATATCGTATATTTAAAGAACAGGTTTAACTGCTAGTTTTAATTTATTTTTAAAATTGTATTCTTTTTCGTTAACATTGTCAAAGTTAATTCAATTCATTATAAATGAAAAGATCTCAATTATCGTCATATTACGCATGCGCACGCAATCACTCATATCGGTGAATAAATATAATCTGAGATTGATAGATAGATAGATAGATAGATAGATGCTGTTTATAACAAGTTAAAATGGCCTTTTATCTTAAACATTTTATTATATATATATAATATATATATATATAAATATATATATTATATAAGAAGTAAGTTAAGGAAATTAATCCGACAGTATGTGGAGAAATTTAGAAACAAACACGGGATGTTATGATGGATGGAAATTTATAGTCGATGCTCGAACATTTCGGTTTACAATGGAAACCTTCATTAGGACTGTGAAAAGAGAAAAAACAAGGATTTATGTGGATGTTTTGTATGTGTTGAATTAAAAAATGTGTGGAAAAAAGGTTCGTTATCATTTCTATACATTGATATTTATAAGGAATACGTCACACCCTTTTCACATCTACTCGTGGGCCAATCACGTGTGGCTTTTTTGATTTCACGTGTTCCTATCATTAATTCGATTTCGCGCGCAATAATCACGTCATCAACATTCAACTATAAACGCCACTCAACTAACGGTAACGAACCTTTTTCCACACATTTTTTAATTCCAACATAAATCCTTGTTTCTTCTCATTTTTAACAGTCCTGATGAAGGTTTCCATTGTAACCGAAATGCTCGAGTATCGACTATAATTCCATATATATATATATATATATATATATATATATATATATATATATATATAGTATATATATATATATATATATATATATGGGTTAAAATATGGCAATGAATCCGACAATATATAGAAATATGAAAAACAAATTTTCCAAAAGATGAATTCATTATGATGTTTATGTCAACGTTTAAATATTTCGGTTCATGTAAAACCTTCTTCAGGACAATATGATTAAAAAGAAAGAGAAAAATATTTTTTGTTGTTCAAAAGGGGATGGATGTTTTTGAATTATTTGAGTTGTAAACGTATATGGAGAAAAAAATGGTCATTGATCAGTGTTCATATTGAAAGTTTATGACGTGATTGGTACCCGTGAAGACGAAAGTCAAGACGTGATTGGTACTCGAGATGTTGAAAATGTGGGACGTATTCTTTACAGATACCATTGTTTTCAAGACGAGAAAAGTGTTGTTTTGAACTTTTGATAATAATATAATAATAATAATAATAATAAATAATAATAATAATATCTTTTCAGTAAGTAGTTAGGTCTGAGACCTGTCAGCTGTTCCTTATAAACATCCATCTTAATTCTACAAAATATCTATAATATTTCCACAGATTATCTAACATTGCCTTAAAGGTGTTTAGAGATGGGGCATTCACTATTGATGATGGTAGTTTATTCCATGTCTTCACCACCCTGTCACTAAAATAATTTTGTCTTGCATTTGTTTTGCACATTTTTTTAAGAGTTTTAATTTATGACCCCTGGTATTGATATTTTGAGCAATATTTAATATTTCAAAGTGAGTATATTTATAGACTTCAATCATATTCCCTCTTGTTCGTCGATAAACCAAACTTGGTAAGTCAATGTTCCTAAAGTCTTTTCTTCATACGAAAGGTTTTTTTTAAAATCATTCATTACTTTAGTAGCTCTCCTTTGAACTCCCTCAATAAGTTTTATGTCCTTGATTAGTCTTGGAATACAGACCATATTAGAAAATTCCAAATGAGGTTACCAATGCAATGAATAAATTTTTCAGCATTTCTTTATCCATGTATTCATATTAATCCTAATATCTGTTTTGCTTTATTTACTTGTATTTCTATGAGTTTTGGAATTTTAGTTCAGGGTCACATTCACACCAAGGACTTTTTCTAGCTCTGTATTTTTTTAGTATTTCTCTTTCATTAGAGAATTTTTTCTTCTCAAAAGAAGAAAACAAAGAAACAAAAAGTTCATACATGACTTGGATGGATCCTATAAATTTATTAAGCGAAATCTAATAGGTTTGAATTCAGAGTTTTCCTTCTCCTAGGCGGTTTGCTTAACCAAGTTAAAGAGCCAGTCTGCTCTACTATTTACCCATAGCTGGAGGGAGAGTAGGATTCATACCTTTCCCAAGAGTATTAACGCTAAGTGATAAACGCAATTTCCACGTCCCGGGTTTTGAACTCGAGTGACGAGTTTATTTCACTTGACTCTAACCATTACACACACGCGCTTCCAAGAATATAAACTATATCTACACACTCAATGGTAAACTCCTGAAATCGGTGAAACAATTCACGTACCTAGGTAGCAATATCTTCATCAACAGAATGTGACGTCATGCACGCATAGGTAAGTCATGGGCTGCTTTAAACAAATTGTCAGTGATATGGAAAATTCCGATCTTTTAAAGCGAAAATTCTTCCAAGCCATAGTTGTATCAGTGTTATTGTAGCGGCTGCACTACCTGGACCCTAACGAAGCGCCTGGAGAATAAGCTAGATGGAACTTACACGATAATGATGCGTGCAATATTAAACGACGTCGAAACAACTCCCCACGAGAAAACAGCTGTATGGCTGTGAGGCGAACAAGACACGCTGGGCACTGCTGGAGAAGCAAGGATGAACTCCTAAGTGACGTTCTCTGTGAAAGCGCGAAACATAGGTGCGCCAGAGTGGGTCGTCCAGCAAAGACGTACATAGATTCAGCTCTGCGTGATACTGGACGCTGCAAGAGGACCTTCCAGGAGACAATGAATAATAGGGAAGGATGGGAGAGAGATTGTCATGGATATCTGCGCTGCAACGTGACAGGATGATGATGAATATTATTAAGTAGTCTATATTTTTCAATTGAACGCTGATCAATGAACGATTATGAACCTTTTTTTAGTCTTCTATTGTAGTTTATTGTTGCCTGTCGCCAGCGGTAGCTGAATTCCCGCCGTTTAGGGCGATTTTAGAGGCTAATATATTTCATATTCTTTTTTACCGGTAACAAACAGATAGACTACAGACATAATATATATAATTATATATATATATATATATATATATATAATAGGCACGTAGGAAATGCACTCTGTCGACCGGCGAGTTTTCAAATCCTGAGAAGCTGTTTGCAGTTCACATGGCGCTAAATACCTTGGGAAAGGTATGCATCCAACTACTCTCACTGCAGCTATTGGTAGTAGTAGGACAGAAATGGGCCTGTTAACATTGACCAAGGTAATCAGTCTAGTAGAGAGAGAAATCTGGAAAAAAAACCCTGTTAAACTCCACTTAAAAATTAACCTTGTGCCACATTTTACGCGTCCGAAGGGGTTTGGAAATCTCTTCTCTCTCTCCCTTCCCTCTCTCTCATCCTTCTAACTCATTCTTATTCGTTTCTTTCTTCTTTTACTTCCAATATATCTCTCCTTATTTCTTTATTTTTCAATGTCTCTTTCATTCTAACTCATTTTCTCTGCTTACTATCTTTTTTTTTTCAATTTTCTTTACTTCTCGCATTCTCTTTTCGTTTTTCTTTCTTCTTTTCAATATCTCTTTCCTTTAACATGATTCTCTTTTTGCTTTCTTTCTTTCTTCTCCATTTTTTTAAAATGTCTCTTTCTTCTACTTATTCTCTCTTCTATTTCTTTATTTCCTATCTTTCTTCCTTGCTGTCAATGTATCTTTCTTTCTCTTATTAATTCTCTTTTCAACTTTAATTCATTCATTCTTTCTATCGTCTGTATACTGCCACTATCTAAAACCCATGGACAAACTGAATTCCTTATCTAAATATAAATAATCCAACTAATAATTACTGGATCTATGCTGATTTAAATGAATAAAATGAATGAATATTGCCCGAAACAATTTTAAATTAAAGAAATTATGTCATGTATCCTATTAAAATTTCAGTTTTACATAGGCTTCAAAAACATTCGATAAAAATAAGGCATTGTTTTCTTTATCTTAAGAAAGAAGAGTCCTTTTTTTTAATGGGAAAAATATTCGGTTTCTACAAAAATAACTCAAGTTCATTTCATTCTTTCTTTGCTCTAATTAAACAAAAATTAAATTAATTTAGTGGTTGCGACATTGTCTCACATTTTTACAGCAGAAAACAGAATTTCTTGTTTGGTGGGTTGGTACGATGTTTTTAAAAAATGCTAATTATGTTTTACCGAACAAACAAAAAACATGTATTATTGTTTTCTTAAACAAATACAGAATCTTAACAAACCAATTTAGAACCGCTCCAAATATAAAAAGAACTTGATAAGTGCTTTTAAAGTATTTTTTGATTTGATTTTGTTTTCTATCAAATCAGTAAAAAATAGAGGCGTCGTAGTTGTACAAATAAAATTCAATATTTTATTTATTTTTTGTTTAATTAGAGCAAGAAAGAATGAAATGAACCTTGAGTTATTTTTGTAGAAAACCGAATATTTTTTCGCCATTAAAAAAAAGGAGCTGCTTCTTTCTTAAAGATAAAGAAAACAATATCCTTTTTTTATCGAATGTTTTTGAAGCTATGTAAACTGAATTTTTAGTGAATTAAGGATACATGCATAATTTTTTAATTTAAAATTGTTTTTCGGGGCATATTCATTCATTTTTATTTCATTTAAATTCAGCATAGATTCAGTAATTTATGGTGGGATTATTTATATTTAGATAAGTGAATTCAGTTTGTCCATGGGTTTTAAGATAGTGGCAGTATCTAGACGATAGAAGAATGAATGATTAAAGTGAAAAGAGAATTTAATAGGAAGAAGTACATTGACAGCTAGGAAGAAGATAGGAAAAAATAAAGAATGAGAGAGAATAAGTAAGAAGGAAAGAGACATTTTTAAAAAGGAGAAGAAAGAAAGAAAGCAAAGAGAATCATGTAAGGAGAGATATTGAAAAGAAG
Organism: Doryteuthis pealeii; assembly: GCA_023376005.1. Lineage (NCBI taxonomy): Eukaryota > Metazoa > Mollusca > Cephalopoda > Myopsida > Loliginidae > Doryteuthis > Doryteuthis pealeii. Next base: position 10,340,341 of record CM042177.1, read on the forward strand.
AAAGAAAACGAAAGAGAATGCGAGAAGTAAAGAAAATTTGCAAAAAAAAAGATAGTAAGCTAAGGAAAATGGTTAGAATGAAAGAGACATTGAAAAATAAAGAAATAAGGTAGAGAATATTGAATAAGAAAGAAGCGTAAAGAAAACGGATAGAGAATGAGTTAGAAGGAAGAGAGAGGAGAGGGAGAGAGAGAGAGAGATTTTTCCAACCGCTTCGGACGCGTAAAATGTGGCACAGGTTAATTTTTTAAAGTGGAGTTCTACAGGGTTTTTTTTTTCGCAGATTTCTCTCTCTCTAGACTGATTACCTGGTTCAATGTTAACAGCCCATTCTGTCCTACTACTTACCAATAGCTGCAGTGACGAGTAAGTTGGATGCATCCTTTCCAAGGGTATTAGCGCTCATGTGAAATGCAACAGCTTGCGGTCAGGATTTGAACTCGGTCGACGAGTGCATTTCCTACGTGCCTTATATATATATATATATATATATATATATATATATATATATTATGTAATGTAGTTCTATCTGTTTGTTACCGTAAAAAGATATGAATATGATTTGCTTAAAATCGCCCTAAACGGCGGGATTTCACTACGCTGGCGACAGGCAACATAAACTACAAAAGAAGCTAAGAAAAAGGTTCATATCGTTCATTGATCAGCGTTCAATTGAAAGAAATATAGACTACTTAATATATCATCATCCTGTCACGCTGGCAGCGCAGATATCCATGACAATCCTGCGCCATCCTTCCTTTATTCATTGCTCCTGGAAGGTCTCTGTGGCAGCGTCTAGTATCCACGCAGACTGATTATGTACGTCTTGCTGGACGACCACTTGGCGCCTATGTTTCCGGCTTCACATAGAACAGAACGTCACTTAGGAAGTTCATCTTGCTTCTCACAGTGCCGCAGCGTGTCTTGTTCGCCTCACAGCCATACACGCTGTTTTACTCGTGGGGAGTTGTTTCGACGTCGTTTAATATTGGCACGCATCATTATCGTGTAAGTTCCATCTAGCTTATTCTCCAGGCGTCTTCGTAGGGTCAGGTAGTGCAGCGTACAAAACACTGTACAATATGGCTTGGAAGAATTTTCGCTTAAAAGTATGGATTTCCATATCACTGACATTTTGTTTAAAGCAGGCCCATGACTTACCTATGCGTGCATTGACGTCACATTCTGTTGATGAGATATTGCTACCTAGGTAACGTGAATTGTTTCAGCCGATTTCAGGAGTTTTTACATTGAGTGTGTAGATATATTGTTTACTATTCTTGGAAGCGCGTGGTGTATGGTTTAGCGTCAAGGTGAAATAACTCGTCACTCCGAGTTCAAACCGGGACCGTGGGGAAATTGCGTTTTATCACTTAGCGTTAATCTACTTGGGAAGGTAATGAATCCTACTCTTCCTCCCAGCTATGGTAAATAGTAGAGGCAGACTGGGCTCTTTAACTTTGGTTAAGCAACCGGCCTAGGGAAGGAAAACTCTGAATCAAACTATTGTTTTCGCTTATAATTTATAGGAATCGCATCCAAGTCATGTATGAACTTTTTGTTTTCTTTTGTTTTTCTTCTTTTGAGAAAAACATTTCTAATGAAAGAGAAATACAAAAAAATACAGAGCTAGAAAAGTCCTTGGTGTGAATGTGGAACCTGAACTAAAAATTTTCCAAACTCTAGAATACAAGTAAATAAAAGCAAACAAGATATTAGGGATTAATATGAATACATGGATAATGAAATGCTGAAAAATTATTCATTGGCATTGGTAAGACTCATTTTGGAATTTCTAATATGGTCTGTATTCAAGACTAATCAAGGACATAAAACTTATTGAGGGACTTCAAAGGAGAGCACTAAAGTAATGAATGATTTAAAAAAACTTCGTATGAAGAAAGCTTAGGACATTGACTTACCAAGTTTTGGGTTTATCGACGACAAGAGGGAATAGTGATTGAAGTCTATAAATATACTCACTTTGAAATTTAATATTCGCTCAAAATATCAATACCAGGGTCTAAATTAAAACTCTTAAAAAAATGTGGCAAAACAAATGCAAGACAAAATTATTTTAGTGACAGGGTGGTGAAGACATGGAATAAACTACATCATCATAGTGAATGCCCATCTGCTAAACACTTAAGGCAAGTGTTAGATTTAATCTGTGGAAATATTATATGATATTTGTAGAATTAAGATGGATGTTTTATAATGAACAGCTGACAGGTCCAGACTAACTACTTACTGAAAAAGATATTATTATTATTTTATTATTATTATTATTATTATATTATTATTATCAAGTTCAAACAAACTTTTCTCGTCTTTGAAAACAATGGTATCTGTAAGAATAGTCCACATTTTTCAAATCTCGAGTTAAAATCACGTCTTGACTTCGTCTTCACGGTACGCTAATCAACGTCATAAACTTTCAAATATGAACACTGATCAATGACATTTTTTTCTCCATATACGTTTACGCAACTCAAATAATTCAAAAACATCCTCCTTCTTGAACAACAAAAATATTTTTCTCTTTTTTTAATCATATTGTCTGAAGAAGGTTTTACATGAACCGAAATATTTAACGCTGACCATAAACATCATAATGAATTTCATCTTTTTTTGGGAATTTTGTTTTTCATATTTATATATATTGTCGGATTCATGCATAAACTTTTAACGGCCATTATATATATATATATATATTAATATAATATATTATATTATATATATATATATTATATATTATATATAATTGGACATTATAGTCGATCTTCGAGCATTTTCGGTTTCCAATGGAAACCTTCAATCAGGACTGTTAAAATGAGAAGAAAACAAGGATTTATGTGATTAAAAAATGGTGTGGAAAGGTTCGTTAGTTAGTTGAGTGGCGTTTATAGTTGAATGTTGATGACGTCGATTAGCGCGCGAAATGAAATTATGATAGGAACAGTGGAATCAAAAAAGCCACAAGTGATTGGCCCACGAGTAGATGTTGAAAGGTGTGAGTATTCCTTCTAATATCAATGTATGAAATGATAACGAACCTTTTTCCACAGCATTTTTTTAATTCAACACCATACAAAACATCCACATAAATCTTGTTTTTCTCCTCCTTTTCACAGTCCTAATGAGTTTTCATTGTTAACCCGAAATGTTCGAGCTCGACTATAATTTCCTCCATCATAACATCCCGTGTTTGTTTCTAAATTTTCTGCCCATACTGTCGGATTAATTTCTAACTTACTTCTTTATTATATTATATATATATATTATATATTTATTATATATATATATATATAAATGTTTAGATAAGGCATTTTACTTTGTTATACAGCATCTATCTATCTATCCTCTATCTATCATCTCAAGATTATATTTATTCACGATATGATGATTGCGTGCGCATGCGTATTGACGATATTGAGATCTTTTATTAATAATGATTGAATTTAACTTTGACAATGTTTAAACGGAAAGAGGAATAAATTTTACAAATAAAATTAAAACTAGCAGTTAAACCTGTTCTTTTAAAATATAATATCCAGTAACATTATCATCAACTTCGAATAAAGAAAAAGCACGTTATACACTTGTTTTAGTTGAAACAGTCATATTGGCTAGGATTCTATCAAATATGGCGGCAATTTCTCGCTTAGAGAAAAATACAAATCGTATATCGTCGTAGAAAAGTTTATCTTTTTTTTTTTTTTAACCTAGCGCGGAAACGCAGTGCCTTTTTTTTCTTTTCTTTTTTACTTTAAGCCAGGGCAGACAAACAGGCGCATTTAATATACGTCTTTTTGTAGAATGTATTTTTTATTTTTTATTTAGTAACTAAAACAATTTTAATTAGTTATATCTCTAAATAAATAAATAAATGAATATAACAATTGACATAATTTCTTAGCCGATAAAAGAGAAATTTTGAAGTGGTTGTCGATGGGAATAGTAATTTATCTGTAGCGGAGAAGCAATCGGAATAATAATGCACGTTTGAAAATTTGTCACCTTACAGTAATTTAACAGCCAGAATAACGAATTACTTGACATTGAGATTGGTTCCACTTAAGAAGGCGACATTATTCTATCACCTGCTGAGAAAAAGAAAGGACGCTAGGCGGTCAAAAGAATCGCTGCATGAAATCAATTTAGCGATGGCTTGGGTAGAAGGGGTTTTTCATTTTAGAGATAGGAACGCAGGTGTCTCTAAATTATTTAATTCATATGCCTAAAATGGTATTATTTAATTTACTGGCCGTGGTGCGGGCACGCTTTTCTTATCCCTTTAAGTGTTGTCGGTTAAATATTTTCATGAACTTTCTCGAATAAAAACTGTCCGTTAGGGCATGCGCAGAAGGAAGTTCGAAATCAGCGGTGTCGTAGATGATAGGTAATGATCTTGTTGATAGGAGAATTGCAAAAATAAGTTTGGTTAAATCAAAATCATAAACGACAAAGAAATGGGAAAAGCGGAAAGAAGAAAGTTTTTATGAAACAAACAATTAAATACGTTTTTTATTTACTATTTTCTGATTTTTTTTTTAAGATGAGGCTGATGATTAGTATTATTGTATTATTCGACTATTGGTCGCTCATCTTAATTGTTATCTAGTCAACTCGGCGATGTGCTCCCGGCTTTCTTCAGGTACTTTCTTGTCGGCACTTGCTGATGATTAATAATTAACAGCTTAACACTTTATCCAGCTTATGGTTAGCGGAATGAGAACAGGAACCCCAATCGATTGAATCAGGGTTAGGTTTAAGTTCCGTGATGGCTCCTGATTAAACAAAGTTCCGAGTTCGAGAAGATTCCGAGTACGACAAGAAATACCTGAGAAGGCCGGAGGGTATATCGGCCCTGAAACGTTGTATAAATAACAATGTAAGATGAGGACAATAGTCTGATAATCAAATTAATCTAATATTTTTATTTATTCTTCTTTTAAATCAAAGAATGTCGTCATCATCTATATATTAATCGCTTGTTCCTAATCTCCCCCCCATTAACATCCCTCTGGTTAAAAATGAGACTGCCCAAGAATGACAATGCAATATGTGAATAAATTATCTGGTGTCGCTTAATCACTGATTTTCTTATTTTCTCATTTTATTTTAACCAAATTCAAAATGAAACATTCCAATTCTCTTGCGTCACTTTATGCCGCAACGTAAAATTAAATGAATAGAAAAAAGTTACCGTTTGTTCAATTTGTAATGTTAGATTGTGAATTACGGAAGATATATTAGTAATTTTGGTATGAATTTATATGTAATTAAATTAAAAATATGCTTTTGGCTTAAATAGGTCTCTGAATTTTTGTTTCGTTCGTGGAAACCCGCTAGTCTTTATAATTATGCATATCACTCCTAGCGAGTTTTTCATACCAGCATTAGCTAATCCTTTCACTGGAATTCTCATGTCTTCAGGCCACTTTAGCTTAACAATGCTGTTGTTGTAGGGTTATTTTCCCATTTTGCTGAGGAGTTATTGCCGCTTGTTGTCGTTTGTTCCCAACGTAGGGGACCTCTGGTTTTTAGCGGCTTATTTTCAAACTTCTCTTCTATTTTCTCTTTCTCGCTACGGACCACAATGGGTTAGAACAATTGTATTTACTTCTTCGTTGGGGGCTTCGCCCTACGCCAGCTACTAGTCATGTACGTGTTTATACGCATGGACTATTTTAGTCTCTGTCTGTACCTTTATATTATGTGACTTTTATATTATTCTGCCAGTGACTTTTTATGTTATGTATGTTTATGTCTAATTCTATTTCCATTGTTTATTATCTTGTGTATCATGTGGCTGTTATTATATAATGTTTTGTCTAGAATTGTGCTCCGAGTTGTATCTTCAAATATTCAGCTTTGAATCTTAATTGTTTGGGTTCTCGATTCTGCCTCTGATTTCGCATTCCTCTAGTCTCCCCCCAAACCGTTGGGGAGGCCGTTCCATTCTCAACCGATCAACTTCAGCCATTATGGTTCACAGTTCTTTCAGTTCCTGAACAAGGTCCAGTATTTTGTGTATCTTTTCGTTTTTTCACTTTTACTTGTGGTCTTGGCCGGAGCGGCAAAATACACTAGGTAACAAGTTTCATTTTTTTTTCCTTGTTTTAATTAACCTAGGTCTGGTCTTCTGGTCGGATTAAAATCGAGAATTTATGCGTTCATTTTATAGGAACAGATTCTGTTTCTCTGAATGTTTGAGATGAGCTTGACGATTAGTATTATCTGCGTTATTCGGACTATTGTGCGACAAGAAATACCTGAAAAGGCCGGAGGGATATGGGCGAACGTTGTAAATAAAATAAGATGGGGAAGATAGTCGAATAACGGCAGATAATACAGATTTCTGGTTTGTGGCATCTAGCATTGTGGTGAGTATGGTCGAATTTATTTCTTGCGCATTCCCTGTATTCGCTCTTTTCCCACGCGATCGTGCTAGTATTGTACTCCTTTTACGCAATTTGCTGCTTTAGCTTATAATATGAATTATGTTTAGGCTGTTCTCCACACACGCTAAATTGCTCCTCTTTTTGGTCTTTCTATTTTTGCCTTTTATATATTGGTTGCTTATGCATTATTCTGTGAAATTATAAGAGATTCAGTTTTCTTCTTGAGTTCCATTCCTTAGCAATGTCCAGATCATTTCGTATGCAATCTCAGTTTGTCCGCTTGAAGTATCATATAGTTGTTTTCTTACCATTTATGTTTTTTTTAGCTTTTGTGTTTTTCTATTTGTCTAAATGTTGGCAATTACTGTTACATATGGGGTTTGTCCGAAAAAGCAGCGGTTCAAGACCTAAGTTTTTTCTGGAATAAAGATCCGTACTCGATATTCAGTGAGGGGATGGGTGGCTTTGGAAGAAATAGACAAACTTACTTTCTACAACAAAGTTTACTTAATTTAAAATTTAAAGATATTAACAATGCAAAGTAAAAGTAAGTTGTCGGGGCGGCCTAAGTCGGTAGTCAGCCATTCAGCGAGGGAGTCTATCCCTTTTTCAATAGGCTATATACCAAGGAGATGGTTTTTGGCGTCTGAGGTAGGCGACACGTATCATCAACTCCTTACTTTAGACCTTGCACTAACTGTGCTACTCATACGCTGAGTTGCGAGACCGTATCGACTAGGACTTTGGTTTCTAGCCAACGTTCACCGACTGAGAAACAACCAAAGAACCCAAAGAGTTCAAAAGTGTTTGTTAGGTCAAGTTGTTAAGGATAGTTAAGTTAATTTAAGGTTGCAGATAAAAGCCTGTGAACTTAGCTGTAGTCCTGTGAGTTTTGTTCCTCGTAACTTCCAGTCACAGATCCATTCAGCA
>CM042177.1:10347777-10357777 GCA_023376005.1 Doryteuthis pealeii
ATATCAAAGGAAAGGTGAAAAACCATCGGAACATGCACTGCTGCAATCTGCCAGAATACTCAGGAAGAGTTCTGGAGACCTGAGGAGACTTGCTGTCACTCAGACTCCAGGGGAAAATACCATCAGCTAAACACGGGTGTGAAAAACTCAAAAATGGACTGAATAAATAATAAGCAATGATATCACTGAATCAGATACTTAGGAAATTGCACTGGAATTACAAATTTTACCAAAATCACAAGAAAAAAATAAAGCACCTATGTGCATTGGACATCAAAATATTGTCAAAAATTAAAAGGAAATGGAAATCTTTGAGAGACCATCTATCCATAATAAAGGCAGTTGTGTGTATGTTATCCGAATGTAATCTATCCATATATAAAGGGCAGTTGTGTGTATGTATGTCCGAATGTAAATCTATCCATATATAAAGGGCATGTTGTGTGTAGTATATTCGAATGTAATCTATCCATATATAAAGGGCAGTTGTGTGTATGTATGTCCGAATGTAATCTATCCATATATAAAGGCAGTTGTGTGTATGTATGTCCGAATGTTATCTATCCATATATAAAGGGCAGTTGTGTGTATGTATGTCCGAATGTAATCTATACATATATAAAGGCAGTTGTGTGTATGTATGTCCGAATGTAATCTATACATATATAAAGGGCCGTGTGTGTATGTATGTCCGAATGTAATCTATCCATATATAAAGGGCAGTTGTGTGTATGTATGTCCGAATGTAATCTATCCATATATAAAGGGCAGTTGTGTGTATGTATGTCCGAATGTCATCAATACATATATATAAAGGGCAGTTGTGTGTATGTATGTCGAATGTAATCTATACATATATAAAGGGCAGTTGTGTGTATGTATGTCCGAATGTAATCTAATCCATATATTAAAGGGCAGTTTTGTGTGTATGTATGTCCGAATGTAATCTATCCATATATAAAGGGCAGTTGTGTGTATGTATGTCGAATGTTAATCTATCCATATATAAAGGGCAGTGTGTGTATGTATGTCCGAATGTATCTATCATATATAAAGGGCAGTTGTGTGTGTATGTATGTCGAATATGTATCCATATATGTATGTATGTCGAATGTATGCTATCCGAATGTAAAGGGCAGTTGTGTGTATGTATGCCGAATGTAAATACCATATATAAAGGGCAGTTGTGTGTTATGTATGTCCGAATGTAATCTATCCATATATAAAGGGCAGTGTGTGTATGTATGTCCGTGTAATCTATCCATATATAAAGGGCAGTTGTGTGTATGTATGTCCGAATGTCATCAATACATATATAAAAGGGCAGTTGTGTGTGTGTATGTATGTCCGAATGTACATATATAAAGGGCAGTTGTGTTGTATGTATGTCCGAATGTAATGTATAATATATAAAGGGCAGTTCTGTGTAGTATGTCCGATGTATATAAGGCAGTTCTGTGTATATGTATGTCCGGAGGAAACTTCAAAAAATAAAACAATTAACGACAAAGTAAATATATATACACACATCCCCCCTCTACCCAGGCGACGGCCGGGTAGCCGCTACTAGTAAGAACATAAAGCTAAAATATAGAATGGAATTTTGTATCGATAAGTATGATATGCTCGTGACGTAAAAAGGGAAAGATAGAAACAATAAGAAATAAAACTACAAAATCAGGAAAATATAAGAACACTCGCAGAAGAGGATTACAAGTACGCGGTGATATTGAAAACAGATATGATCAGGGAACAAAATTAAATAAGAAAAGAGAACAAAGAAAAACAAGTAAACCTCAAAGCCAAGATCTGCAGCAGAAATCTCGTCGTAGGAATAAACACCTGGACTTGTAAGATATTTTGGAACATTCTTGTGTAATGGTCAAGGAAGAAACTCCGATCGATGGACCAAAAGACAAGGAAACTGATGACAATACACAAGGCATTACACCCGAGGATTTGGTTTGGTTTGGTTTGGTAATATCTCATCCACAGAAAACGAATAGGAAAGACATGGTCGGCCACAAACAAATTATCAGTCATATGGAAATCCGATCTCACTGACAAGCTAAAACAACAATTCTTCCAGGCTGGGGTCATATCAGTACTGCTGTATGGCTGCACTTGGACCCTAACGAAGCGCCTTGAGAATAAGCTAGATGGGACCTGCACAAGAATGCTGCGTGCAGTCTTGAACAAATCGTGGAAACAGCACCCCACAAGGAAGCAGCTGTATGGCCACCTGCACCCCCCATCTCACAAACCATCCGAGTGAGACGAACTAGGCACACAGGACACTGCTGGAGAAGCAAGGACGAGCTCATAAGCAACGTTCTCATATGGAAGCCAACACATGGGTATGCTAACCAATGAACTACCTTGACCGACTATGCGAGGATGCTTGTTGTTGCGCAGAACTCCCAGGGGCGATGAGTGATAGGGAAGGTTGGCGAGAGATTGTCATGGATATCCGTGCTACATGCGTGACATTGATGATGATGATGATGACTGCCGACTAAATTTTGGAGTCCTAGTGACAGTTTGGTAAAAACACATAGATTTACTCATATTTTTTAGTACAATCCCATTTCTTTTATGAAATTTAAAATCCTGGATGGTCTTATTTTTGTGAAAAGTTTTATTTCAAATTATTTGTTTGGTAGTATTTTGTTCACACTAGATCAAAGTCTACACACTATAGCAGTATATGTTTCACTGTAAATCTCTCTTGGCATGTAGTGCATATTGGGGATTCTGCACATTCTAGTAAATGATGATGGGATTTCACCTGAGAAATGTTTATATTCCAAAGAGGGCCCAAAAGGGAAAAGAGACATGGTGATCGAAGAAGTTATGATGTTTGAGGAGGAGCATGGAATAGCCACTGCTGTTACTCAGCCCAAACAATGTGCATGGACAAAATGGAATGATATCGAACCAATCAAATTATCGTGGAAATCTCTAATTTCGATGGAACCACTGGCGATATCATTGCTCCTTCGATCTACATATGATCTCCTGCCAAATGCGACCAACCTGAAATTATGAAGATATACCGTTTCGGACCTGTGCTTTTCGTGTAAATGTGATCAAAGTACCTTGTGTCATGTACTATTTACATGTCCACAATCCCTCCAGATATACACGTGGTGACACAACAAGATTTTGGGGGTGGTCACGGAGTTGATGAGAACACAATGTGAGGCAGCAAACCAACAGCCTATCAGAGCAAGGGAATCCAAAATTCAGTTTCTCAAGGAAGGTGAATACCCTGTGAAGAAACAAAAAACTCCAAACATAAAGCTGCTGAATGGAGCTGGTGACTGGAAGTTACGAGGAACAAAACTCACAAGGACTACAGCTAAGTTCCACAGGCTTTTTTATCTGCAACCTTTAATTACCTTTAACTATCCTTAACAACCTTTTACCTAACAAACACTTTTGAACTCTTTTGGGTTCTTTTGGTTGTTTTCTCAGTCGGTGGAACGTTGGGCTAGAAACCACAAGGTTCCTAGTTCGATACCGGTCCTCACCAACTCAGCATATGAGTAGCACAGGGTTATGTGCGGTAAAGTAAGGAGCTGTTAGTAGGTGTGGCGCTCCACCTCAGACGCCAAAAACAATCTCCTTGGTCTAGCGCTATTGAAAAGGGGATAGACTCGCTCGCTGACTGGCTTTAGGCCGCCCCGACGACTTTACTTTTTACTTTTACATTGTGTATATCCCTGTTTGAGATTTGTTTATATGTACAGTAAACATTTTATTGTATAAAAAGTCGTTTGTCTCCTTTTTCTTCAAAAGCGGCCCCCATCACCTCACTGCGTTCCTAAAAAACTTAGAGTCTAAACAGTGCTTTTTCGGGGACAAAAATCCCCATATGTAACAGTAATTGCAACATTTAGACAAATAGAAAAACAACAAAAGCTATAAAAAAAAAACATAAATGGTAAGAAAAACAACTATATGGATACTTCAAGCGACAAACTGGGGAGATTGCACACGAAATGATCTGGATATTGCTAAGAAATGGAAGCCTCAAGAAAGAAACTGAATCACTTCAATGCTTGAATGCACAGAATAATGCCATAAGGATCAATTATATAAAAGCAAAAATAGATAAGACCAAAAAGAGGAGCAAGTGTAGCGTGTGTGGAGACAGCCTAAACAGTTAATCATATATAAGCTAAAGCAGCAAACTTGCGTAAAAGGAGTATAATACTAGGCACGATTCAGTGGGAAAGAGGATATACAGGGAATTGCGCAAGAAATCAAATTCGACCATACTACCAAATGGTAGATGCACAAACCAGAATCTGTCCTATAAAATGAGACGCATAAAATTCTCTGGGATTTTGAAATACAAACAGATAATTTAATCCCGACCAGAAAACTAGATCTAGGGTTAATTAACAAGGAAAAAAACGAACTTGTTACCTAGTGTATTTTGCCGTTTCGGCAGACCACAGAGTAAAAGTGAAAGAAAACGAAAATACACACAAATACTTGGACCTTGTCAGAGAGCTGAAAGAACTGTGGAACATAATGGTGAAGTTGTAGTCGGTGAGAATGGAACGGTCCCCAACGGTTTTGGGGAAAGACTAGAGGAATTGGAAATCAGAGGCAGAATCAAGAACACCAAGACAATGTAAGATTCAAAGTGAATATTTGAAGATACAACTCCGACACATTTCTGAGACAAAACATTTTATATAATACAGCACATGAATACACAAGATACATAAACAATGGAAGATAGAATAGTGTACATAAACATACATACATAAAAGTCACTGACAAGATAATATAAAAGTACACGTAATATAAAGGTACAGACATGAGACTAAGAATAGTCCATGCTGTATAAATCACTTACAGTGACAAGTAGCCGGCGTTGAGGGCCGAAGCCCCAACGAGAAGGGAATGACAATTGTCTAACCCATGTGGTCTCGTAGCGAGGAAAGGTAGAAAAGAGGAAGAGAAGTTTGAAATAGCTGCTTAAATACCAAGGGTCCCCTTGTGGGAACAAACGACAACAAGCCGGGCAGATAACTCCTCAGGCAAATGGGAAAATAACCCCTACAACAACAGCATTGTTAAGCTAGAAGAGTCCTGAAGACCTGAGGATTCCAGTGAAAGAGCATTAGCTAACGCTGGTATGAAAAACTCGCAAGGAGTGATATGATAATTATAAAGACTAGCGGGACCCGTGGAATTTCCACGAAACGAAACAAAAATCAAGAGGAGCTATTTAAGCCAGAAACGATATTTGTAATTTTATAATTTGTAATTATAAATCATACCAAAATTACCAAAATATCTTCCGTAATTCACAATTCTAACATTACAAATTGAACAAACGTGTAACTTTTTTTCTATTCATTTTAATTTTACGTTGGGCATTGAAGTGACGCAAGACCATTTGGAATGTTTCATTTTTGAAATTTGGTAAAATAAAATGGGACAAATAAGAAATCAGTGATTAAGCGACACCAGATAATCTGTATTCACATTATTGCATTGCATCTTGGGCGGTCTCATTTTTAACCAGAGGGATGTTAACGGGGGTGGGGAGATTTAGGAACAAGCGTATTGATATATAGATGATGATCGACATTCTTTGATTTAAAAGTAAGAATAAATAAAATATTAGTATTATTTGTATTATTCGGACTATTGTCCTCATCTTCATTGTTATTTATACAACGTTTCTGCCGATATGCCCTCCGGCCTTCTTCAGGTATTTCTTGTCGGACTCGGGTACCTTCTCGAACTCGGGAACCTTCTTGTTGTAATCGGGAGCCATCACAGAACTTTAAACCTAACCTTTTATTCAATCGATGGGGGTATCCTGTTCTCATTCCGCTAACCATAGCTGGGATAGAGGCGTTAAGCTGTGTTAATTATTAATCATACACAAGTCCGACAAGAAATACCTGAAGAAAGACGGAGGGCACATCGGCCGAAACGTTGTACAGATAACAATTAAGATGAGGACAATAGTCCGAATAATACAAATAATACTAATCATCAAGCCTCGTCTAAAAAAATTCTGAGAAATAGTAAATAAAAGACGTATTCTATTTTTTGTTTTCATAAAAACTTTCTTTCCGCTTTCCCATTTCTTTGTCAGTTGTATGATTTTGTGATTTCAACCAAACTTATTTTTGGCAATTCTCCCAGTTTCATGAATAATTTTATATAAGACATTACCTATCATCTACGACACCGCTTGATTTCAAACTTCCTTCTGCGCATGCCCGAACGGACAGTTTTTATTCGAGAAAGTTTCATTGAAAATATTTAACGACAACACTTTAAAGGGATAAGAAAAGCGTGCCCGCTATCCACGGCAGTAATTAAATAATACCATTTTTCAGGATATGAATTAAATAATTCTAGAGACACTGCGTTCCTATTCTCTAAAAAGAAAAACCCCTTCCTACCCAAGCCAGCGCTTAAATTGATTTCATGCGAGCGGATTCTTTTGACCGCCTAGCGTCCTTTCATTTTTCTCAGAGGGTGATAGAATAATGTCCGCCTTGCTTAAGTGGAAGCCAATCTCAATGGTCAATGTTAATTCGTCTATTCTGGCTGTTAAATTTACTGTAAGGCTGACAAATTTTCAACGTGCATATTTTCCGATTGCTTCTCCGTACAGATAAATTATCCCATCGACAACCACTCAAAATTTCTCTTTTATCGGCTAAGAAATTATTGTCGAATTTGTTATTATTCATTTATTTATTTATTTAGAGATATAACTATAAAATTTGTTTTTAGTTACGTAAAATAAAAAATAAAAAATACATTCTACAAAAATAGACGTATATTAAATGCCGCCTGTTTGTCTGCCCTTGGCTTAAGTTAAAAAAAGAAAAAGAAAAAAAAGGCACTGCGTTTCCGCGGCTAGGATTAAAAAAAAAAAAAAAGATAAACTTTTCTACGACGATATACGATTTGTATTTTTCTCTAAGCGAGAAATTGCCGCCATATTTGATAGAATCCTAGCCAATATGACTTGTTTCAACTAACAAGTGTATAACGTGTTTCTTTATTGGAAGTTGATGATAATGTTACTGGATATCGTATATTTTAAAAGAACAGGTTTAACTGCTAGTTTTAATTTATTTTTAAAATTGTATTCCTCTTTTCCGTTAACATTGTCAAAGTTAAATTCAATTCATTATAAATGAAAAGATCTCAATTATCGTCATATTACGCATGCGCACGCAATCACTCATATCGGTGAATAAATATAATCTGAGATTGATAGATAGATAGATAGATAGATAGATAGATGCTGTTTATAACAAAGTTAAAATGGCCTTTTATCTTAAACATTTTATTATATATATATATATATATATATATATATATATATATATTATATATATAAAGAAGTAAGTTAAGGAAATTAATCCGACAGTATGTGGAGAAAATTTAGAAACAAACACGGGATGTTATGATGGATGGAAATTTATAGTCGATGCTCGAACATTTCGGTTTACAATGGAAACCTTCATTAGGACTGTGAAAAGGAGAAGAAAAACAAGGATTTATGTGGATGTTTTGTATGTGTTGAATTAAAAAAATGTGTGGAAAAAAGGTTCGTTATCATTTCTATACATTGATATTTATAAGGAATACGTCACACCTTTTCAACATCTACTCGTGGGCCAATCACGTGTGGCTTTTTTGATTTCACGTGTTCCTATCATTAATTTTCGATTTCGCGCGCAATAATCACGTCATCAACATTCAACTATAAACGCCACTCAACTAACGGTAACGAACCTTTTTTCCACACATTTTTTTAATTCCACATAAATCCTTGTTTTCTTCTCATTTTAACAGTCCTGATGAAGGTTTCCATTGTAAACCGAAATGCTCGAGTATCGACTATAAATTTCCATATATATATATATATATTATATATATATATATATATATGGGGTTAAAATATGGCAATGAATCCGACAATATATAGAAATATGAAAAACAAAATTTTTCCAAAAAGATGAATTCATTATGATGTTTATGTCAACGTTTAAATATTTCGGTTCATGTAAAACCTTCTTCAGGACAATATGATTAAAAAGAAAGAGAAAAATATTTTTTGTTGTTCAAAAGGGGATGGATGTTTTTGAATTATTTGAGTTGTAAACGTATATGGAGAAAAAAATGGTCATTGATCAGTGTTCATATTGAAAGTTTATGACGTGATTGGTACCCGTGAAGACGAAAGTCAAGACGTGATTGGTACTCGAGATGTTGAAAATGTGGGACGTATTCTTTACAGATACCATTGTTTTCAAAGACGAGAAAAGTGTTGTTTGAACTTTTGATAATAATAATAATAATAATAATAATAATAATAATAATAATAATAATATCTTTTTCAGTAAGTAGTTAGGTCTGAGACCTGTCAGCTGTTCCTTATAAACATCCATCTTAATTCTACAAAATATCTATAATATTTCCACAGATTATCTAACATTGCCTTAAAGGTGTTTAGAGATGGGGCATTCACTATTGATGATGGTAGTTTATTCCATGTCTTCACCACCCTGTCACTAAAATAATTTTGTCTTGCATTTGTTTTGCACATTTTTTTAAGAGTTTTAATTTATGACCCCTGGTATTGATATTTTGAGCAATATTTAATATTTCAAAGTGAGTATATTTATAGACTTCAATCATATTCCCTCTTGTTCGTCGATAAACCAAACTTGGTAAGTCAATGTTCCTAAGTCTTTCTTCATACGAAAGGTTTTTTTTAAATCATTCATTACTTTAGTAGCTCTCCTTTGAACTCCCTCAATAAGTTTTATGTCCTTGATTAGTCTTGGAATACAGACCATATTAGAAAATTCCAAATGAGGTCTTACCAATGCAATGAATAAATTTTTCAGCATTTCTTTATCCATGTATTCATATTAATCCTAATATCTTGTTTGCTTTATTTACTTGTATTTCTATGAGTTTGGAAAATTTTAGTTCACATTCACACCAAGGACTTTTTCTAGCTCTGTATTTTTTTAGTATTTCTCTTTCATTAGAGAATTTTTTCTCAAAAGAAGAAAACAAAGAAAACAAAAAGTTCATACATGACTTGGATGGATCCTATAAATTTATTAAGCGAAATCTAATAGGTTTGAATTCAGAGTTTTCCTTCTCCTAGGCCGGTTGCTTAACCAAGGTTAAAGAGCCCAGTCTGCTCTACTATTTACCCATAGCTGGAGGGAGAGTAGGATTCATACCTTTCCCAAGAGTATTAACGCTAAGTGATAAACGCAATTTCCACGTCCCGGGTTTGAACTCGGAGTGACGAGTTTATTTCACTTGACTCTAACCATTACACCACGCGCTTTCCAAGAATATAAACTATATCTACACACTCAATGGTAAACTCCTGAAATCGGTGAAACAATTCACGTACCTAGGTAGCAATATCTCATCAACAGAATGTGACGTCAATGCACGCATAGGTAAGTCATGGGCTGCTTTAAACAAATTGTCAGTGATATGGAAATCCGATCTTTTAAAGCGAAAATTCTTCCAAGCCATAGTTGTATCAGTGTTATTGTACGGCTGCACTACCTGGACCCTAACGAAGCGCCTGGAGAATAAGCTAGATGGAACTTACACGATAATGATGCGTGCAATATTAAACGACGTCGAAACAACTCCCCACGAGAAAACAGCTGTATGGCTGTGAGGCGAACAAGACACGCTGGGCACTGCTGGAGAAGCAAGGATGAACTCCTAAGTGACGTTCTTCTGTGAAAGCCGAAACATAGGTGCGCCAGAGTGGGTCGTCCAGCAAAGACGTACATAGATCAGCTCTGCGTGGATACTGGACGCTGCACAGAGGACCTTCCAGGAGCAATGAATAATAGGGAAGGATGGCGAGAGATTGTCATGGATATCTGCGCTGCCAGCGTGACAGGATGATGATGATATTATTAAGTAGTCTATATTCTTTCAATATGAACGCTGA
>CM042177.1:10362777-10395277 GCA_023376005.1 Doryteuthis pealeii
GAGTGTTCCTTCTCCTAGACCGGTTGCCTAACCAAGGTTAAAGAGCCAAGTTTGCCCTGCTATTTATCCGTAGCTGGAGGGAGAGTAGGATTAATACCTTTCCCAAGAGTATTAGCGCTAAGTGAAATGCAATTACCACATCCAGGATTTGAACTCGGGGTGACGAGTCCATTTCCCATGACTTTAACCATTACACCACACGCTTCCTAACTAGCATAAATGGCGACCAAACCGCCTCTCTTATTCAGGAGATCCCGACGTCGTATCACTCGTATCACTTTCAACTTGAGGGAGCGTGTTTTCTCGTAGATCTAGAGTAGGAGTCATCAAATTACGGCCCGCGGTCCGGATCCGGTCCGCGAATGCATTTTATCAGGCCCGCCGACGGTACTAGAATTTGTTTGTTAAAACGTACGGAACGCGAGACATTTTGAGATACCATTTAAATTTAAATATCATGTTAAGCTTATTAAATCCTCATGGACCAAATCAACCCATCCAACGAAATTGACTGAAACATTTTAAATCAATTCTCTTGATTGGATGTTGCAATTCCAAACCAAACATTGACGATATCTTGAAAGGTAAGCTTCACAAATCTCACTAAAGCTTTCTGCTAATATTGCGTTTTTTGATAATGTTTTGAAAATAAATATGTTGGTTAAATTTGTTTTTGTGCATCTTACGCCACTCATCCATGAATATAATATGGAAAGATAAGTTTTGTTTTACATCTTTTTTTCAGAGCTTTCGTTCTGGCTAGCAAGTATTAAACACAATAATAATGTGGTTCGGGCACGTTATTTTTTTTAATTAAGGGCCGCTTAATATCGTAAAAAAAAAAATTGGTGATCTCTGGTCTAGAGGAGGGTGGTCCACAGAAATCAAGGACTTACGACGAATATTATAACTACTAACAAATTCACCGCTCGTATCGTAGTTTTCGCTGAGCTCTGAAAGTGGCCTGATTGTTTCAAGCAGGATCGCTACCCATTATTCTTTTGGCCGTTTTATGAAGAGATAGAAAAAATAAATGTTCATAGTACGCTTAGTTTTTCCTATCTGTTTTCAATCATACTGTCGGATTTATTTCCATTTAATATATATATATATATATATATATATATATATATATATGTATGTATTACTAGAAGCGGCTACCCGGCATCACCTGGGTAGAGGGGGATTTTTTTAAGTTAGTCTCGCAGATCCATTATTACTTAGCACAAGTTAGATCCTCACTGGATGCCCCATAAAATCCCCATGTAAAAATAAAACAAAATAGTAAGAAATTTTAATTCAATAATTTACAATAAAAAATACAATATAAATGAGGCGATTAATTCAATCAATCAACAGCATAGTTCAATTACCTTCGGTTACTATACACATTTCAATTTTTAAATATATTCCCAAATATAAATATAATGTTCATTATTTTTGCTCAAAAACTAAGTCTTGGTGATATTTAATATGTATATATATTTACTTTGTCGTTAATGGTTTTATTTTCGAAGTATCCTCCGGACATACACATATACACAATTGCCCTTTATATATATATATATATATATATATATATATATATTAAAAATGGATACAATAGAAACCTTCTTGAGTTTCACCATAAGGATCTTCAGGGTTAAATCCACTGAATTAATCGAGGTACCGATTAATTGCAGCCGATCACACGTGTATTCACTGTATAAGATGATACGTTACAAGGGACGCTTGTTTTTGCGTCCCTTGTAACGTAACATCTCTCTCTCTCTCTCTCTCTCTATATATATATATATATATATATATATAATCTTCATACAATGACTGCTATTTACACAGTAGCATTGCAACCAACAAAGCCTTCATCAGATGATGACTCTGGGTTCAGGCATGGTTTCGGTGCCGAAGCATCATTACCACTAACCCAGAGCTCCCCAGCAGTATCACACGATACCACCAGACTTTGTCGGTTTGATGTCACAATATAGGACTGCCATATCCACGCTGATGCGGTTAGAGCTTTCTCCTGAATCTTTTTTAAGTATTTCCTCTTGTCTGGTAGGGAAAGTCCAAGTTTAGACAAAAATGCCGAGGTTGAGTTGGCAATAAACCCCCGGCATCCGACCTCAATGTGAAATACATCCGTTATCCATCCGTTTCTGACGCATTGTTCACGTAAGTCTTCATATTTTTCCAACTTCCGCTGATGCGCCCAATCCAGATTTTCTTCAAATATTATATATGTTTATCATTATATATTTATTATTATTTTATTATCATATATTATATATCTTTATCATATTATTATATATTTTTATTTATTTATTATTACATTTTGCTTTATTTATTTATTCACTGTAGATAGCTGTGAATTAGATTTTTCCCCTGCAATGTTTGTGACCGCAACTGCAAGTCCAGAATTGGGCTAATGAGCCACCAGAGAGTCCAAAACTAAAGATATGGAGTGACGTCATCGTCGTCATCGACAGACTTCCAAAAGAAAGAAAGAAAGAAAGAAAGAAAGAAAGAAAGTAGATGGCTGGGACAATAAGAGTAAAAAGTTACAAAATTTTCCCTAGCAGAAAAAAAACTATATATATATATATATATATATATATATATATATATATATTATATATATATATATATATATATATATTTGTGATAATGGGTAAATTAGCTATAGTAATACAGGTAGAGAGTTCGATGGCGCCTAGTTCCAGTAAGTGGATGGACAGAACAATATATAGAATAAGTTAAGGAAAAAACTTAAAATTTGATTCATTGTAATAATGTATTTCATTGTATATAAATTTGATTCATTGTAATAATTTATAACTGCGTAAACTAAGATTTAGAAATTGAAATCCTTGTATTCTGGGCAATTCATTCAGTAATAATCAATTGGCTCATGTCTGAAGATGCTGTGATTACGCAGTTGAAATGAATTATTACAATGAAGCAAATTTAAAGTGTTTTCCTTAATTTATTATCTCTCTCTCTCTCTCATATATATATATATATATATATATATATATATATATATATATATATATATAAGTATAAATAAAGGATATGAAAACACACGATGCTGTTAAAATGAAAATATTTTATATCATATTCATAGCTAATATTGAACAATATTTCGATTTATAAAAATCATCATCAGAGCTTGATTTTACTCCGGACTCATCGAGAAAGAAGCAGAAAATAATTTTAATTCAAAACGAAAAACATTGATGTTCCAAAAAGCGTTTTGCAATGTTTTTCGTTTTGAATTTAAATTATTTTCTACTTCTCTCTCGATGAGTCCGGAGTAAAATCAAGATCTGATGAGGATTTTTATAAATCGAAATATTGTTCAATATTAGCTATGAATATGATACAAAATATTTTCATTTTAACAGCATCGTGTGTTTTCATATCCTTTTATCTATATTTATACCGTCGGATTCATTTCCTTGCTCTTAACTTTATATATATATATATATATATATATATATATATAATATATATGTGTGTGTGTGTGTGTGTGTGTGTGTGTGATATCAAATGTTTCCTTGATAGGATTCAATAAAAATTGAGAACTCAACCATACATATAAAGATTTGCATATATATTTTTACATATACGGAATGGGTGAGGTTCCAGTTCTGGCGGTTTGTGGAATGTGGAGCACCCTCTTCATCATCATTGCTCCTTGGTCCACTCAGACCATGAGTGGTAGTACCTGTTAGGGTCCCATCTAAGGGTTAAATAGAAAAATGTGTTTATAAAAAATTGAGTATCCATTAAGAATTAATTTATTTCAAAACTTTATCGGCATTAAATGACCCACTGAGGTTGATATGCCGTAAAACAAACCAAACCAACCCAAGCCATATACGGAGTATTATAGATAAATGAATAGATACCTTGTTTTGGATATGAATTTATTTCGCTATTTTGTCTCGTTATACCGGAAAATCACACCAGTGAGATCGGGTGTGAGGTCTTCAAAACAACAAAGATCGGACTGACGAGAGATAATGTCGAAATACATTTATATGCAAAACAAGGTATCATATATATATATATATATATGGGAGAATATGTGCTTAATTGAAGTCAAACCTAATTTTTTTGAAAGTTGATTCATTAATTATTAATTAGGAGGGATTTAACTACTTAAATGTAAGGCTAAACAAATCGAGAAAAATCAATCTCTGTATGTACATTTCGGCCTATTAGGCCTCATCAGCAGAGCTATAGATACGAAGATCGCCTTGTGTGTGATTCGAAACCTGTATGTCGGATCGACAAAGCAAGCCTCTTACCCCTACACCAAACGGAACCTCGCAGTTTTTCATATATATATATATACAGGATGTTCGGGATAAATTTCAGTTTCATAAGGAAAAAGAAAAAGTGCTTGGTAACTACAAAGTATAATGGATTTTAAAGTTAAGAAATTCAACAGGCACAGAAATTACACTATTGTCAACAAGTTTCACTCTAAATAACCGCCATTACCATCGATCACAGACTCAATCCTGCTCTGGAATCTGGAGCAAGCTGATGTTACAGTTTCCACAGGAAGGGTCTCTAAAACTACCTTAATTCTGTCGATTAATTGGGCTTTTGTAGTACTCTCAGGGCGATTGGTGTCTTTCTCAACAGCGTCCCATACATAATAATCCATAGGGTTAAGATCTGGGGAGTTCGGAGGCCACACATTGGTACTGGTGTAGTCGTAAAAATTCGTCGACAACCATTGTTTACTTTTTCCAGAGGTGTGGCAGGGGGCCGAATCCTGCTGCCATACATATGATTGGCTACCCTTGTTATCCAGGGCTTGACTACAGTGTTTAGCAACTCCACGTACACATCTGAATTCAACCTGATACCTTCTCTGAAAAAATGCGGAGGCATCACATCACCCTCAGAGGACACACATCCAAAAACCATCACAATTTGGGAAATTTAGTCTGCATGACACGAGGAGTATCCTTTGGACTGTATGTAGGCCATCTGTTATTCTGCGTGTTGTGCTTTTGATCTTGGCAAATGGTTTTCTCATCGGAAAAGATTGTTTAAGTTTCAACAGGATTTTTCACTTTGCTCAGAAGTTTATTCGCCTTTGTCAAATGATTTTCACGGGCCTTTTCTGAGAGCAGTTGACCTCTGCGACGCTTGTATGAGTAATAGCGAAGGTCTTCATTGAGTGCAAGTTTCATGGTAGAGGCTGAAACATTCAATTCCCGTGACAAAGCCCGAATTCCAATGTTAGGGTCCTCCAGCACGTTTTTCTGTAGATTTTCAAGGAATTCTGCTGTACGAATGCAATCATATCGTCTGTTATGTTTTTGTTTTTTTTCTAGCCACAGTCTCCATTGCAATTCCCCAGTTCATGCCCGATTGTTTTTACAGTGTTCAGGGAGCATTGGACAGCAACCATAATCTCCTTATTTTGATGGCTGGCGCAGATCATCATGATACAAGTTATACTCTTCCATGATTCAGGTGGGTTCCAGTCGTTCATTCTATCTGTCATCATGTATATGAATGAAGAAGGGTCCAAGCTTTTAAATGATGCGTAGTGTGCATCAATACCTCCAACCTACGCAGAAAAATAACCAAATATAAATATGTCAAATTTATTCCGAACCTCCTGTATATATATATATATATATATATATATATATATATATATATATAAGGGTTTTATAATTAGCTTGAAGCATTGTTTTTATATTGGTTTGTTGGTTGGTTTTGAAGCCTATCACAATGCAAGTGTAAAGAAAAAGAAGGTAACTATGGTGTTGTTTGTTAACCTGTGATTTATTCTTAATATTTCGAGATAAAATCTCTTTTACAGAAGATCTCCAGAACTGAAGTTGTTGCTAGTGACTGTCCATTTGGTTCTGTCTCATGCCTTTCAAACACTTTGATTCTTTTTTTTCTTTTATATGTGTGTGCAATTAAAATTCCAGAATTTGGCCTAACCTTTTTTTCTTTTGTTGTTAATGGTGGTCAGTTTGATTATTTATGGGTATGGGTGTGTGTAATTTTTTTATCTATCAAAATCACCTGTTGTGTGTGTGATTTTGATAGACATAAAAATTACACACACACCCATAAATAATCAAACTATATATATATAAATATATATACATATATATATATATTCTTCTCTTTTATATCTGTAGATCTTTGTCTTTTATTTTCTTATGCATCTATTTTTCTACCTGTCCTCCCACCTTTTCGTCAAACCAGTTTATCGACTGATAGATCGATATTCAATTTTCAATCTGTCTCCTTCTCTCCCCCTTGAGTATTTCTCTCCTTGTTTGGCTTTACGTTTTTTCCCTTCCAGCTCCTCTCCATACTTCTTTTTTATCCTGCGCACCCCACCCCCATCTCACACTTCTTTGAAAAAAAAAAGAAAGAAAGAAAAAAAACTCCTTGTCAGCGTTCCTAAATCTCTACCAATCACCACTAAACTTTTTCCCCAAACACACTCGTTCCCCTCCCTTTTATTACACTCCTCTTCCTTCTCCTTCTATTACTCCCCTCTTCCTTCTCCTCCCCCCCTTCCGCCTTATTTCATTATTAAACTCGCTTTTTTTTTATCTTCTGCCCCTGTCAACTTCCATCATTTTTTATTTTCTTCCTCAACTCTTCGCTTTTATTTTTCTTTCACTATACTACAATTATACTGGCTTGGGGCCAGTTTTCTATTTGTAGCCAGCGAACGTCTTCAAATATCGCCAAGATTGAGAAGGAGAGTAACGACTGAAATGTTTAAAAAGGAATTGTCTAGCAGGGGGGTGGGGGTGTCAGGTAGGGGAGATGGTGCGTGTGAATAAATGAATGGACGGTGGATAATCGCCGTTAATGTTGGGGGGGGGGTTCAGTTACGGCTTCAGACCGTTAATAAAAAGGGACAATTTATTTGCTGAAATTTAAACTTTTTAAAATAAGTCCTTCATTCACGCAAACAAACCACAATGCACGCGATGGATATCTTTATATATATATATATATATATATATATATATATATGGTTAAAATATGGAGCATTCTCTTTACCATATAGATTTTGATGTACGGAAAATAACAAGACTTGAATTTTTCCACCTGAAAATCATAAAGAAATATTCTGTGGTCTTGAACAAAACCTGCTTTATATATAAAGTAAAAAAGTTGACGGGGTATCAGCCAGACATCGAGGGAGTTTATCCCCTTTTCACTAGCACTAGACCAAGAAGGTTTTTTTTTGGGGGGGGGCACACCTATCACCAGCTCCTCACTTTACCGCAACATATCCCTGTGCTACACATACGCTGAATTTGGGAAGGCCGGTATCGAACCAGGAACCTTGCGATTCCTAGGCCCTACCGACTCAGCTAAACAGGTCTCTCTCTCTCTCTCGTGTGTGTGTGTGTGTGTGTGTGTGTGTGTGTGTGTGTGTGTGTGTGTGTGTGTTCAGTATATTTAAGAAATACAGTGAATGTCAATTCATTTATAAATGAATTGATATTCACTGTATTTCTTAACAGACACGTTGTCTGAAGAAAAGTGGCAACCAATGGTAATAATTGCACCCTAAATGTATTGTACACTATAATAAATAAATACAGCTCTTACACACGTAATCGAGCACTTTATTTTCAATTCTCCAGTACTAAAAAAGGGGCTATATATAATTTCTTGGTATTTCTCTGAATTTTTAAAATGAGGCTTGATAATTAGTATTATTTGTATTTTTCGGACTATTGTCCTCATCTTCATTGTTATCTGTACAACATTTCGGCCGATGTGCCCTCCAGCCTTCTTCAGGCATTTTTTGTCATACTTGGGAACCTTCTCGGACTCGGGAACCATTATTTCAATTCGGGAACCTTCTTGTAATTGGGAGCCATTACTGAACTTTGAACCTAACTTTTTATTCAGTTCACGGCGGTATCCTGATCTCATTCCGCTAACCATATCTGGGGTACAGCTGTGTTAATTATTATACTATGTTACTGCTGCCCCTGAACCTGCAATCTATAGATAACTGTCACTTAGAACTGGCTTAACCTAACTTCTTTATACATTAGGCTATGTGTCCAATTGGACAATCCAGTGTGAATTTTGGGAACTTATAAACCTAATGTCTTGTTTTGTCGAGAAGGTTCCTGAGTCCGACAAGAAATGCCTAATCTTTCTTGGTGTTGAGGATCATTCCATGTGGGGTTATCATGTAGGGATACAGGACATTCATTGTGAGAATCCGATGTGCATTGTTTCAGGTGTATGAACGAACAAAAATATGAAGAAAAAAGACATAAAAATAAATGGAAGTAAAGTAAAGTCGACGGGGCGGCCTAAAGTCGGTATCAGCCAGTCAGCGAGGGAGTCTATCCCATTTTCAATAGAAGGAAAATAATACTTCAAAAGGTGTGTGTTTGTTCAGTAAGCCCACTGTACTCTTTTATTATTATAACTGGTTGACTGGTGTGATAATAGTAAATGAAATCATCATTACAATTACCACCCGGTTATCTGGAAGGGAGGGTTAGTAAATACCAGCACAACAACAATAAAAACACACAGGAGCTGGAAAGGAGCGGACGAGCTCTAGGGGAGCCAATCAACATCCACACAGACACTAGTAGGATTGGCACACTTACTACACACACAAAACCCAAATTGGTTAGATGCGGCTCCCTGACCTTAGTCGTCAATCTATCAAGGACAAGGAAGAGTTTGTTACAAAACCACCACCGCCGCCGCCGCCGCCACCGCCGAGCGGCTTTATATGATCCTGAAAGCTGGGTGAGCCGGAGTCCCTAAGATGGAGTAACGCTTGACTTCAGCTCTACACAGCAATTCCCGTGACACCGCCGTTGCCAAACTGCATTGGTTTCTTACCTTTACTTTAGACCACAGTGGCAGTGGGAAGAGGAAGGTTCTGCTGCTTGGGCAACAGCACATCCTTCATATTAACCCACCCAGGCTACAAAGTTCCAATGATAAAAAAAGCTTTTTGGACGCTACTCCATCGTCTTTCGCAGATGGAAGGATGCCAGCCAACCATTACCACCCCCAATCACTATATACCTACCAATGATCGTATTATAAGTTTATGAGTACAATTATACACTCGCTATCAACGTGAATGTTTTCTTAAATTTTACCATCATTTTTATCTTAACTTATTATTATCGTTGGTCTTACTATTAATATATTAATACGCTTGTTCTTAAATATTCCGTCTGTTATCCTGCCACACCCTCTGGTTAAGAATGAGACCGCTCAAATCCCTCAAGATGAAAGGCAAAATTTTAAATCCAGATTATGTGGGGTCGCTTAATCGCAGATTTCTTAAGTATCCCATTAAATTTTACCCAATCCTAAAAATGAAACATTCCAAATGGCCAACGTAAAATTGAGAAGGAATTTAAAAAAAGGAGTTGAAATTGTGAATCACCGAATATATTTTGGTAATTTTCATCTTTTGTTATCCCGGCTTTCTGCCCTAATTTACGCTATTTCTTAGCGAGCCAGCGTAAGGCGAATTTCCGGCCCAACTTAGATATTTTCCGAGTCGTATTTTTGTCGGTAAATTAATGTAGATATTTTAAACGCCCCCTCCCCACCAGATTTATATCGGCAAATCAATGCAAATATTTTTCAACCCGTCCTTCGGGTCGGAGGTCCGGTGTGCTTCGGCCACTGGACCGGTGTGTTCAATTAATAGCGTCGGTCCCAGGGGGCTATCCCCCCAAGGCAATACCTGCCCCCTTGGGGACAGGGCTGGGTTTATTGCCCAGCGCCTGAGACGCCCCCTTAAGGGGGAATGCCGAAGGGATCGACGCAATTTTTGTTCTTTCCCACCCATGAGCTTCGGCTTGTGGGTGGGCCCACGTTAAAACGAGGCCTTGTGCCTAGCCCATACAAGTGGGGTATGAGGCAAATACCGAATGTAAATATTTTTCAACCCCCTTTTAAGAAAGAGTGCGAGAGGGTTAAATCAAGATTATTATACTTTTTATATATTGAAGTATTTTGCAATAGCTCTTAAATAAACATATCAAACGTTGTAATAATAAAATTATCATATTGTGGTATATTCACAGGTCCTGCTGTTGCATAGTCTTCTTTACCGGCACTAAATAGGTATATGTTATATATCTTTCTTACGTCTTACTCTGGTCGTCTATTCTTCTGGCCGGCTTTGTTCTGATCGTCTATCATCTATCTTGGTCTGGTATATCTTCTAAGGTCTCGTCTGGTCTTCTATTGAGGATTCCGGGTCTGGTTTCTGTTGGGGACCATTCCTTATCAGAAGCCCTGTGTCATTGTTAGTTTTTAGTAATAAACACAAGACTTCGATTTACGATGATGTTACTTTATTCGTAGACCCCCAGACCAGACAATGCGCGCGGATCCTTACATCTTGCTAGCTTGGCTTCTAACTTCTAACTCTGACTAACTGAGTTGCTTACCCTTAAACCGGAAGGGGCTTCTATCGGGGTTCCGTTTCTCACGGTTTATCCCCAGAACGCAAGGTGAGATCGAGGTCAAGCGCCATCACTCACCCTCAAGGCCATCAGCTGCACTAATATGATTTCTACACTATTGTCATAATCATTAGGTATCTAATGATTATGTAACACTGCTAGTTTATATTATCACCATTACCATTTTAAAAAAATACTCTGGGTGCAAGTATTTAAGTTAAATGTAATAAGATATATCAAATTAGAAAGGCTAATAAAACTGAATAAGAATGCAGATGAAACAGAGGGGGTATAATCGAAAAATAAAACAACTGGAACTTACTCTTCCATCACTCCCGTCTTTCATTGCTAAATTTTCCTAATTTAACTATTTGGTTAAATTAGGAAGTAAGAAATAAAGTCGTAGTTTTTTTCCTGTTAACGGATTTCTTTTAAGATTTATTCCCGAGAATTTTGCTCATATTCATTATAATAAAACCAAACAATTAGAAATCAATAATACTAAGCGCATATTCATTAAAATCAATTTTTAAAATATCAATATGCAAATTAGCCTTCCCGTTCACGCTGTAAACCGCTATTTTGTTGTATATCTTAATAAAACTAGCAAATATATGCACCCTCCGGGTGCAAGTATTTAAGTTTTAATGTAATGAAATATCGTATTAAATTAGAAAGTCTAATAAGAATGCAGATAAAAAGATTTGAAACAGAGTGGGGGTATAATAGAAAAATAGAAATGAAACTTACTCTTCCATCACTGCCGTCTTTCATTGCTGAATTTTACTTATTTAACTATTTAGTTAAATTAGGAAATAAGGAATAAAATTACACTTATTTTTTCTTGTTAATGGATTTCATTTAAGATTAATTGGAGAGATTTTTGCTTATATTCATTAAAATAAAACCAAACAGTTAGAAATCAATAATACTAAGCACATATTTAATAAAATCACATTTTTAATATCAATATGCAAATTAGCCTTCCCGTTCACACTGCAAACCACTATTTTTTGTATATATAAATACAATAGCATGTTATTAGTATGTAGATATGGACAACACTAATAAAAAGGTGAAGCAATTTTATTAATAATTGAGGTTTAAATATAAATAAAATCATGAAGAATGTGATGTAAATAACTATGTTAATTGTGACTCGATTAGTAATATAGTTTCGGTTACAGACAGAAAAACACACAATCTCCATTATAATAAGATAAGATTTCATATTATTAGAATATAGGTAAGATCAACAGTATTAAAATGTGAAACAATTTTATTAATAATTGAGGTTTAAATAAAGAAAAAATCATGGAGAATGTGACGTAAATAACTAAGGGAATTGTTACTTGAGTAGTGATAGAGTTTCGGTTACAGACAGAAAAAACACACAATCTCCATTATAATAAGATTACACAATTGCGGTTTACAGCGTTAACGTAAAGGTTAATTTGCACGAGTAGTAAAACCATTATTAATAGTGGCACAGATCAGAATATGTGATTATAGCCACTACCTACTTTGAATTTCCCCCGGATTAACAGATCAGCTAATTAGGAGACAAAAAAAAACATACAAGGAGTCTACTCAGCACCTGTGACACCAAGAGGTAAAAAAAAAAAAACACACACTTCGAGTCACAAGAAAAAGAAAACCCTGACAGTTTTTCTTTCTTTCTACTTCCATTTATTTTCATCTCTTATTGTAATGACCAGCCGAAAATCCCCATAATTCATTAGATTAATAGAGGGCGAAAAATACGTGATTAATTAGGGTCGGATAGCAAATGACATAATAGAAATTTGTTTAAATGTCTCCATTTGGAAATCAGTTCATTTCTCTTGTTCAATAAATTTACATTCGTATTTTGAAGAATACACACCCTTGTAAGCCTGTGCCTTTTTGATAATTCCCCATTTTATCATAGGTGTTTTGCCCGTCGTGTCTTTAATGTGTCATATGTGTTTGAATAAGGTGGTAATGTTTGCATATCTTCTGTTAGAAGCTTAGATTGTGTTTGTACCACCTATTTTTCCAATTTTTTGCAATGGCACCAATGTATGTTTTGTCATCGTTGTTATTTTCACTTTCCTTGATGGTGGCCTTATAGACGATTTTGTTGATTAAACAGTTTCCATTTAAGGGGCAATTTGTTCTATCTAAACAGTTGCATCTATCATTCGGGTTGTTGTCATTTTCATTTAAAATTTTAAAATTGTGCTTGTCGATGATTTTTAGATATGCTTAATTAATCTACCCAACTTTATCCATTCTACCCTTTACACCCCTTCTAATTTTTAACCTATCCAACTTTTCCCTCCCACCCGAAAAAAACAGAAACAGCTACATATACTAAAAAATCCGTTCGACTCAATCCCTGGAGCTTAAAAGAATAGTCAAGACTAGCAGGACCTGTGGACATACCAAACTTTGATGATTTAATTATTAAAACGTTTGATATGTTTACTTAAGAGCCATTGCTAAATAGTTCAATATGTAAAAAGTATAATAATCTTGATTTAACTCTCCCTCTCACGCTTTTTTTCTTTCTTTCCTTCTTTTCATCTTTTCATTATGTTCAATTGAAACAAATTAGCATTATCGATTCCGCGCGTTCTCCTCCTCTCGATAGCTTTCCCCTGATCTTTCTTTCTTTCTTTATTTATTTCTTTCTTATTATATTTTTCTGTGTAGTATATCCCTTTTCTTCTCTTTCTTTCTTTCTTTATAATAAAAACGGAATGGTCCATTATTTAGCTGAGCTGACGACACTCATAAGAAATAAGGATTTGGCGGATAAACGACACCAGATAATCAGGATTTACATTTTTGCATTTCATCTTGGACGGTCTCATTTTTAAGCAGAGGGTGTTGCAAGATGATAACTGTCGGAAGATTAAGGAACAAGCGTGTTGATAGATAATGGAAAAATCGAAGGGATGCTTTATAGAAGAGAAGATGGTGTGCCCCGGAAACGAAACGCATTCGTATATGCCTGGGGTGCAAGAGAAGATAAAATTTCAGAAGAAAAAAAATAAATAAAAGAATAAAAATCAGTAAAAATCAGTACTAAGCATGTTTTTGTTCTATGTCTGAAGATGCGGTTACGAACTATCCTTGCTGCAGTTAAAATAAATTATTACATGAAGCAAATCAAAATTTGTTTTAATTGTTTATTAATCACACTCTCTCTCACACACACACACACACACACACACATTATATATATGTGAAGAAAGGAAGTGAATCCGACGGTATGTAGTATATTAAGAAAAATGAAAAAACACAGGTTTAAATGGGTTAAGTGGTGAGTTTATTGGCCGACGCTGCAGTGTTTCGATCTATTAATTAGATCATCTTCAGGGCATTTGTTGGTATATGGAAGGTGATAAGAAATTTTTTTATCACAGAATAACGAGAAAAGCGAGTGGTAGTCTTTGTTATTCAGTCTGTTTAAAAAAAAATTTGAGGTTTGAAATTATTATTATTATTATTATTATTATTGGATTATATATATAAATAAATTTTTAAGGTGTGAAATTATTATTATTGCATATATATATATATATATATATATATATATATATATATAAGTTAAAAGAAAGGAAATGAATCCGACGGTATGAGTATATATAAAAAGATATGAAAACACCACAAAATGCTGTTAAAGTGAAAACATTTTATAACATATTCATAGCTGATATTGAACAATATTTCGATTTTATGAAACACGGAGTATAAACAAGCTCTGATGATGATTTTCATAAAATCGAAATATTGTTCAATATCAGCTATGTTATCGGCTGTTTTCACTTTAACAGCATTTTGTGGTGTTTTCATATCTTTTTTTATATATACTCATATATATATATATATATATATATATGGTAGAAATGTGAGGAGGTTAATCCGACACATATATATAATGTGTGTGTGTGTGTATGTGTGTGAGAATATATATATATTATATATATATATATATATATATATATATGGTGTGTCAAAAAGTACAGATTTTAAAGCTGTATTTAGAAAGATAGAAATGAAGAATAGATGGAACGTTAATTTTTCAGAACACAAGGTGTGTCAAAAAGTACCGAAAATCTCGATACTTTTTTGACATACCTTAGTAGTTTAAGGGGAAATTCAACGAAATAAATAAAAAAAAGAAAATCTGAACGTATCACAATTTTGACTGTTATGTGTACAACGTTTCGGCCGATGTGCCAGGTATTTCTTGTCGGACTCGGGAACCTTCTCAGACTCGGGAACCATCTTGCTGCAGTTAAATTAAATTATTACATGAAGCAAATCAACATTTTTTAAGTTAAAAGAAAGGAAATGAATCCGACGGTATGAGTATATATAAAAAGATATGAAAACACCACAAAATGCTGTTAAAGTGAAAACATTGTATAACATAGCTGATATTGAACAATATTTCGATTTTATGAAACACGGAGTATAAACAAGCTCTGATGAAAAAATCTCGATACTTTTTTGACATACCTGGGGAAATTCAACGAAATAAAAAAAATAAAATCTGAACGTATCATAATTTTGACTGTTGGAAAAATAAAGAACCAGAGTCGAGATAATAAATGTTGAAAAGTGCTCAATACGTACTTGTATAGCCGTTTTAAGGAACTGAATTAACTTAACTGTTGAAGAGATTTGTTGCCCACACGTGCATGTCATGCAGCCAATTTGTTTTAGTTCTTCTTTTTTTTTCTACTATTTCCTCCTGTCCTTTCTGATGTTGCCTTCTACTACCCTTTTACTGAAGAGTGAAATTCTTCGTTGGGGAAGAGTTATCTCCCCTTGTTGTTGTTGGCATCCTTCCATCTGCAAATGACGATGGAGTAGTGTCCAATTTTTTTTTGGGGGGAAGAAGGTAGCCTGGACGGGTTGATATGGAGGATGTTCTGTTGTTCAAGCAGCAGACCCCCTCTCCACACTGCCGCTGTGGTTCAAAGGAAACGTAAGAAGCTAGTGCAGTTTGGCAACGGCAGTGTTACAGGAGTTGCTGTGTAGCGTTGATGTTCAGCGTTACACCATCTTAGGGATTCCGACTCCGGATTTGTTTTCGGGGTTTATTCACCTATCTCTCCCGAGGATCGTATAAAGCTGCTCGGTGGCGGTGCTTTTGTAACAACTTTTCCGTATTGTAAATGGATTGGCGACCAGGGCCAGGGAGCAGCAGCAACCCAATTTGGGTTTTGTGTGTGTAGTACGTGCGTCAATCCTTCTACTGTCTGTGTGGATGGTGGTCTGCTCCCCTAGATCTCATCTGCTCCTTTCCAGCTCTTTGGTGTGTGTGTTTTCCCCTAACCTTATCTCCCCTAACACATGAAAAATTAGGTAACTTTTGACGGCTACTATACTAGCTCTACTATAATTGACTAATTATCTGTTAATAAAGTTGCAAGTAGATTTTTATGGGGTAAAGTTGCTAGCCCTAAGTCCCATGATTTGAATAAAAAAAAAAGAAAGAAATAGAAAAAACTTAGAATAACAACAGATAATAAAAATATCTAAGACATCACCTGCTTTAATTGTATTAGTTCTAGTAGAAGTCGTAGATCTAATAGTATCTAATAGTAATTATCTTTCAAATAAAAATCGTTAGATTAAAAGAAAAACACATTTTCCTTAAAGAGGCTAATTGCAAGCCAATTTAATTTATGATTGTGTTCGTTTGTTCTATGAAATGTTGCCTTTTTATGTTTTTCCTTCAACTAAACTGGTTACCCTTGCCGAGGCAAAAGAGCCCAATGTTACAATTTATGAACAGTAATAAATTGTGATCACACCTGTAGCTAAGAATTTGAATTAAGGTCTGTTTGATTTCAAATCAGAGAGTCCATGGAAAATTATCCGCAGTTTACGGTCAATAACCTTTGACCCCTTAGAAGCGCGCGATTGGGCCCCATAAGAATAGTTTAGTTTAGCTAGCAGATGCGACCCAGCTTTCAAAGGAGAGAGATGCGATTGTCGACTACAATCCCAGGATCCATCTCCCCCGCGATGGAATTAATATGGGCCAAGAAATAAAACTTGATCAAGTACAACTAAGTCTTGTTGTATTAATTAAACGAGTTATACATATACATATATATATATATATATATATATATATATTTGAGATATATTTTTGTGTCTGTATTCGTTATTTGGAAGTACAAAAATCCGGTTTGGGCATTAGTGTGAAGCATTAATGTGCTATATCATAATAATGTAGTTATCATAATATATCCATCTGGGAATAAATATCAGAAAACTCGGTTTTTTTTTTTTTGGTTTTTTTTTTTAGTTTCTTTTATTTAGTTGTATTGAATTTTCGGGATTGTAATTTCTCCCTTCTTCATGATTCTAAGGACAGTGGTGATTTTCTGGCTGCTGGTTGCTTTTTTGATGAGGAGATGCTGGATGTTGATTGGTTAGTTGGGGATTAATGAGTTTTTACTGTGTGTGTAGTAATCTGATAGGGGTCATGGGGTTGGTGGTAAGGGGGTATTTTGGAAATATGTGTAAGCCATATATATATATATATATATATTGAATGTTCCTTCCGATTTTGCTTATCCTCCGTCTGTTTATTTTTGTATTTTACTAACATCCAGTGGATCCAGAATGTCAATCAGTATTATTTGTATTATTCGGATTATTGTCCTCATCTTCATTGTCTGTCCTATCATCAACATAAGAAGGCATTCATTTAAACGTCTTGTCGTTTTGGTAGCTACATTTCTGGAAAATATTCGATATGTATTTACCAAGCACCTCTACACGAGCAGAGTGTGCTACAAGGTCATATTTTCAGCGGAATTTAGTAGGTTTGAATTCAGAGTTCTCTTGCTCCTAGACCGGTGTTTCATACCAGGTTTAAAACGCCCAGTCTGTCCTACTGTTTACCCATAACTGGGAAGAGAATAGTTAGATGCATACCTTTACGAAAGGCATTAGCGCTATGTGAAATGTAAATAGCCTCAGTTAGGATTTGAACTCTGTTCACCGTGTCCAGTTCTTGCTACAATAACCATTATACAATATACAGTATTTCCAAATAAATACAAAATAATGAAATATTATCAAATAAGTATTATTTGGATTATTCGGACTATTGTCCTCATCTTCATTGTTATCTGTACAACGTTTCGGCCGATGTGCCCTCCGGCCTTCTTCAGACACATGGATAAAGGAGTTAGGTTAAGACAGTTCTAAGTGACAGTTATCTCTAGACGGCAGGTTCAATCCTGGTCAAGGGCAGAAGTAACATAGAATAATAATTAACACCTGTACCCCAGCTATGGTTAGCGGAATGAGAACAGAATATCCCCGTGGACTGAATAAAGGGTTAGGTTCAAAGTTCTGTATTGGCTCCCGATTACGACAAGAAGGTTGCCGAGTCCAGGATGGTTCCCGAGTCTGAGAAGTTTCCCGAGTTCGACAAGAAATACCTGGCACATCGGCCGAAACGTTGTACAGATAACAATGAAGATGAGAACAATAGTTCAAATAATCCAAATAATACTAATTATCAAGCCTCATATAAAAAATTCCGAGAAATATTAACAAATTTTTTTAGTGCTTTTTCTATGCTTGTAAAATTTTCGGAAGTATATGAATTCATATTGCTGTTATGGAAAAACTACTTGAAAAAAGAAAAGAAAATGTCTTAATGGCTTTTGTATTCTCAACTCTTTTTCTACTTTAAACCGCTCACAGCAGCTCTCGTAAAACACATAAGAAAAGTACAAAAACTGATGGTTAGTTCATTATAATTGAGCAGGACTTAGATTACTATAATAATAGGACTTTATTTGAATAGAATGAAGTTCTGAGATGAATAGATTGTATCTCATCATAAAGGTAAGAAATACCAAGAAGATTTGGTCCAGCCGTGGGGGAAATATGATAGGCAAAGAGTTAAGCAGTAAAAGACAAATGTTGCACTTGTTCAAATACTTGTGAACAGTTCTGTTCATAAGAACACCCTCTTCGCCTGAGATTGTAGAATACGCCGGCTGCACTTTTGCAGAGGGTTTGGTTTGGTTTGGTTTGTTTACGGCATATCAACCTCAGTGGGTCATTTAATGCGGATAAAGTTTTGAAATAAATCAATGCTTAATGGATAATACAATTTTGTTTATCAACTCATGTTTTTCTATTTAACCCATAGATGGGACCCTAACAGGTACTACCACTCCGGGCCAGAGTGGACCAGGGAGCAATGGTGATGAAGGGGTGCTCCATATTCCCTAAACCTCCAAAACTGGAACCTCACCATCAGATAGAGTTTAACGTCATTCACAGGACATGTAGACCCGCAGCCACCGCCTTCTAGCATCCATATGATGAGAAGGGGTTGGGGCTTGCCATAAGAGCAATAGGGTTGGGAAAATCATATAGGTGCTAGGGCTTGACGTGGCCAGCCGATTGATCGGAGGGGACCTCTCCGACCGCCCGTCTAGCCAAAGATAGGGCCAAAGTGGAGTATTGCAAGTCATGAACTGCTCATCCACCTGGGTTCTATCTTTAAGCATCACGGGTCGCCAACCACGGCCAACAGGTGGCCCCATTGGGGGAGTCTTACCCCTCTGCAGAGGTGCAGTCGATGCATTCTAACACCCCAGCCGACAGGGCGTTTTGCAGAGGGATAAGACCCTCCACTTGTTGGCCTTGGGTGGCGACCCGTAACGCCTAAAGACAGGATTGTGGTGACTGAGCTGTCTGTTACCCTGGATACTAAGTGGTCCGCAGAGGTGCAGTCGGTGTATTCTACTTCCGCAGCCAACAGGGCGGAACAAACAAAGGATTTACAAATTATAAATTGGCATAAGTTACATTTCAAAGTTTCTGAGAGAAATATTTTTGTTTTGTCCAGTTTGTTAGCCTTAAAGAACAATGTTTAATTACTCTTTATTATTCTTTTTAAAGTTTAAATTCGATTAATTAGGCTTCTTAATGATATCTGTTTATTGTTAAAGACCACTTCACGATAAGAGACTGGTTTACTCTATGAGGAATATTATATTAAAACGTTCACTTAAGTCGAGTATTTCCACTTTGTAAGCTGATTAATTGTCTTTCGAAGAAGAGACAAGCTCTTACCAATTATTAGCGCGCACGAACATGCAGAGAGACGTACACACACACACACACATATATATATTTGGTATTTGTGGAAAAGGTGACTTACCGGTGAAACAGGTCACAATGGTTAGTTGATGCAAGATTCACAATGATAAGGCAGCGATATAACAAATATAAAGTGCTCAATACGTTGGTAGAGCAAATGTATTAGGATAATGGTACACGGTAATAACCTACTCGAGTTTAACGCAAAAAATACACACGTGCTATCAACTGCAATTAATCAATATCGTGATTAATCCAGTATATATATATATATATATATATATATATATATATATGAGGAAAAAATGAGTAAAGAAAAGAAATGTAGATGGATAAAAATGAATTTTATCGATATCACTTTTAATCGATATGACTTACACATGTGTTTCGGTCTGTTTATCAAAATGTATACGGATTTACGTTATTATTATTATTAAAATAATCAGATGGAGTTGAAATGATGATGATAATAATAATAGGAAAAATGCATAAAATGTTCCGTACACAGATTTTGCCGACCTTCATCTGTGTACGGAACATTTTATGCATTTTTCCTATTATTATTAACACATGTGTAAGTGATATCGATTAAAAGTGATATCGATAATTTCTATCCATCTACATTTCTTTTCTTTACTCATTTTTCCTCATATTGTCGGATTCATTTCCCATTCTCACACACACACACACACACACACATATATATATATATGCATTGCAGTCTTGGAAAACTATATAATTCTTGTGTCCGTGAAGTTACAGCGCCTCTTGTCCAATGTTCGAAAAACAGCCTCGACAACAGATGTCACATGTGAACGCTGTCCCTGCAGATGTTGATGTGCCGGTGCTTTGATGTCGCTGCTTTCTTCTTGATCTTTTGGCTTCATGGTGTTGTGCCAGGGTGACTTCAGACATGAACAGTCCGCTACGGAGAGTCAACGCCAAATTTTTCCAGCTGGAAGGAGTAATGCCAAAACGCGAGATCATTTCTCTCTCTCTCTCTCTCTCTCTCTCTCATATATATATATATATATATATATATATATATGTGTGTGTGTGTTGTGTGTGTGTGTGTATGTGAAATAAAAATGGAACTTAATCCGACAGTGTGAATACGATATATTGAAAAAACAAAGGATGTTTACAAATGCATGGGCTCATCAGGAGAGAATGTGCAAACCGTTTCGGGGCCTTCCTCTCTACGGTTTTATACATATGAATGTTTACTCCTCTGAAGATATTTATCCATAAACACCACGGATTTACCTATACTTATGGGCTACTTATTTAACAGTTGGATTGTATTACGAACAATTTTGATATTTTAATATACACTTTTTATATAATTATACACTTTTTTAAATAATTCTACATCAGGCTCTTTTGAGTCTTATTATAAACTATAATGCTTCTGATTTTTTTTTAAATTAAAAATAAAATTCATTTTATTTTTAAATAAAATTCATTTTATTTTTAATACAGACAGCGCATTTTTTTTTTTTTTTAATAATTCCAACTTTTGACTGTTTTGTTCTGTTTTGCTAACGGTCATTTCTTCCCGTCTTATTTTTGTTGAAGACCGATCCACGTGCGGTCGATGCAGATATTGCGAGGGTCCTCACATCAGTGAGGAGGGCCGATGTTGCTTTTTAAAACCGTAGAGAGGAAGGCCCCGAAACGGTTTGCACATTCTCTCCTGATGAGCCCATGCATTTGTAAACATCCTTTGTTTTTGTTTTTTTCAATATATCATATATATATATATATATATATATATATATATATATATAGTACGCATGTATTCTATAGAAATAAAATGCATATATTCTTATTATATACACATGCTAAATAAATAAAAAAACAGGCGTGCAGCCAAATAACCTTCATCAGATTATGACTCTAGGGTCGAACGGAGTCATCATCCAATGATATTTTTAACAATAAACAATCTAATATACCGGACTGATATTTACGTATATATATACAAACTTTTTAAAAATAGATAAACCAATTACATATGAGTTTATATATATATATATATATATATATATATATATATATATATGAGAGAGAGAGAGAGAATTCCCAGGATGTCATACAAAGTAAACCAGCCTTACCATCATGCCCTACAAACTAAACTGGCCCTCCCAGGAGTTTCATTCCCCTTCCCATGATGCACCACACAACAGTATAAAAGAAAAAAAAATCACTTGATTTGAAAATCGCATAGGCGAAAAAACTGTTATAAGCGACGTTGACTTGATGTCTCTCTCATATATATATATATATATATATATATATATATACAGAGACGCGTCCTGTGTCATTGACGTATAAAATTCTGAAAGGACACAGAAAAATCATATATGTGCGTCCCAGTATTTATTTTTCCTCACCATTTCCTGTATATACATTTCAATATTTTGGAAATGAATTACACGTTATTAGGTACATGTAGGGGTTAGACAGCTTTAGTTGTTCATAGATAAAAAAAAAACAATTTATTAAGAAACTTTAGTTGAAACCCATCACATTTCACGGGGACTCATTAAAATCCGTGCGTCCCTGGACGCACTACATTAAAAATGCTATCAGCATCACTGTATATATATAATATATATATATATATTATATATATATAATGTATGTATATATAATGTATATATATATATATAATGTATGTGTGTTATTGGTGAATTATCGTCTAAATTACGCAAAAATAAAAATAACAGTGACATCTTACTTTATCAGATATATTTAGCAAAACTAGATAAAAATATTTTGAAATACTATAGGGGTAATTCCAGGTCAAATCATCCAGGTCTTGTCACGCACCCACTTCAATATTTTGATATCATTTTTGGATTCCTAGGGCAAAAATGCTTTTTATAAACCAATTTTTAAGAGTAGCGACGCACTAGAATTTAATTTACAGATAAAAATAGATTACAAAAATTCGCCATTTTTCTTGACCCCCCTCAAATTTGGAGAGCTAAAAATCGACATAACTCCACCAATTCTTGGAATCGGAAGCTCAAAGTTTGGAGAATTTCTAATATTAACATAGTCCGTAGCTATACAAAATTGAAGAGTGTGGATGACAATTTTACTTTTTCTGGATGATTTGACATGGAATTACTCATAGATCAAATCTATTCCAATAAATCGCTATTGGTTTCCAGACTACATCGGAATCTCCTGCAACGATTTCCGACAGTCTCCTTGATTTGATTGGCTATCGTTATCCTTGCCTTCAGTTCATCTTTAATTGATTTTAACGGCATGTCAACCCATCCAGGGTTATTTTATGCCGAGCGGTAGGTTGTGAGAGATGGTCAAATTTATTGTTATGTCTTTTTTCAAGGATTTTTAAAAAATTTGACAGTAGGTTGTTTGCAGTTGTTTGTTGCTAAGTGGATTGGGAATCAGTTTAAGGGATAAGTTTATAGGGTAAAGTTCAAGTTTGTTATAAGCGATAGTTTGGTAGAAAGTTTCTTAAAACATTTCTTTCTATTCAACCCATACATGGGACCCTAACAGGTACTACCACTCCAGGTCAGTGGTCCAGGGAGCAATGGTAATAAAGGATTACTCCACATTCCCCAGACCTTCAGAACTGGAACCTCACCATCAGATAGTTTAACGTCCTTCCCAGGACATGAAGACCCTCAGTCACCGCCTTCTAGCGCATATATGATCAAAAGGGTTGTCATAAGGGCAATAGGGTTGGGGAAATCATATAGGTGCCAGGACTTGACATGACCAGCCGATTGATCGGCTGGGCTTCTCCGACCGCTCGTCTAGCCTAAGTAAGGGTCTAAGACTGTTCATCCACTAGGATTCCATCCTTAAGCGCAACGGGTCACCACCGACGACCAACAGGTTGCTGAGGTGCAGCCGGTGTATTTTAAAGTCCTAGCCGACAGAGCTAGTTCATCTTTGATATTGTACAGAGTTTTGTTGGTCTCTCGCACAACCGGGCCCCACGCATAATAATTAATGAAATTGCAATCAGGAAAGTTAGGCGGTCAGATGTTAGGGGTGACACAAATTTTCTGTCGGCTATATAAGGGTGTGGATGACATCCAGTTAGACAATTCGCAATGTGTAGAGAATAATAACAATGCCTCACACCAGGGATGTGGGCAGATATTAATGAATTTCAGATTAGAAAAAGAACA
The DNA here is from genome assembly GCA_023376005.1 of Doryteuthis pealeii. Taxonomy (NCBI): domain Eukaryota; kingdom Metazoa; phylum Mollusca; class Cephalopoda; order Myopsida; family Loliginidae; genus Doryteuthis; species Doryteuthis pealeii. The sequence goes on from CM042177.1 coordinate 10,386,593, forward strand.
AATAGTCACAGTCTAGAGAATATGAAACGTGTTGCACTTGCACAATAGGGTAGATCGATTTTGGAACTGTAACGTCTCCCATGTGGCAAAAGTTGCATATTAGCAAAGAATTACCCCACAAAATATTTTTATCAAAAACTTTGCCTTCATTTAAGGAAACAGATTTCAATCTTTTAAAATGTTATCCCTGTTACCTCTTAATGAAGTAAAAAGCATCATATCGGAGGTGTCGGTGATGATGGGGGCGATATTTTCGATTTTAATTCTAGTTATAATATCTTATTCGCTTCATCTTAGTAAAATAAATTTTTGCTTTAAATATTGAAATTGCTAAATTTTCTAATCAATTTCTGGGCCAAATGTTGCGAAAACGAAGATTTTTAAGTGCATTTTAACTGACGATCTTTAGAGATCTAGATTTTTTATAGCACTACTTATTATATCAATATACGACTATTACTATTTGAGAGAATTTTACTTTTTTTTTAAAAGTGAAAAATCAACCTACCCTAATATACACGTCTCTCTATTGTGTGTACTAGCAAATATATGCACCCTCCGGGTGCAAGTATTTAAGTTTTAATGTAATAAAATATCATATTAAATTAGAAAGTCTAATAAGAATGCAGATAAAAAGATTTGAAACAGAGTGGGGGTATAATAGAAAAATAGAAATGAAACTTACTCTTCCATCACTGCCGTCTTTCATTGCTGAATTTTACTTATTTAACTATTTAGTTAAATTAGGAAATAAAGAATAAAATTACATTTATTTTTTCTTGTTAATGGATTTCATTTAAGATTCATTGGAGAGATTTTTGCTTATATTCATTAAAATAAAACCAAACAGTTAGAAATCAATAATGCTAAGCACATATTTAATAAAATCACATTTTTAATATCAATATGCAAATTAGTCATCCCATTCACACTGCAAACCGCTATTTTTTGTATATATAAATACAATTGCATGTTATTAGTATTTAGAGATGGACAACGCTAATAAAAAGGTGAAGCAATTTTATTAATAATTGAGGTTTAAATATAAATAAAATCATGAAAAATGTGATGTAAATAACTATGTTAATTGTGACTCGATTAGTAATATAGTTTCGGTTGCAGACAGAAAAACACACAATCTCCATTATAATAAGATATGTATGTGTTTGCGTATATGTGTGTGCGCTTGTGTGTACACGTGCTTGCAGATGTGTACCATCGTGTGTATGCATGTAACCAAGTGTGTCCATTTTAACTACCGATCTTTGATACTATTTCTTCAAACAATAGTACAAGTAAGAGATCTAGTTTTTGGTATCAGTATTCATTATACCAACATACAACTTACACTGTTTGAAAGAATTTGAATTTTTTTTTAAGTGAAAAATCAACCTACCTTATTGCACAATCAGGTGTTTCACCAAAAATATTTACTTCAAAAATTATCTAGATTGGTTTCATAACTTTTCTTTTGTTACTGACTAGAACAGTCTAAACTTCGTCTAGATGTCTAGACATCATCATTTTATTTCACAAGTTCAACGCCTCCATTTAGATTTTAAAATCACGTGATAGAACACTAACAGGTATTACTACTCCGTAGGGAATATAGCTAGCGTATTCTAGGCCCCACCGACAGGAATGGGATGTGTAAAACATGCATAGAAACCATTGAATTAAACGTTAATTTTTTTTCTAACTATTTTTGGACTCATGGCGTAGTGGATATAGGCGTTGAGTTAATACAGTTTTAAGTGACAGTTATCTCTAGGCTGCAGGTTCAATCCTGGTCAAGAGTGACAGTAACATAGAATAATAATGAACACAGTTTAACACTTTTACCCAGCCATGGTTAACGAAATTAGAACAGTATACATAGCCCAGAGATAACTGTTACTTAAAACTGCCTTAAACCAACGCCTATATCCACTATGCTATATGTGTCCAATTGGATATCCCCGTGGATTGAAAATTCCGTGATGGCTCCCAAGAAGATTCCCAAATTCGAAAAAGCTCCCGAGTCCGACAAGAAATACCTGAAGAAGGCCGGACGGCACATCGGCCGAAATGTTGTACAGATAATAAAAACCCCGAGGACAATAGTCCGAATAATCCTAATACAAATTATCAAGACTCATCTTAAAAATACAGAGAAATTAAAAAAAAAAAAAGAATTGTTGAAATATTTTAAACCGTCACCTTCACACTAGTAAAGGTAGAATTAATAATTCTACCTTTACTAGTGATGGCCGATAATTGGCGGGTCGCTTGTGAGCCTCTTTTGACGATGTTTAAAGGCCTTTGATGTTTTAAATAAAACCGAAACACTATTGCGTCGGCTTCAAGAATGTCAATTTTTGACATATTCTCTTGTTTTTCACGTACTTTATACACATTTATATTGTCGGATGTTTGGAGACGCGTGGTGTTATGGTTAGAGTGATGGAAATGAACTCGTCAACCCGAGTTCAAATCCTAGACGAGGCTGTTTGCATTTCACACAGCGCTAATAACTTTGGGAAGGGTATGCATCCAACTACTCTCACTCCAGCTATAGGTAAATAGAAGGGCAGACTAGGTTCTTTAACCTTGGCTATGTAACCAATCTAAAAGAAGGAAAACTCTGAATTAAAACCCGTTAAACCCCGCTTAAGAAATTGACTTAGTGTCACATCCTGCCTGTGCTGAGGAGGTGGTATATATATATATATATTGAAAAAATAAGTAAATAAAGGAATGAAAATGTTGAATGGATAAAAATGGTTTAATGAAGTACCGACACGTGTTTCGACCGATAGATTGTTCTTGTACACAATGTATTTTATTCATTATTATTTTTAATAATAATAATAATAATAATAATAAAAAAATTTTTTTTTAAATTAAGTATGCAGAGAAACAGCCGTTGTCAGGGCAAGATATTTGATATTTTCTAAACATCAAATATCTTCCCCTGACAATGGCCGTTTCTCTGTATACTTAAAAAAAATATATTTTTCTATTATTAGTAGTAGTATTTTATTTTGTATTTAAAATAATAATAGATAGACTACAATGTGTACAAGGACCATCTCTCGGCCGAAACAAGTGTCGGCATTTCATTAAACCATTTTTATATTTTCAACATTTTATTTCCTTTATTTATTTATTTTTTCAACGGATTCATTTCCATTTTTCAACTTATATATATATATATATATATATATATATATATATATATATATATATTATAAACAATATTTTTTAAATTTCAAAATATTCTAACTTGAAGAATAAAGCGATTTCCAGCCCAGTTTGCCACTGAATTTTGTAAATTCTACGTAAAACTGAACGCCATTCTTTTAATCCTCTAAATTTTCGGATTCTGATTAGAATAATGTCACCATGGACTGCTTGCTACGACGGGAAGCCCACTGGTTCGCGGATCGTCAAGTTCCTGTTTCAATCAGGTCACTTCCTTGTTGATGATAAAAGACCATCTGAAGTTATTATCAGGTCGCGCTGACAGCACGGATATCCATGACTCTCTCTCTCTCTCTCTCTCTCTCTCTCCCCCCTCTCCCCCCTCTCCCTCTCTCTCTCTCTCTCACCAACCGTCCCTATCTGTCAGTGCCTCTACCAGGTCCTCCCCGTAGCATCCAGAATCTACACAGGACAGGTTGATATGGGTTTTTGTTGGTCGGCCTGTACTGGTGTGTCCTTGTCTTGATGTCCACGGAAGAAAATTACTGATGATATTCGTCCTTGCTTCTCTGGCAGTGTCCAGCATGTCTTGTTCGTCTTATGTGGATAGTATGTGTGATAAGAGGCAAGTGGTCGTCCAGCTGCATTTTTTAGTGTCTCTAAACGCTTTGTTAGAGTGGTGCAGACGTACAGTAGTATTTACACGGCTACAGCTTGGAAGAATTTTCGCTTCATCATATTAGCGAGATCGTTATTTTCTTCTTTTTTTTTTTTCTTTCGAATTTTGGAATCATTTATTATTAATTACATCTTGCAGGTTTAGCTCAGTCAGTAGGGCGTCCGACTAGGAACTACAAAGTTCCGGGTTCGATACTGGGCCTCGCCAACTCAGAGCATGATTAGCACAGGGATCTGTGCGGTAAAGTGAGGAGCTGATGGCAGGTGTGGTGCTCCGTCTCAGTCGCAAAAGCAACCTTCTTGGTCTAGTGCTAGGGAAAAGGGGATAAACTCTCTCGCTGTCCGTCTGACTTTACTTTTTTTACTTTACATCTTGCAGCAACATGGCTTCCAGTTTACAAATTGGTTATTATTGTTGATTGTTATTTCTCTGCTCAATTCTCACGAAGTTTGTTTTTTTTCACTAGGTCTAACTAGAAATCATACCAAATTTGACAGTTCAACATAAAACTCTTTAACATGACACAAAAACTTTATGAAAATTAACTGGAAATAATTTTTTACTATAAAAATGCATTGGAAATGATTTTTACTATAAAAATGCATTGGAAATGATTTTTACTATAAAAATGCATTGGAAATGATTTTTCTATAAAAATGCATTGGAAATGATTTTTACTATAAAAATACATTGGAAATGATTTTTACTATAAAAATGCATTGGAAATGATTTTTCTATAAAAATGCATTGTAAATGATTTTTCTATAAAAATGCATTGGAAATGTTTACTATAAAAATGCATTGGAAATGATTTTTACTATAAAAATGCATTGGAAATGATTTTTCTATAAAAATGCATTGGAAATGATTTTTACTATAAAAATGAATTGGAAATGATTTTTCTATAAAAATGCATTGGAAATGATTTTTACTATAAAAATGCATTGAAAATTATTTTTACGGTGAAAGTGGATTGGAAATGATTTTTACAATGAAAATGCATTGGAAATGATTTGTACAATGAAAATGCATTGGAAATGATTTTACTATAGAAATATTGGTACTATAAAAATGCATTGTAAATGATTTAACAATTAAATGCTATAATATACTATAAAAATGCATTGCTAATGATTTTTACAATGAAATGCATTGGAAATGATTTTTACAATAAAAAAAGCATTAGAAGTGATTTTACTATAGAAATATTGTACTATAAAAATGCAATGTAAATGATTTTACAATAAAAATTCATTAAGAAATTAATTTACTATAAAAATGCGTTGGAAATTATTTTACCATAGAAATGCATTAGGAAATGATTTTACAATAAAAATGCATTGGGAATTATTTTACGTTGGAAATTATTTTACCATAGAAATGCATTATGAAATGAATTTAATATAAAAATTCATTATGATATTCTACAATAAAAATGCATTGGAAATTATTTTTCTATAGAAATGCATTAAAAATTACTTTACTATAAAAACGCATTGGAAATAATCTAATAAAATTCACTAAAAAACATTTACTATAAAAATGCATTGTAAATGATTTTACTCTAAAATGCCTTGTAATAGATTTTACTGTATAAAATGTGCTATATATTTGGTTAATGCAGATCAAAAGGTTTGACTGGCTTTAGAAAACAGATTATTATAGATAAGGTCTGACACAAGGTTGCAATTATAGACTTGCAGGACGCGTTAACCTTTTGGCGACAACAGACATACATTGCAGGCAGCGCATACCGATGTATGCAATGAGAAATGCATTCATTTTTGCATACCTGTATTAAGCACACATCGCTGCATTTTCAACAAATACCTTCAAAGATATTTGTTGAACCAAGTATGGCACCGATCGCTGTTTGCTGAGCACAACGCACCCTATAACCTCTACACACACACACGTGCACATACATCGACAAAGGTAATAAACATACACATTAACGAATTTACGATATACATTCATAGAAAAACATTATACACCTATTTGCGGCGTGTATATATACACAATTTGTACACTTGAAGATGTATACACACACTTGGAATTGTATATCTATATAGCTTATTGATTTATTTGAATAAAGGCATACAAATATCTACATATACTCACACACACACACATACACACACACTCGTGTATATATATATATATATATATATATATATATATATATATAATGGTCTTTTAAACGTACGTACATGCTCAGAGCATGATGCACACACGCATACACATAGAAAAACATTGTACACCTATTTGCGTGTATATATACACAATTTACACTTGAAGATGTATACACGTACACGAAATTGTATATCTATATTGCTTATTGATTTACTTGAATAAAGGCATACAAACATCTACATATACTCACACACACACACACACACACACACACATATATATATATATATATATATATAATGGTCTTTTTAAACGTACGTACATGCTCAGAGCATGCATGCACACACGCATACACATATGCCGACAGTTATTGCACTCAGTGACACATGACGTCACCCAGGAGCCTGAGCCAAACTGTTTAGACTGTTGATGTCTACGGCAAGTGAGTGCACCACCTTTATCGGCTTCCTCTCTCTCTTTCTCCCTCTCTCTTTCTCTCTCTCCAGCCCCTTACCCCCCACTCTCTCTCTCTCTTTCCCTCTCACTCTCTCTCTCTCTTCTTCTTCTTCTTCTTACTACAGTCTCTTAATCCCGGCATCATCACCCCCCTACCTACACCACCACCACTCCCACCCACACCACCGTCACTGCTGCTACTGCTTCTGCTTCTAATTCAACTGCCGACTCAGTGCACTTAACAACATCGTAGCAGCCTCCTTCTTCTTCGCCCAGTTATTTTATCATTTTTCCAGTTCTCTACGACCCTATCATGGATTTTCCGACTTCGTACCATAATTCACCATCGGTTATTATTCCATAGAAAACTATCCGTTTTCTTGCAAACCATTTCTTTCTCTCATCTTTTCTTTTCCACGCTTTTACACACTTATCTAGACCCCTAAAGTAGAAAGCTGCAAATACTATTGTTTTCCTCTTCCAATTGTAGTATAAACTAAAACGCCTTTCTATTTTTATTCTTCCTTTAACACTTAAAAGATATCCTTAATTTTCTTTTATTTATATTTTTCTTGTAAAAAATTTTCACTGATTTTTTTGATATTTTTATTTTATTTATTTCATCTATCCCAATCTTATCCCGAATTCCTATCTCGTTGCTCTCTTTCATTCATTCATTTTTCCTATTGTTTTCTTCTTTTTCTTTCTGGAGGGGGTGACTCTTTTCAGCCTCTTTTCCAAAAGTGCAAGTTCGGTTAGGGCACCCAACCAAATTAAACCAAAAACAGAAGAAAAAAATACGGGGTTCTCTCAATTGGAGATACCGCTTCCTGGTCGGTCGGTCTGCATGTGTCGAACGTGTGTACAGATGCAAAGTACTTTACGCCTGAGAGAAAGAAAAACCATTCACACCCACACCAGTGTGGCTAGCTACTCTCTCTCTCTCTCTCCCGTATAAGCTTCCTCGCTCGTGTCCGACGTCTATAACATCCATAGCAGTACACGCAACCGGCAGTCGCTTCAAAACAAAACAGAGATTAAATGAAACCAATGCAGTGGTTTTTCTATATCACTTGCTTACAACTACAACGAAACGTAAAGGAACAATGAATGAAAATTAAACCAAAGGGGACTTGATCTCACCACCACCCCTAAGCGCAACCCCTAAAAACAATCAATTATTGGGAGAGATTCTTTAACTCGCTTTCAGTGTTGCTTTCTTTAAAAGAAAAAAAGAAGAAAAAAAAACAACAACAACAAACAAGTAAAACAAGTGGTTCGGGTTCGACCCTGTTGAGATCTACACAAACCCTGTGATCAGGGACGTACTATTTAAAAAGAAAGAAAAAAAGAAAAAGAAAGAAAGAAAGAAATAGCGTCTTCCGCGGATAAACATTAAAAAAAAAGAAGTAGAAAAAAAAGCGCTTGAACGAGCGACCAACTCGATAAATCGCACACGGAATTTAAAAAAATGATAATTCATTCAAAATAATATTTTCACACTCACCCAATACTATTTGCAATAAATTATTTCAAAAAAATTTCTTATTCTTCACACATGTAAATAACAGAACGGTTTTCTAATTAAGACAAAAAACAAAAAAGATGTTGACAAAAGAAGAATGGCAATTATCTCGATCGCAAAAATGTCAATTAGTTCCATCGATATTATTACCAATATCCTGATCACATTCAATATGACACGGAGGTAGATTAACTCCGAACACGACGAACTCAGCCTATTCAACAAACAGAAAGGTGTTCGGATGACACACCGGGGCCAACACGAAGGTTAATATGTAAGAAGATAACGAACAACTGATGCTGGGGTTTGTCTTGGTCACCATGGATACACAGACTGCTGCTGGTTAACCCCTTTCTTTTCTTTTTCTTTTTTTTTTTTTCTTTTCTGTTCTTTCTTTTCAATAAATCATTCCGTTCGCGGTCCGGTTTTAAAACAAATAAACTCGTGCAACAACGAAATATATAATTTATCGGCAGTGAAAATAATTACGATAAAAAAAGCAAAAACGATTTTGATTCCCTAAAAGCGCAGGGAAATCCGAAAACTGGAAGGCTTTAAGAAAATAAATAAATAAATAAAAATATTTTTTAAGAAGTGTGAAAGAGAGAAAAGAAAAGTGGAAATACATTATAAATATTTGAATTTTTAACGGAGCGAATTTGGAGAAAATATGATGCGAAGTGGTATTCCTAACAGCAATTCGGTAGCG
>CM042177.1:10400277-10458076 GCA_023376005.1 Doryteuthis pealeii
GGTTAAATGGTTACATCTCGGATATATGTTAACAGCCCGGATGTCACTAGATAGATAAGAACGAATAATAATACCTTAATTCGAACTTACTTCCTATTGAAGAGAATGCGACAGGATTCGCCGAAATATAGCAACTCATGATTTTTTATGTGTTTTTATGCTTCCGTGTCTTACCAATGAGATGAATTTTAGGCCGATGTGTCCCCCGGCCTACTTCAGGTATTTCTTGTCGGACAAAATGAACACATGGTATTGTGGATATAGGCGTTGAGTTAATACAATTCTAAGTGACAATTTATCTCTAGGCTTCAGGTTCAATCCTGGTCAAGGGCGACCGTAATATAGAATAATAATTAACACAGCTTAACACTTGTACCCAGTCATTGTTAGCGGAATGAGAACAGTATATCCCCGTTGATTGAATAAAGAGTTGGGTTCAGAGTTCCGTGAAGGCTCCCGATTATAAGAAAGTTCCTAAGTTCGAAAAGAAGGTTCCCGAGTTCAAAGCGAATGTTCCTGAGTCCGACAGGAAATTCCTTAAGAATGATAATAATAATGAAATATAAATTATCAAGACTCGTCAAAAAAATTCAGATAAATAGTTATTAGATATTATCAGGAATTGTATCAAATGATTGATAAAATATTTTGTGTATTATAGTATAACTAATTTATTGTACATAAATAGTTAACCTAAATTCTATGGAAATTAAATACTCACTAGTAAAATAAGTCATAAATATATTGAGAACTAAAATACATATATGGAATAAAAAGGGAAACCATCTGCCCTTATGGGATGAAGTTAGAATAATAGATAGAGAAGAACATTGGAAGAGAAGACGCCTCAAAGAATCAGCTCATATGATAGGCTGTACTGGGCTGTTAAGTAGATCAAGCATAGAAATGAATACAATATGGGAACCCATAATCAAAAAGGCTAGATCAGATTTTTTTTAAAAAACAACGACAAAAAAAAACAATATGAGTCTAGGTAAAAAAAAAAAAAAACTACATAAGTGAATAGGTAGATAAAAGAAGGTTCCCGAGTCCGAGAAGAAATACCTGAAGAAGGCCGGAGAGCATATCGGCCGAAACGTTGTACAGATAATAATGAAGATGAGGACAATAGTCCGAATAACGCAGATAATACTAATCTTCAAGCCTCATCTCAAACATTCAGAGAAATAGTAAAATACTCATGTAACACCAACTTCCTATTTTGCTTACGTGGGCCAAAAAAATCTTATGTCGACCATAGCGCTAATACTCTTGTGAAAGGTATGCATCCAACTACTCTCCCCCAACTATGGGTAAATAATAGGGCGAACTGAGCTCTTTAACCTTCGCTAGGTAACCGGTCTTGGAGAAGGAAAACTCTGTATTCAAACCTGTTAAACTCCGCTTAAGAAACAAACCTTGTGTCACATCCTACTCGTGCGGAGGGGTTGGCGTGTATATGTATATATATATGTATATATATATATATATATATATATATATATATATATATATATATATATATGGACCATAGGACCCCCAGTTGAGAATCACTGCTACAGACTATATAGATAGAATATGATTCGATGAAATTTTTAAAATTACCCTAATATCTGTGTCAGATGAACTTATTGATTCATCCATCTACCCACATCATTTTGTGAGGGGTCGGGGCATATGCTTCTAAGTCGGTATTCAGGGCAAATTAAACAATGAACGATCCCAAGGCCTTTTACAAGGTACGAAGGGAGTGGGGTTACATAAATATATTTAAATCCAACTTCTAAACTGAATCTTATATATATATATATATATATATATATATATGGTTATCGTTACCCACAGAATGCGAAGGGGATTTTAACTATTTTAATACACACATGTGTATGTATGTAAAAACCGCCATAGTGTGCCCGATCCCTTTTATAGGAGAGTGTTGTGTATAATAAATCCGCTCTATTTACGTATTGAGCATTTTATATTTGTTATAACGCTGACTTATCCGAGTAACACTTATACCGACCAAATATTGAGACCAACCCAATATTTTTACCGGTAAGTCATTCCTTTTACACACACTCAAACACACACACACATATATATATATATATATATTATATATATATATATATATATATAATGTGTGTGTGTGTGTGTGTGTGTGTGTGTGTGTATAATATTATATATATATATAAGATCATGGGACTATATTACTCTTGCTCAGGTTTCATGTGTATTACACAATCCTCAGACGGTAGAATATATATATTCTCCCGTCTGAGTATAGTATAAAGTCGGTATCAGCCAGACAGCGAGGGAATTTATCCCCCTTTCACTAGTGCTAGAATAAGGAGATTGTTTTTGTGTCTGAGGTGGACCACCACACCTACCATCAGCTCCTTACTTTACCGTACAAGTTGGTATTCAGGGCAAATTAAACAATTAACGATCCCAATGCCTTTTACAAGGTAGGAAGGTGGTGGTTACATAAATATATTTAAATCCAACTTCTAAACTGAAGATAGGCGACATCTATGATTTGTGGCCCAAGATCACTTTATTTATAAAGGATTGTTGAATGACGAGTATATTCGACTCGTCGATCTGCGAGGGATGATAGTCGGTCGGCCCCCGAGGTAAATGGGGAGGGGGTAGGCTGCAGGTGTTACAGCGAACGTGTGACACGCTCCTGGGTGATTCTGTGTTATCTTAATATTCTCTTAAAACTATTTAAGCGGCGTTCTCACCTCGTTTTTAAATGCGAATCAAAATGAATGAAACGAAAAGACACGATTTAAGGGAAAAGTACTTTTCCATTTGACTCATGCCTCGTATTGTTTTATAACGCTGCCTCTAACGAAATGAGAAAAGAAGATAGAGAAAGAGACAGAATAAGAGAGGCACATGTACGAGTCTGCTTAATGTTACTGTCAGTTATATGGAAGTCAGACCTCCCCGACAAATTGAAGCGACAATTCTTCCTGGATGTAGTGGTATCGGTGCTGTTGTATGGCTGCACCACTTGGACCTTGACGAGGCGCATGGAAAATAGACTTGATGGGAGTTGCACAAGGATGCTGGGTGTGATCTTGAACAAATCGTGGAAGCAACATCCCACAAAAAAGCAGTTTTACGGCCACCTGCCCTTTATTACACAAACCATCCGAGTTAGGCAAACAAACGGACAGTGCTGGAGAAGTAAGGGTGAGCTAATAAGCGACGTCCTTCAGTGGAAACCGGCACATAAACTTGCTAGTGCGGGCCGTCCAGCGAAGACCTACATAGACTAGCTATGTGCAGAAATAGCATGCTGTGCGGAGGACCTCCCAGGGTCAATGAATGATAGGGATGGTTGGCGAGAGATTGTCATGGATATCCGCGCTGCTGGTGCGACATGATGTTGAATGTTATTTATTCATTTATTTATTTCTCTCTCTCTCTCTCTATATATATATATATATATATAAATATTGCTCTGTATATAATTCCTTTATTAGTTATTATGTATTGAGCTTTCTTAAGAATTTGTAAAAATTCTACCGTTTGGCATGAAATAACCCTGGATGGGTGGACATGCCGTTTCAATCAATTAATCTATTGTGTGTATATGTATGTGTTTGCGTATATGCATGTGCCTGTGCGGAAATGTATTTGTGCGTATCTGTGTGTGCTTGCGTGTACACGTGCTTGCATATGTGTGCCTTCATGTGTGTGGATGTGAGTTCGTATGTATGTTGGTCTGCGGGAGTGTTTCTGCATGGATTGTTTGGCTTGGTTAATTTCTTTAAAGGCATCTCAGCTCTTTGTGGGTTATCTAATGCTCAAATTTCATACAAATAATTTGCACACAGTTATATAATATCAATGATTTCTATCTAATACTAACCATTATCAAACAGGTCTAAGGTGGATGAGCAGTCCATGACTTGCAATATTCCACTTTAGCCTTATCTTGGGTTAGACTGGTCACGTCAAGCCCTAGCACCTATATGATTGCCCCAGCCCTATTGCCCTTACTGCAAGCCCCAACCCTTTTTATCATATGGATGCTAGAAGGTGGTGGCTGAGTGTCTACATGTCCTGGGAATGACGTTAAACTCTAGGTTCTAGTTTTGGAGGTTTGGGGAATGTGGAGCACCCCTTCATCACCATTGCTCCCTGGTCCACTCTAACCCAGAGTGGCAGTACTTGTTAGGGTCCCATCTATGTGTTAAATAGAAAAATATGTTTATAAAAAAAATTGAGTATCCATTTAAGAATGAATACATTTCAAAACTTTGTCGGCATTAAATGACCCACTGAGGTTGATATGCCGTAAAATAAACCAAACCAAACAGGTCTATTTGATCCATAGATACTATCACTCCAGATAAGAGTGAACCTCGAAGTAATGACAATGAATAGGTAACCTAACACTCTCTAGAGCTCCAGAACTGGAGCCTCATCATTAGATACAGTTTAGTGTCATACCTAGTACACTCATTTGGGGGAGGCTTACCCCTCTATGGGGGATGTAGTCAGCACATTCTGTTCCATCGACAGTGCTGTCCATACCATATATGTGTCTGGGCCGCTACTATATACATTTATACACGCACATTATATATATATATATATATATATGTGTGTGTGTGTGTGTGCGTGTGTGTGTACCCCGAAAAAGATCAGATGAATTGAAGCCCGATACCATCACTGGGACCAGGAGAGAATGTAATAAAGTAAGCTGAATTTATTTGTAATAGAGAACGGGATCTGACGAAACTCAGAGAGTGCTCAGATACCCATGGGTGGAAATGGACCATAATGACTTTATACCCGATTTTTAAGCTTTTTGTCTTCAATGATATATATATATATATATATATATATATATATATATATATATAGTCGTAAATGTTTTATCAAGAAAAAGTATGCAAGTGATTTCAATTTTGGGATTTTTTCTATTTGAGTTTTAAAATAGGCGACACGTGTTTTGGATTTCTTCATGACTTTTTTCCAACAAGTAAAGTTATATATCATGTTTTCAGACGGAAATTGTGGAAACATATGAAAATCCAAATAACAGACTTACGTGAGATAGATATAGAAAAACTAGATAGATATGAACGCACACGTACGCACACACACACATATATATAAGAGAGAGAGAGAGAGAGAGACAGAGAGACGAACAGATTAAGATTGATAGATAGGCAATTATTATTAATGTATTATGTGGAACTTCTTCGGGCACAGTTAGTGTATATATATATATATATATATATATATATACTATTAAAGATGTCAGACAACGATTTAGAGTTGATATTTTATCAACCTTTTCATGTCCGTGAGTGATATGGCGTAAATGATAATAATTGTCCGTGATTATTATCATCATTATATAAACTTCATCCTCCGTGACATCTCGCTGGCGAACATGGAAAGGTTAATCAAGAATAACTCAACTCTAAATTGTACCTGTCATATTTAATAAAATATGGCAACAAGAAAATGTGCTACCTAAATACGCACATACACACACTATATATATATATATATATATATATATATATATATATATATATAATAAAATAAATATATAAAGGTTTTACATATCTATTTATTTGGTGATAAAGGAACATTCACGACCATATTGGTTTCATGCGATAGCAATCGTCAGGTGAAGATGTTACAAATGCTCCGTTCCAGTAAAAGCTGAAACAGTGACAATCCCACACTATATATATATATATATATATATATATATATATATATTATATATAATGTGCCGGTCTGTGAAAGACTTTGAGTCCAACCGAATTAAACACCAAAAATTGAAACGGGCTATCTCAGTCGGTAGAGCGTTCGACTAGAGACCACAAGGTTGCTAGTTCGATACCGGCCCTCGCTAACTCAGTGTATGAGTAGCACAGAGATTTGTGCGGTAAAGTAAGGAGCTGATGGTAGGCGTGGCGCTCCACCTCAGACACAAAAACAATCTCGTTAGTGAAAAGGGGATAGACTCCCTCGCTGTCTGGCTGATACCGACCCCGACAACTTTGCTTTATAGTATACTCAGAAAGGAGAATGTATAGATTCCACCGACTGAGGATTGTGTATTAGAAAATATCATTTTCAGTTCAGCCAAATTCAAAGTGGAGAAGTTCCAACGTGTAGTTTATGTGGAAGAGTATGTCTCTCCAGGGCTGGCCTGGTGAGTCATCTGAGAAAATACAAGGATAGAGTGTTAAATGCTACTGGCACCCAACTATGATGATAAAAAAACAACAACAAAAAAAAACAGGAAATGGTCTGACTCGAGCACGAGTTGACAGCAAACAAGATATAATGTATGAGAGAGACATGGTGATGAACGAGAAGGAATAAAAACTAGATAGATAGATTTGAAGAAACTGTGATGGATAGATAGATAGATAGATTTGAAGAAACTGTGATGGATAGATAGATAGATAGATTTGAAGAAACGGAGATAGATAGGTAGATAGATAGATAGATTTGAAGAAACGGAGATAGATAGATAGATAGATAGATAGATAGATAGATTTGAAGAAACGGAGATAGATAGATAGATAGATAGATAGATTTGAAGAAAAAAACGGGGATGAATAGATAGATGTGAAGAAACGGAGATAGATGTAAAGAAACTGGGATAGATAGATAGATGTGAAGAAATTGTGATAGAATGATAGATTTGAACAAACTGAGACAAATAGATAGGAAGTGATTGAGATAGATATGAAGTGATAAGTTAATACTTAAGTTCATTAAAAATGTTGCATTTGTTACAAATCCCTCAGTAAATAGGGATTATTTACGCGGGGTTTTACACGCTAACAAAATCCGGGGTCAATCAGTACAGTTTCGATTGATGTTAAAGGCGTATTTGTATTCATATACACATTTTGTTCAACCCCCTCCACATCTCTAATTTCTACACACACACACACACATATATATATATATATATATATATATATATATATATATATATAAAGGGCAGTTGTGTGTATATGTATGTCCGGAGGAAACTTCGAAAATAAAACAATTAACGACAAAATAAATATATATACACATTAAATATCACAAGGACTTTTTTTTAGAAAAAATAATGAAAGTTTGATTTATATTCGTGAAGATAATTTTTTGAATTAAATTTAGATGATAACAGGCTAGAATTTTTTATTATTTGATATTTTAAATAGTAGACATTGATTTTTCTTTTCAGAGTGGCTCAAACAACGCAAGGTCTTTTTTTTTTTTTTTACATAGGGATTTTAATGGAGCATAACTACCAGGATCCAACTTGCGATTCAATAATAATGGATCTGTGGGACTAACCTTTTTTGCATCCCCACTACCCAGGCGACGCCGAGTAGCAGCTGCTTATATATATATATATATATATATATATATATATATAGTATGAACAAAAAGTAATAAGACAATCAGGAATATTTCTTGTATGTTGTTTATTCTCAACTAGTTTCGACCTTCGGTCATCGTCAGGAGAAAATTTATTATTTGAAGAAATTGTTTATAGATTTTTTGAAAGGGAGCATTATAGAAGAACTATAAAAAATTAAAGTGTTTTTGAGGGTTTGACATGCTATTAAAATCCGGGTAGACGAGTGTGTTAGTAGTAGCATGTCCATTTGTTCCGTGAAGAACCTCTATGAGGTGGGTTATTTTTTTAATATATATATATATATATTATATATATATATATATTATATATATATATTCATTCCAATAACTTAATTGTCATATTTTTTTGGTATAAAACATTTTAAAACTATTTATTGAAACAAGCAAAATAGTTTTCTAGTTAAATTCTATTTTTTAAGATAAAGTTAACAAGGAGTCAACGGTGCTTGATGACTGTCAGTTTTTAATCTATGCGATAATTGGACCAAATCATATATATATATATATATTATATATATATATATATATATATATATATATGTATGTGTGTGTGTGTGTGTGTGTGTGTATATATATAAGAAAAATAGGAAAACTCTTTTGGGATACTTCGTGTTTTTCTGGTTTTTTTCTCTCTCATATATATTAAAGACCTAACATATTCGAATGATATTCCCGGTTTTTTTTGGTTTTCTTCATTTTCGTTTGTGTTTTTTTTTTGTGGGGGGGGGGGGAGTGTTTAATGGTTATCAATCTTCGTGGGTTATTTACTGCCAAAGCCATCTTTGTGTAAGAACAGTAGTGGTTCTATGTAACCCATAGTGAGATAAGGATGTTCATACCTTTCCCAAGAGTATTAGTCCGAAAATAAACATGATAGTGCGACTGGAGTTCGAACTCGCTTACTACGATATCGTAGTTCAACACGTTAGTTTTAATTTTCATTAATCATAATTATGTAAAACTTATTTTTTATATGTTTTTAGTATAATTTCATAGCAAATACTTTACTTAAACTTTATTTTGTTTACAAACCGCTGTGAGGTGTCTTACTTTTATTTTATCTTAAAATATATATATTTCTATTAATAATGGAGATTCCCTGCCGGTTTTTGTCTGTAACAAAAATTAAGTCACTGCTTATGTCATATTACCCAAAATCGTCATAACAGAATAAATACACTCAAAATTTTAACATGCTGCAATAGACAGTCCTCATTGTTTTTTAAAACAAGTTTTAGTAAATACATGACTGGTATTATATATCTATATATAGTTTATTTTATTTTAATGCATATTTAAAGTTTACATTTCAAATTGTTTTATTTTTTAATCCTTTAATGAATTTGATGATTTTTCTTACTTAGGGTACAAACTCGCTGACATTGAATTTTTTACTCCCACCCCTCAGGCAATATGTTTCAAAAATCTATTTTAATACATTTATTTTGTACTAGAATAGATAATAAATAAATATAAGGTTTGCTTTTAAAGTTTATATATTCTTTTTAATATTTCCCTAGACTACAGCCTTATAAGTTAGATATTCAATATCCAATCCCTCTAGTTTGTTTTCTAAACTCTTGGGGACCTTTCCAAGATCACCAACTACAATTGGTATCACTTTCTCTCTCATATTCCAGTTGTTTCACTTTCCTGACAAGATCTACGTATTTGTTTGTTTGTTTGTTTGGCTGGTTTGTTTTACGGCATATCAACCTCAGTGGGTCATTTAATCCCGACAAAGTTTTGAAATAAATCAATTCGTAATGGATAATACAATTTTTTTATAAATACGTTTTTCTATTTAACACATAGATGGGACCCTAACAGGTACTACCACTCCGGGTCAGAGTGGACCAGGGAGCAATGGTGATGAAGGGGTGCTCCACATTCCCCACACCTCCAAAATTGGAACCTCACCATCAGATAGAGTTTAACGTCATTCCCAGGACATGTAGACCCGCAGCCACCGCCTTCTAGCACCCATATGATAAAAAGGGTTGGGGCTTGCCATAAGGGCAATAGGGTTGGGAAAATCATATAGGTGCTAGGGCTTGACGTGACCAGGGCCTCTCCGACCGCCCGTCTAGCCCAAGATAGGGCCAAAGTGGAGTATTGCATGTCATGAACTGCTCATCCACCTGGGCTCTATCCTTAAGCATCACGGGTCGCCGCCCACGACCAAAAGGTGGCCCCATTGGGGGAGTCTTACCCTTCTGCAGAGGTGCAGTCGGTGCATTCTAACGCCCCACCGACAGGGCGGCTACGTATTTGTTTATCTTCTCGTTTTCTTTCACCATCAGTGATCAGCTGGAACTGCTAAATCAACCAACTGACAAGTTCTCTTTTTCTTGTTAATCATTGTGTTTATCTGTATATTTAAAATTAATAACCTTTGTTCTTCTTTAAAGAATTACTCATATCTGTTAAAATATTTTAAACCTGAAAACCTATGAAATAGCAGAAGTGGTCACTACTAGAATAGGCTCAGTCTTAATTAGTGATCATCCTCCACACATTAATCCTTTGTTGTGTTTTATATAATAAAAAAAGAATGTAATGTGTGAAAATAAATATATCTATTTCTTTCATTTATAAGTCCGGTCTTCTGTCTAAGATAAGGTACCCTGTCAATACATTTTCTTTCGCAACTTACTGTGTTAGAGTGAAGTGTTTATTAATTACATTACTAATAATTACTACTCTTAATTGTTTATTACTCCTGTTAATTGTTACTGTTTTTCTCTACAGAACTTTATTGTATAGTGAATTAAACCATATTATGTTTCACCCTTAACTGTTTTTCTTCTGTTATTACTACTTTTATTTAAGTATTTTCTTCAAGTCTCCAAGTGTATACAAGTACCGTGCAAGTCTCTGCGTGGCTGTAACGTATCCCTGGGCCAATATACAAGAATGTATTATCTATTAGTAAAATACACAGAGCGAATCTGGAAAGAAGGCGGCCTAATAACATGGCAGGTCTACCGGTGGAACAGATAATGTTGCAAAACCCGAAATCTGTAAGGATACTGGTGTAACATCACCAATTGACCTCCTTTGATGTATCTCGGCGATGTTTTACAAGACTTATCATCCTTGAAATTCAATACATCTGATTGGTTAATTTTAACTGCATGTCAATTTCTAGAATCTAAAGGATGGGAAATTACATTCATTGTACACAGGGACGACGCAAGGTGATTTGGCGCCCTAGGCAAGCACCCTTGAAAGTTTTGATAAGATAATGTAGATACAATAACCCATTATTACATTGTTTCTCTCGAAACACAATTGATAACATAATTGTCACCTTGTTTGTTTTGTGTTATGGCATATCAACTAGGGTAGGTCATTTAATGCCGGCAAAGTTTTGAAAGATTCGTAACGATGGTTTGGAAGAAAATGTTTCAAACTCAATTTTTTGTTGTAAATAAATTTTCTATTTAACCCATACATAGGACCCTAACAGGTACTACCACTCCGGGTCAGAGTGGACCAGGAAGCAATGGTGATGAAGGTGTGCTCCACATTCCCCAAACCTTCAGAACTGGAACCTCACCATCAGTTAGAATTTAACGTTATTCCCAGGACATGAAGACCCTCAGCCACTGCCTTCTAGTACCATAATATAAAAAGGGTTGGGGCTTGCCATAAGGGCAATAGTGTTGGGACAACCATATAGATGCTAGGGCTTGACATTGTCAGCCGATTGATCGAAAGGGATCTTTCAGACTGCTCGTCTAGCTTAAGTAATAATTTTCATCTTGTAGTGTTATTACTTCCTCCATGCAGATAACCAATTATTTTTATTATATTAAGTCAATAAATACTTGACGTAAATGCCAATGAAACAGTGTTTATCACAGTTTGCCCTGAATTTGTGACGCCCCAGATGTTAGCGCCCTTGGCGATTGACTAGTTCGCCTAAAGATTAACACCGGCTCTGATTGTACGTTCATATTTATATTTTTGTCTAGTTGTTTCAAATTTTTTTTTTTTTTTTTTTTGCACATGGTCGTATTGAATACGAATAATCTATAAACGGATCTATTTAATCCATAAATGAGACTATAACAGGTACTACCATTCCGAGTTAGAGTTGACCTGGGAGTAATGGTAATAAAGAGGTAGTTCACACTCCCCAGATCTCCAGAACTAGAGCCTCACCATCAGGTACAGACCCGGGCTCGGTCGGGGGTCCAGTGTGCTTCGGCCACTGGACCGATAAAGTAAATTAATAGCGTCGATCCCAGTAGGCGCCCCCCTTGAGGGGGAATGCCAACGGGATCGACGCATTTTTTGTGCCTACCACCCATGAGCTTCGGCTTGTGGGTGGGCCCATATAAAAACGTCCTTGTGTCACGCCCTCATAGGTGGGATGAGAGGCAAATTTTTTTGTCAGTTTTTAACCTATGCGATAATAGGACCAAGTCATATATATATATATATATATATATATATATATAAGGAATAGGAAAACTCTTTTGGAATACTTCGTGTTTTTTTCTCTCATATATATATATATATATATATATATATATATATATATATTAAAGACCTAACATATAGTATAGGTCTATTTTAGAGGGGGGTCTTAACTCTCTACAGAGGGAAACGGTCAGTGTATTCTCAGCGCTACCGATAGGGAGTATTAATTCATCACTGTTTTTCAATACAACTTTGTTCTTTGCCTGCCAAATTTCCCCCACGGCTGTATCAAATTTTCATGGTATTTTTAAACCTGTATGATGGAATATTTCAAAGTTCACTATCTATTCACATCAGAATTAATTCTATTCAAATAAAGTCCTATTATTATCTCACTCCATTCGAGTCTTTCACACCTGCCGTAGCCGGTGGTTCACTGAAGGCTGAGTGACTGCAAGTCTCCTCAGGTCTCCAGGACTCTTCTGAGTATTCTAGTAGTATTCATGTAGTCTGGATGGTCTCAATTCTTCCTCTGATTTCCAATTCATCCAAACTCTTCAAGACTCCTGAGAATCGTTCCAAGGGTCCCAATTACAATTGGTACGACCTTCACCCTCATAGTTCTCTGGCAAAGTCCAAGTATTTGTCGATTTTTTCGCTCTCTTTCATTTTCACTGTATGATTGGCCGGGACGTCAAAATCCACGATATGACAAGTCTTCCTCTTCTTAACAATCAAAACTAAGACTGGTCTCCTGTACCTCAAAGTCCCAGAGAATTCTGTGCGTCTCATTCTACAGGAGAGATTCAGGATTGTGCATAACATATCCCATTTAGTTGATGGTGCAAATTGAATTTCTTGCACAGTTCCCAGTGAATCACCTTTCCCACCCAGTCGTGTCTAATCTTGTACTCTCTTTGAGCGAGTTTGCTGCATTCGCTTAGTATGTGATTGGCAGACTCGTCTTTTTCCCCACACGTTCTACACTTGTTATTCCGTTGTGTCCTATCTATTTTTGCTTTTATATAATTTGTCCTTATGGCATTGTCTTGTGCTGCAATTATAAGATATTCTATTTCTCTCTTGAGGTTTCCCTTTCTTAGCCATATCCATGTCTATTATTATTATTATTATTATTATTATTATTATTGAGTCCTTCTGCTCAATTATAATACTATATAATGTAATAATGGGTTATTGTACTAATATAATAGCTATCGGTTTTTGTACTTTTATATGGAATATGAAATGAGGAGATGAAGAGAAATAAAGAGACATGTTTCGAAGTATAGATGAAGACTTTATTGATTAGACCGTTAACCCTGGACACCGGAGTCCAGACGCTCAGAACTTTTTATTTATTTATTTAATTTTGATTTAATTTAATTTTATTTAACTCCCCACACTTTACTTGGGCAATGGTGGGAGAGCCGCTGTGAGCGACTTAAAGTAGGAAAAGAGTTAATTTCATCCTGCAGGATGTAATATAAGACTTCTCAAAGAGCGGATAGACCTCCCTGTTGTGTCATGTAGCACACACTTATGCGGTGATAAATCATCTTTTTTGATAGACTTGCAGATCTTGCAGCTGATCATGTACTGGGATCTGTCGAGCAGTTCCAAAGAGAAGGACACAGTGAAGGTTATTCTGGTTGCCACTCCAAATGTTAAGGGGCCGGGTTAGCTCAGTCGGTAGAGCGTTCGAAGGTTCCTAGTTCGATACCGGTCCCCGCCAACTCAGCGTATGAGTAGCACAGGGATCTGTGCGGTAAAGTGATGAGCTGATGGTAGGTGTGGCGCTCCACCTCAGATGCTAAAACAATCTCCTTGGTCTAGCGCTATTGAAAAGGAGATAGACTCCCTCGCTGACTGGCTGATACCGACTTCAGGCCGCCCCGTCGACTTTACTTTTTACTTTTACTCCAAATGTGTCGGAAAGGGATTTCCTAGAAAGACAAGAGAGAAAGAGGGAAAAAAAGAAAAAAAAAACAATTAGAATGATTTCATTTTTAATCTTGCTTTTTAATCATTATTAGCACTTTTTACTTGTATTGGTCTGTTCACCTGATGGTCACAGATTTCTTTGATATTGTCACTGGAGTCCTAACAAGGAGATACATTAGTACCATATATATTTATAATATGCCTAGATTACATACTTCAAATATCATTAGATCTCATAAAAGAAAAAAAAGATGACGATATCCCACACAAATTATAATGGATGCAGACTACGCAGATGATCAAGTGCTTCTTGCACAAGCCGAATTACTACTGCATAGCCTAGAGAAAGCAGCAAGGGGAATTGGCCTTTATGAGAACTCAGATAAAAGTTAGTCCATAAACTTTAAACAAGATGGAGGTATCTTCACACTGGATGGTAAATCATCTTTTTAATAGACATGGATCTTGCAGCTGAGTAACTATTAACAACAAAAAACAAACACCTCTTTCGACCCACCTTCTTAAAAAAAAAACCCATAACAAACGAGACCCCTAACAAATGTTAACAATAATAAAAGCATAAACTTTACATTACATCATTACATTGGTTGCACCGAACTGGAACAATATAATTTACTACACATTTTTATGAAAGGAAAAATTCTTTCTTTTTTGTTTTCTAATAATTTCTTTCTTCTTTTGTGACCTAATATAAAAGCATCGCATATTATTGGATTAATTAGTTGATTAGCCTAATAAATTGGTGAACCCGGCGTCGACGTAAACCATCAGCTAATAAATTAGTGACGCCGACGTGTCTTAGAATATCGGTAGTTTACCCAATAAACTGGTAACCCCGACACAAGAATATTTATTCCTTTCCATAGTTGAGGAATCCAATTAATTTTGACTCCTTATCTTAATCAAAGAAAAGAAAGAAAAAAGAAGAAGAAAAAAAAAGAAAACAAATATTTTCTTCTCTTCTCTTGAAAAACAAAATGGCGTCGCTGTAAGATAGTGACCAAAGCTGCAATGGACTGTAACCCGCCTTTTTTTGTTATTCTTCATGCAGCTCTTTCGTTTACTCAAATCTTATCTTATTATAATGGAGATTCAATGTATCTGTCTGTAACCAAAACTATGTCACTGCTTACGTCACGATACCCTCAGGTATTGCGTAGTCTATCAATGAGTATTTGATTTATAGTAAAAATCATTGATATTTATAGAATGATAAATTAAGGGCCGGTTTAGCTCAGTCAGTAGTGTTCGGCTGGGAATCTCAAGGCCCTCGCCAATTCAGAGTATGAGTAGCACAGGGATCTGTGCGGTAAAGTGCGAAGCTGGCGGTAAGTGTGGCGGTCCGCCTCAGACGCTAAAAACAATCTCCGTTGTCTAGCACTAGTGAGAAGGGGATAGACTTCCTCACTGTATGGAAGATGCCGACTCTAGGCCTCGCCGACGACTTTATTCATTAACTCTGTCGCTATGAAAATCTGAGTAAGATTTGCCTTAAAACAGCTAATGTTATTAATACGTTTAAAATCCTCCAATGTGTCTTATATATCACTAAGAAATAAAGATTTACATAATATATGGTGTGGTTAATTTGCATACAGGTTTTTAACAAAGCCAGATTTAATGAATATTTACTTATTTACTCTAATATTATTATTTTTATTCTCCAATGTATTTAAATCAATCTTACGGATGATTTTTATATAGAAACCAATTGAGATATAATTAAAAGAAAGAATCCTTGTAAATGCATTCTTATCTAATTTTCTTAGTTTTTCAAATTGAATACTGAGTGTATCTATAATTTCCGTGTGCACTTTATAGAATTTATTATTTTAAAAAAGCATATGGACTTTGTGGTAACCCTGTAATTCATTATATTAAGACTTAAATACTTATGCCCACGTATATTCTTGCTAGTTATTTTAATGGAGATTGTGTGTTTGTCTGTCTGTAACCGAAACTATATCACTACTCAAGTCACAATTCCCTTGGTTATTTACATCACATTCTCCATGATTTTATTTTTATCTAAACCTCAATTATTAATAAAATTCTTTTACATTATTAGTAATGTTGGCCTTATCTACATACTAATAACATGCAATTGTATTTATATATACAACAAAATAGCGGTTTAGCGTGTTAACAAGAAGGCTGGTTTGCATATTGATCTTAAAAATTTGATTTTAATATTTATGTGCTTGGTATCATTGATTTCTAATTGTTTAGTTTTATTTTAATAAATATGAGCAAAAAATCTCGGGGATAAGTCCCAGAAGATTAACAAAAAGAAATAAGTGTAATTTTATTCTTTACTTCGTAATTTAACTAAATAGTTAAATTAGGAATATTTAGCAATCAAAGACGGGAGTGATGGAAAATGATGGAAGAGTTCGTTTCAAAGTTGTTCTATTTTTTCGATTATACCTCCCTCTGTTTCAAATCATTTTATCTGCATTCTTATTTAGTTTCATTAGACTTTATGACTTATTTAATTGCATTAAAACTTAGATACTTGTACCCGGAGGGTGCATATTTTTGCTTGTAGAAACTAATTTAGTTGTTAAAACGATGGAACCGTATATACCGGTGTATAAGTCGATTATCTATAGGTGACGACCCCCCACCCTGTTTTGTTTTTTTTTTGTTAATAATATAGGTTCTGGATGATTCCAGTTATTAACTAAGATTCGCTTACATATGTCAAATGAAATTTACATTTCTGTCTGAATTGTTTTTAGATAATTTGTATTATTTACATTTTTCGGACTGTTGTCCTCATCTTTATTATATATATTTACCAACCCCACCGCACGAGCAGGTCAATATCTTAAGCAGAGTTCAACAGGTTTGAATTCAGAGTTTTCCTTCTCGTAGACCGGTTGCCTAACCAAGGTTAAAGAGCCGAGTCTGTCCTACTATTTACCCATAGCTGGAGGGAGAGTAGGATCCATACCTTTCCCAAGGGTATTAGCGCTAAGTGAAATGCAATTACCACATCCAGGATTTGAACTCGGGGCGACGAGTCCATTTCCCATGACTTTAACCATTACACCATGCGTTTCCATCTTTATTGTTATATCCACAACGTTTCTGCCGATGTCCGACCTTCTTTAGGTGTGTCTTGTCGAACTCAGAAGACTTCGTATCGCAGTCGGGCGCCTTCACAGAACTTAAAAACCAAACTTTTTATTTAATCAATTGTGATGTTAGCCCAGTCGGTAGAGCGTTCGACTAGAAACCACAAGGTTCCTAGTTCGAGACCGGGCCTCGCCAACTCAGCGTATGAGTAGCACAGGGATCTGTGCAGTAAAGTAAGGAGCTAATGGTTGGTGTGGCGCTCTACCTCAGATGCAAGAACAATCTCCTTGGTCTAGCGATGTCTGGCTGATACCGACTTTAGGCCACCTCGACGACTTTACTTACTTATGTTAACCATGATGGAGCACAAGTGTTAAGTTATGCTATGTGTCCGGTTGTACACATGTTGCAACAGATATAAGGGTTGAATTGATACAGTTCTAATGACAAAAATGACTAAAGAACCCAGGTGGCTGAGCAGTCCATGACTTGCAATACTCCACTTTAGGCTTTTCTTGGGCTAGACGGGCGGTCGGCTGGCCACGTCAAGCTCTAGTACCTATATGATTGCCCCAACCCTATTGCTCTCATGGCAAGCCCCAATCCTTCTTATCATAGAAGGCGATGGCTGAGGGTCTACATGTCCTGGGAATGACGTTAAACGCTATCTGATGGTGAGGTTTCCAGTTCTGGATGTTTGAGGAATATGGAGCATCCCTTCATCACCATTGCTCCCTGGTCCACTCTGACCCGGAGTGGTTGTACCTGTTAGGGTCCCATCTATGGGTTGAATAGAAAACCATGAGTTTATAAACAAAATTTTATTATGCATTAAGAATGAATTCATTTCAAAACTTTATCAGCATTAAATGACCCACTGAGGTTGATATGCCGTAAAACAAAACAAAACAAACCTGAATGTTGCGTGTTCAAACCTGACCACTGGTGAAAATAACAGAATACTTAGTATTGTTGCATAATCTATGAGTAGTATAGATTATTGGCAACACCTTGTAGGAATTCTGTGGTCCAGTTTTTACATATCACGAAGTGGAAAACTATTGGACAGTCGAAATCTCGCACGTCACGTGATTTTGATTATATAGTCAGTTGATAGCCAGATACTGGGTAAAACAGACGTGTTTCAGACGGCTGTTATCTCCGCGTGATTAGTTATGATAGGTCTTGTAGTTAGTTAATTGCATGACGAAAAGAGTTAGTCCAGAAGAAGCCCTTAGAAGTAAGATGAAACAGCCAAGTCTCAGTAGAAGTAGAAGAAAATAAGAAGTAAAAATCCAACATGGCGACTCGGTGGTATGGAAGAAGAAAGAAGACTAGGGATCACAAATGGTCGAAGTAGAAAGTAAGTTATATATGTCTCTCTCTCTCTCACACACACACACACACACACACACACACACAAAAGAACTCTTGTGTATATACCCAACGAGGGTATATGGCATTGTAACAGTATAGCTTTACACTTGTGGTCAGTCACGGTTAACGGAATCAGATCAACCTACCCCAATGGATTAAAGAGTTTGGTTCGAAGTTCCTTGAAAGATCCGGATTGTGACATGAAGGCTCCCGAGTTTCAAATTGAACAGGAAATTGTGTTATTCTTTAAGAGCGTTTAAAAAAGTCTTGCTCTTATAATAACTGTGTGCTGCTTTCGTTGGGTTACGTTTGCATATACAGGACAGACCATAATGATGGGACACATTTTAAATGCTATTTTCTCAAATTACAAAAACGACACAGAGTACTATATTTATTACATAACTTGTACACAGGAGTTTTATATGTGATCTAAGATTTGAATATTATGCCCTTGAGATAGTCACCAACATGACGAAAACATTCGAGAGCTCGATTTCTTATATCATGTAAAGTGTGGTTTAGCATATCAACTGGAATAGCTGTTATCTCTCTACGAATGCTTTCTTTCAGTTCCGCCGTCGTGTGGGGCCTGCCTGCATATACCCGATCTTTCAGGTAACCCCACAGAAAATAGTCCTCTGGGAGTTAGATCAGGTGATCTGGATGGCCAATAGACATCACCGAATCTCGAAATGAGATGTCTGGGAAATTTGGACTCCACAGCATTATGAGGATCACCAAAATCAATACCTGAAAGTTATAAAAACTTAATATAATATTCAAATCTTAAATAACATGTAAATCTCCTGTGTTTCAGTTATGTCATAAATATATTTAGTACTCTGTGTCGTTTTTATAATCTGAGAAAATAGCATTTAAAATTTGTCTCACCATTATGGTCCACCCTGTATATAATGAGAATTTTAGTAGTATATAGCTACAATATATATAGATAACTGGTGTGTCCATATGTAGGTGTCCACACGAGAACGTCACTTCTCCAGCATGTTGTTTTCGTCTTACTCTGATGGTTTGTGTGATAGGGGGCAAGTTGTCGTACAGCTGCTTTCTTGTGGGGTGCTGCTTCTACGATTTTTTCATGACAGCACGCAGCATCTTTGGGTAGCTCCCAGTGTAGGTCGACCAGCAAAAATTTACATCAATTAGCTCAGTGTGAATTCTGCATGCTGCATAGATGATCTCCTAGGGGTGATGACAGATAGGGACGGTTGGTGAGAGAGAGTCATGGATATTCGTGCTGTCTTGTGTAGGTCGACCAGTAAAAATCTACATCAATTAGCTCAGTGTGAATTCTGCATTCTGTACAGATTACCTCATAGGGACGATGACAGATAGGGAATGTTGGCGAGAGGGAGTCATGGATATCCGTGCTGTCAGTACGATCTAATGATGATTATGGATGTCGTTCAGTTCCAAAAAGGTTTGGAAAGTACTTTGTTATCTAAAAGAATTTGAAGGGTGATGCTCTTATGATAATATCACTATATTGTGCCCGAGTCCATTTCTTATAAAGATAACCATTACACTATACGAGCCTCCATCATACTTTCTAGCATTTTACTTACATCGTAAATCGAACCCTGTGCTAAAAAAATTTCAGAAGTCTTGGGGGGAGACACGCTCCGGGATTCCATTAGTAAATACAAGATAGTTGAGTTATACAACGAGAAAGAATTAGACAAAAAATCTCTCTCTCTCTCTCTCTCATATATATATATATATATATTCCCTTATCTTTTTTCTCTATCACTGTCTTCTCTTTCCATCTATTTTCTCTTATCTTCCCCCTCTCTATCATCTTTGTTTTTTTCTATCTTCTCTTACCGTCTATTTCACATTATCTTTTCCCCCCCTCTCTCTCTCTACTCTTATATTTCTCCTTATCGTTTTCCTCCCTCTCTCTTTCTTTCTCTATCATCTATTTCCCCTTATCTTCCCCCTCTCTATCAGTCTATCATCTCTTTCCCATATCTTTTTCCTCTCTCTCTGTATCTATCTATTTTCCCTTATCATTTGCCCTCTCTTTTATCCTCATTTATTTTTTCTATCTTCTCTTTTTTCCCTTATCTTTTCTCTCTGTCGTCATTGTTTTTCTATCTTCTCTTACCGTCTATTTTCCCTTATCTCCCCCCGCTCTCTCTATCTATCTATCTGTCTGTCTTCTCTTACCCTCTATTTCCCTTATCTTTTTCCTCTCACTCTCTTTCTTTCTCTTGTCTTTGTTTTTTTCTCATATCTTTTCTCCTCTCACTCTCAACTACTGTAGACCCCGGGGCCTGTGATTCAATCAAAAAGTCCATTTTTAAGTAACGTCATTAGTTTTAAAGAAAAAAACATCTCCCACTTGTTTGTCATTTTCTCGGCGTTTTTCACGAAGTCGAACTCAACAAGAAAAAAATATTGTTTTAAAAAAGAATTGGAGAAGCGGACATTTCAAGTAGTTTTCAATAATCTTGCCTTCCTATCTCTCCATCTCTGGAGGATGATAGATTTTAATAGCAGAAAGAAAAAAAATGAAGTGAATACTGTGAGAAAAATAGTTCTTCTGAAATCCAGTTGGCCTCTCACTTAAATAAGTGGACCCCTCTTCAAATAATTAAATAATTAAACACGTCGAGATGAACCTGCA
This sequence comes from Doryteuthis pealeii, assembly GCA_023376005.1. NCBI lineage: Eukaryota > Metazoa > Mollusca > Cephalopoda > Myopsida > Loliginidae > Doryteuthis > Doryteuthis pealeii. The sequence continues at coordinate 10,421,216 of CM042177.1, forward strand.
CCATGGAATTGCCTTTGATGGTGTAAGTAAAGTCGTCGGGGTGGCCTAAAGTCGGTATCAGTCAGACAGCGAGGGAGTCTATCCCCTTTTCACAAGCGCTAGACCAAGGAGATTGTTTTGGCGTCTGAGATGGTGCGCCACACCTACCATCAGCTCCTCACTTTACCGCACGAATCCCTGTGCTACTCATACGCTGAGTTGGCGAGGGCCGGTATCGAACCAGGAACGTTTTGGTTCCCAGGCGGTCCTAGGGCCGGTTTAGCCCTTGTTAAGGACCGGTTTGATGATGTAAAATGGTTGTAAATTATCTGAACCCCTGAAAATCACACAGTTTAATTAGAACCGAGAATTAAAGATTTTTCGGACTGTTGTCCTCATCTTTATAGTTATATACACAACGTTTCGGACGATGCGCCCTGTGGTTTTCTTTAGATGTTTCTTATCAAACTCGGGAATCTTTTTTGTCGAACTCAGAAGCCATTATGTCAGAATCGGAAGCCTTCGCGGAATCTTGAACCGAACCCTTTATTTAAGACCCTTTAGAGCATCCGTCAAAGAACCATAATGTTCCGGGTTCGATACCGACCCTCGCCAACTCAGCGTATCAGTAGCACAGCTTGAATCTATGTGGTAAATTGGGGAGTTGATGGTAAGTGTGGCGCTCCATCTCAGGCACAAAAACATTCCCTCTGGCCTAGCGCTAGTGAAAAGGGGATAGAGTTCCTCGTTGTTTGACTGATGCCGACAATAGGCCACTCCACCGACTTTACTTACTAATTTATAGGCGTTGGGTTTATACAGTCCTAAACGACAATCATCCGTTGGTTGCGGTTTCAATCCTGACTACTGACTAAAATGACAGAATACTTAACAGTATCACACTTGTACCCGGTCATGGTTAACGGAATGAGACCAATCTACCCCAATGGTTCCGTGAAAGAAAACAGTTCACATACCTAGGTAGTAATATCTCATTCACAGAAAGTATGTATATATATATATATATATATATATATATATATATATATGAGGAAAAATGAGTAAAGAAAAGAAATGTAGATGGATAAAAATTAATTTTATCGATATCACTTTTAATCGATATCACTTACACATGTGTTTCGGTCTGTTTATCAAAATGTATACGGATTTACGTTATTATTATTATTAAAATAATCAGATGGAGTTAAAATGATGATGATGATGATAATAATAATAGGAAAAATGCATAAAATGTTCCGTACACAGATTTTGCCGACCTTCATCAGAGTAGTATTTTTATTTTTTGAATTTTTGTACGGAACATTTTATGCATTTTTCCTATTATTATTATCATCATCATTTAAACTCCATCTGATTATTTTAATAATAATAATAATAATAACGTAAATCCGTATAAATTTTGATAAACAGACCGAAACACATGTGTAAGTGATATCGATAAAATTCATTTTTATCCATCTACATTTCTTTTCTTTACTCATTTTTTCCTCATATTGTCGGATTCATTTCCCATTCTCACACACACACACACACACACACACACATATAAGTTACATGCATTTTACGTTTGTTTTTCTTTTTAAATTTGTAGAGATAATACCGTAACTGTTATAGTACATGTATTTTCTATTTAAAGGTTATACCAAGGGTTACTAAAAACCGTTAAGAGAAATGGTCTTTCGACAAATATGTATATAGTATATACTTATGTAGATATTTCTTTTACTCATTTATCAACTTTTTTTTTAATTTAAGAAGTTACTTTAATTCATTCCTATAAGTGGCGTCGAATTTTAACGTTAATTTCGACCGTTTATTCATTAGAGCTAACTTTATCTCCGATCTGTCAATATTCGGAAACATCGACCCTTAGTAATAGGATTGGGATACTTACTACCCACATAAATATCCAACACAACCTGGCGCTTGGGTGCAAGCACTGGGGCTTCCGGGGAGGCTTGCCTCTCGTGAAGTGATTCAATACTACCTGAGACAGCACCCTGCAACAGCTCGGCAGCCCAGTCGTCTCGAACTTTTCCCTGCCACTGGACTAACTGCGGGACTGCCAAGATAGTTGACTGGCGTCTGTCCAGCTTCTTTTCATTCATAATATCTCACACACAAGTTTTACTTCATACCACCTTCAACTTTCAACAACAGAAAGTAGTGTTAATATACGCATCTTTTCTTTTTGACCAGTCGTCGCTTCTCGCTATGCTGTCTTTTGCAAAAACCCTACGCTGTTTCAAGTTCTTGCTGGTGGCATGAATATCAAAGACATTTTCCGTGTACACTCATACTTTATTATCATCGACGACTTCACATACATTTTACCGACATTACGTGTTGGGAGCCAGCCGGGCCAGAGATGGAAGATGGACAACCTCTCGCTGGCTGACTTCTGATTTAGGTCGGAAAATTAAAACGGAAAGTTTTTTGGTGGTACCCAATGACAGTTTAACTACAGTCTATGAATTAATATTTTGCGAATTGGGTTACGGTTTTAGGGGATTAAGGTTGTTTTCAATTACGTATTGCTTAAAAAAATAAACAACAAAAAACCAAAATTACTATACATTTAATTAACCATTGAAATTAATTATTGAATCTATTATTGAGACAGTTGTTTGTGTTAGTATTACAATGTATAATTTCAATTAAACTTAGTTTAACAAATATTTTTCAACATTAAATGTATAGTAATTTGGGTTTTTTGTTGTTTATTTTTTTTAAGCAATACGTAATTAAAAACAACCTTAATCCCCTAAAACCGTAACCCAATTCGCAAAATGTTAATTCATAGACTGTAGTTAAACTGTCATTGGGTACCACCAAAAAACTTTCCGTTTTAATTTTCTGACCTAAATCAGAATTCAGCCCTTTCGCTCTACGGTTTCTCGCCTAACTAAATAAAAGTTACAACCTTACTTATAAATTTCTAAGATTTTAGTCACCTGACTTTAATTCGTCCATTGAAAACCGAGCTTTCAACTGACCTTAACCTGTCAATCACACTAATTAATGGTTATAGGCTTTTTTTTTAAATCATCTACACTATCTGTCAAATCCACCCTGTCGTCTTGGGCATTCGAATACATCGACTGCACCTCTGCAGAGTGGTAAGACTCTCCAAATGGGACCACCTATTGGCCGTGGGTGGTGACCCATGATGCTTAAGGATGGAACCCAGGTGGCTGAGCAGTCCATGACAGGCAACACTCCACTTATGTCCTTGCTTGGTCTAGACGGGCGGTCGGAGAGACCCCCTCCGATCAATCGACTGGTCACGTCAAGACCCAGCACCTATATGATTGCTCTAACCTTATTGCTCTTATGGCAAGCCCCAACCCTTTTTATCATATGGGTGCTAGAAGGCGGTGACTGAGGGTCTTCATGTCCTGGGTATGATGTTAAACTCTATCTGATGGTGAGGTTCTAGTTTTGGAGGTTTGGGGAATGTGGAGTACCCCTTCATCACCATTGCTCCCAGGTCCACTCCGACCCAGAGTGGTAGTACCTGTTAGAAAAAACATGAGTTTGTAAACAAAATTGAGTATCCATTAAGAATGAATTTATTTCTAAAATTTGTCGGCATTAAATGACCCACTAAGGTTGATATGCCATAAAACAAACCAAACCTTTCAAATAATAAATACTGCTAATATTTCATATAAAATTTGGGCTCTTTAGTGCCTTGAACTACTTTGGTGTCATAGACCTTCGGACACAGCTAGATTACCCGACTCCTCAAGCCCACCCTGGCTATTGAAAATATATTAATATAATACGCTTGTTCCTAAATCTTCCATCCGTTATCACCCTGAAACACTCCCTGGTTAAGAATGGGACTGTCCAAATCGTCCAAGATGCAATGTAAAAATGTGAATACAGATTATCTGGTGGCGCTTAATCACAGATTTCTTATTTGTCCCATTTTATTTCCCCCAATTTAAAAAAATAAAACATTCCAAATGGTCTTGCGTTGCTTAAATGACCAACGTAAAATCAAAATGAATCAAAGAAAAAAAAAAGAAGTTACATGTTTGTTTTATTTGTAATATTGAAATTGTTAATGACAGAAGATATTTTGGTAATTTTGATCTTATGTCGTCCAAGTTTCCTGCCTTAATTTACGCTATGTTTTAGCGACTCTAGCCCAACTATTTTTCAGAGTCGTGTTTTTGTCGCTTTTTTTTTTTTTTAGTTTTTTAGAAATTATTTATTGCAAAGACAACAGTAGGATTTATATGTAATGAAATTGCAAATCATCGTTTCTGGCTTAAATAGCTCCGTTTGATTTTTGTTTCGTTCTATGTGAATTCCACAGATCCCACTAGTATTTCAATAACACTTATTATGCTATCAAAAATAGAATTACATAAATATATATGCATATTTTTAGACTGATAAACATTCATATTTTGAACTACTATATATTTATGCTTATGTGGTCTGGCACATAGGCCTCCTATTGTTTACAGGAACTTCTGTTCCTAACTGGTCACCCATTTAAGTACTGAACAGGTTCATCACTGCTTAACTTGGATTATCTTGTTAATTACCATGATTCGCTTGTTCTAGCGCATTGATCTTAGGTTGTTTACAAGAGCTGCTATTGTTAAGTAGTCACCCATCTAAGTGCCAAACAGGCTCATTACTGCTTAACTTAGATCTTACGGAAATCGGTGATTTCAGCGTAACTTGACCGTATGCATCCACACGTATGTTTGTATGTGCTGTGTTCATTGTGTGTGTATGTGTGTTCGTGAGAGTGTTCTTGTATGTGTCGGTTAGTGTGTTTGTGTGTGCGTGCGAGTGCGGCTTTTCGTGCAACTGAATGAAGCACCCCCACCCCCCACCCACTGCAAGATAAATGCCGTTTTTGCATTTTTAAAGAAACACTAACTGCATTTTTTCCGTAGAAACTCCTGATCTATATTTTCAAATCCATTTTCAATAAAACGTGATGCATACATTTGCTTAACACTACATATGAAATATCCATCGTTCATGAAACAGCTAAAAGGAACTTTATTGTATGTCTGGGCTTCCGTAATAATGGTTTGCCTGTGTGTTTTCTTATTTTTCAAATTAGCATATTTGTTAAATATATAAACCTTAATTTATCAGAAATAAATTTATTTTGGTTACTTTTGCTACTTCAAGTCTGATTTTTTGGCAACCGAAATAAATTTATTTGATGAATCAATTTATATAATAAATTTCTTATTTATTCATAATATACTCCATGTGCACATACACATATGGAGGCGCGTGGTCCAATGGTTAGAGTCGTCCCGAGTTCAATTCCTGGCCGAAGCTGTTTGCATTTCACATTGCGCTAATACCATTGGGAAAGGTATGAATCCAATTCTCCCTCCAGCTATGGGTAAATAACAGGGCAGATTGGGCTCTTTAACCATGGCTAGGTAACCAGTCTAGGAGAAGGAAAATTCTGAATTCAACCTTATTAAACTCCACTTAAAAAGTTGTCGCATCCTGCTCGTGCGGAGGGGTTGGTGTGTGTTTATGTATGTATATATATATATATATTTGCACATACACTGATATTTATGTGTATATACGCAAAATGTTTATATGTACGTTTGAGTTCTCAATTTTGGCCGAATCCTATCACGGAAACATTTGATATGATTAACATTAATATATATATATATATATTATAATATATATATATATATAATATATATATATAGTCTGTTCTTGTGTTGAAAAAGGTAATTGAGAGGAGGAGAAGAGAAGGTGAAGGCTGATGCGTAAACATAAAACAACAAAAACAGACTGTGGCCCCAGTTGTCTCAAATACATTCTGACGAAGCTTCGATGCTTACCGAGGCGAAATATCAATTGAATGAAGTTGTTTTTTTTAGCCGTATTTCCTCAAATATCACATTTTGTTGGATTTACCAAATCTATTACTCCTCATATATATCAACTCCTCCACACGAGTAGAATGCAACACAAGGACAATTTCTAAAGCGGGGAATTTAACAGGTTTGAATTCAGAGTTTTTCTTCTCCTAGACTGGTTGCCTAACCAAAGTCTGTTCTACTATTTATCTATATATGGAGGGAGAATACTGGTATGCGTACCCGCCATGTCGTCTGGGGCGTTAGAATGCACTGACTGCACCTCTGCAGAGGAGTAAGACTCCACCAATGGGGCCACCTGTTGGCCGTGGGTGGCAACCCGTGATGCTTAAGGATAGAACCCAGGTGGATGAGCAGTCCATGACATGCAATATTCCACTTTGGCCCGTTCTTGGGCTAGACGGGCGGTCGGAGAGGCCCCTCCGATCAATCGGCTGATCACGTCAAGCCCTAGTATATTGATTGCCCCAACCCTATTGCCCTTATGACAAGCCCCATCCCATTTTTATCATATGGGTGCTAGAAGGCGATGACTGAGGGTCTACATGTCTTGGGAATGATGTTAAACTCTATCTGATGGTGAGGTTCCAGTTTTGGAGGTTTGGGGAATGTGGAGCACCCCTTCATCACCATTGCTCCCGAGTACACTCTGACCCGGAGTGGTAGTACCTGTTAGAAAAAAACATGAGTTTATAAACAAAATTGTATTATGCATTAAGAATGAATTTATTTCACAACTTTGTCGACATTAAATTACCCACCGAGGTTGATATGCCGTAAAACAAACCAAACCAAACTGGGATGCGTACATTTTATGCAAGTTGTCCACAGAAGAAGCCCTTCATAAACCGTATTTCTTGTAAGCGTCTAAACGCAGTTTGTCGAGAAACATTGTTATTTGAAATTTGTCATGAAACATCTGCCGCAGTTCCGAAAATGGTCCTTCAGTGCGAGGCGTTGAATGATCCTGTCTTCTCTGACCGTTATTCTCCTAGTTTGAACTGGTCATATTAGCAGGTTTTCCGTACAGTTTCAGAATTCGGCTCAAAATGATTTTGGGACGTTTTACCTGTTCAACAATTTGGTCAATTGTGTGACTTAGAGACTTGTCAATATTTTGTCGGTTCACCATGTTGGAAAGTGACAAAGTGATGATAAACAATTTTTATCTTAATCTCGCTTATAATTTGTTCCTTAATTTCTCTCTCTCTCTCTCTCTCTCTCTCTCTCTCTCTCTCAATAACCAGCAGATTTAAAGGACAACTGAAATGTTAGTTATCTGCATTTACTGAAAATTTCAGAAAAATTGGGCTTAAATCTTTTGAGATATCGAAGTTTTAATTTTGGTCGTTACTATATACTTGACAAAACGTGACACGCTGGGTCACCCATTGAGTTCTCGGTAGATAATTGGGATTAGGGAAAAGAGAGTTTAAAAATTGAATAATTTTTTTTGAAAAAAGAAAAAAATACGACTGGAGAGTTTAACAAAAAACATTAAAATCATTTTGTAAGATTTTTAAGAAAGAAAACGTTTGACCTAATTTAAATTGAAATGGATCATGGAATTTTACTAAGCTACGAGCACGTCGCTGAATCTTAACATACAAATAAAGTGAGTAATTAAATGTTTATCACAGTCACTCTCCCATCTCACTCTTAAAGAGAAACTAACATATATAACGAAGGGATAATCAAGATATAGAGAGGGTGAAAATGATAGGCAAAATGTGAGTGAGAGACGGGTCAGTTTTTGACTTAATTGCAAATAACGACTTGATAGAACTAATTAAAATAGATTTTTTTCTAACATAACTCAATCCTAAAAGCAAGGAATATTTTAGTATGAATTTTGTCATTAAACTAAACAGGAAAAAGCCTTTAGGAAACAAAAAATGATTTGCTCAGCTTTTGTATAATTTATATATCAATTATTATACTAAAGCTGAGTACTATACAGTACTTGGGATAAAAAAAACTTTGGTGGACTAATCCACGGATTCCATCCAAATGCAAAAAAATGTCCAGAAAACTTGAAAAGATCGTTAATAAAATTGTTAAACAGGAAACGTGTCTTTGGTTTAATTCTACATGTATAAATGAAAGAATACTGCCCAAATACACACACACATATATATATATATTATATATATATATATATATATAACATACACTTTACATTGAGGAATATTTTTAATCAATTTGTGGTTTGGCTAATTAGATTGATAGATGTTTTCTCCAAATAAATTCTGTCCAAGTAAGTTGTGTTTTACTACGTAAAAGTCCACATTGCATTTCTGATCTTTTCACGTTTGTCTTCAAATGTATATATATATATATATATACATTTGAAGACAAACGTGAAAAGATCAGAAATGCAATGTGGACTTTTATATATATATATATATATATATATATATATATATGAACAAAACGTAATATATAGATATCAATGTATATTTTTAATCTGTTAAATTGTATTAGTTTTAGTACTCACAAAGTAAACATATCTACCAAATTGTTATAAAGTTTTCGTTGATTATTGTTTTAACTTTATTACATATATAAAAAAAAATTGTGTTTAAATGCTGAAGTAATTTTACTACATATGAACCCTAGATTTACATTTCATTCCGTTTTGGCTTATCGTATATAATACTCAGCAAATTATTATGAAACTTGATTTATCTATCTTATCTGTTTATAACACTTTCTCTCACGATCCATTCCAGTCCGTACACATCTTTCTATCTATCTATCTCAGCCGGTACACATCTTTCTATCCATCCCAGTCTGTTCACATCTATCTATCCATCCCAGTCTGTTCACATCTATCTATCTATGCATCTATCCATCCATCCCAGTATGTCCACATCTATCTATCTATCTATCCATCCATCCCAGTCTGTTTACATCTATCTATCCCAGTCTAATAACATCTATCTATCTATCCCAGTCTAATAACATCTATCTATCCATCATAGTCTGTTCACATCTATCTATCTACCCATCCATCACAGTCTGTTCACATCTATCTATCTACCCATCCATTCCAGTTTGTTCACATCTATCTACCCAAATTTATTCCTATATCTATCTATCTATCCCAGTCTATTCCTATATCTATATATCTATCCCAGTCTCTCCAGATCGATAGATAGATATTATATATATATATATATATATATATATATATATATATCTACCTATCTATCATGCATTTCTGTACAAGAAGTGCATGTGGTTCTCGAGTCTCTGTTTGGCTACCCCTCAAATATATATCATGGTCGTCCAGCGATATTTTCCATTTCAATATTGTGCTGCTGTTGCTGCTGCCGTTGCAGCTGCTGCTGTTGCTCGTATGGGAAAACACAAACGTCTTTAAATTGGAAGAATTCCTTAACAAATGGGCTTTTTAGTATGTCTGCGCATTCAGAGAAGAATCTCTCCAGACACAACATACGTACGCAAATATAAATTCATATGCGTATATATGAGTGTCTACGACCGGTGCGTGTGTGTGTGCGCGCACGCGCGCGCGCGCGTACGAGAAGGCGGGTGTGTGTGCGTGTGTGTGAAATGCACGCTGTCACCCCTTGGCGTCATTCGGTTGCTTCGGTACACGAATATCGATCGACAGCGTAATCCCTCCCGTGCCCTCCCCCCTACGCTTTCCTTCGCTCCCCTCACTTCAACGCTTTTTCTTAACCCTCTATCGTGCTACTCCCAGTTCCCCCCCTCCTTACCTCATCCTTCTTTGTCATCTCCCTCTTTCACAATCTTCCTCCACCCAGCATCCTTTACTCCCTTTTATATTCCTAGTTTTCAGGTCTACACGCCCTACCACCCACACCAAAGCTCCCTCGGCTGCCTGCATTTGCCATAAGAATCTTAAATTTGATAGATATGAACAAACTAAGATAGATAGATATGAACAAACAGGTAGATATGAACAAACTTAGATAGACAGATAGATAGATTTGAACAAAGTGAGATATATAGATATATAGGTAAACTGATAGATAGATAGATAGATAGATAGATAGATATGAACAAACTGAGATAGATAGATAAATTTAAAAACTGAGATAGATAAATTTGAACAAACTGAGAGATAGGTATATATATTTGCACAAACTGGGATAGATAGATAGATAAATAGATAGATTGGTATATAGATTTAACAAACTGAGATAGATAGATTGGTAGATAGATTTGACTGAGATAGATAGATTGGTAGATAGATTTGAACTGAGAGAGAGAGATACATACATACATACATACAAAGTATATAAATAAATAACTATGCAACTTAATTAAATAACAATTCTGTATAAATCCAACCATCTTAATATCCTGATATGAATAAAAAAATGTTTGACTGATCTGTTAATAAATCGATAAACAAATAAATATTCGGTAGATTGTCAGTGAACAACAACAAAAACAAGAAGTCAAATAAATGAGACAGGAAGAAGAAAGAAATGCAAATTATTTCCCAGACTGATAAGAACTAAAGAAATGAAGAGAAAAAAAACAAACAAACAATGAATCCAGAAAAGTTTTGAATACGGCCGAGAGATCAAGGGAGGTAATTTTGTACAAACAACTATTTCCCAGATTACTGCTACGATGATGACGTCAGCAGTATTGAGCAGCTGTCGTTATTTTGGTACCGATGAAGATTTGTCATATTTATATAGATAAGAAATCATGAGCGGGTATCTAGACGTTTTTCTTTTTTCCTTGTTTACCCTCAGCTGTAATGTAGACTTCTAAATTTACGATTGGCATACATTCCACTAATAAATAAAACTTCTGTGATTTTTAGCAGGGAAAAGTTAAATGTATATCGGGGCGGTGAAAACAACGATATAAATAAATCGGTTACAGGTTGAACTTCAGTAATCCGGCAAACTTGGGATCAGAGAATTCCCGGAATAGCGGATTTTCCGAATTAGTGAGGATTAAAGAAATATTGTGAAATAGAGTATACTTTTCTGTATTAAAGAAATAGATATGAACGGACCGAGACAGACAGATAGATATGAACGGACCGAGACAGACAGACAGATATGAACGGACGAGACAGACAGATATGAACGGACCGAGACAGACAGATAGATATGAACGGATGGACCGAGACAGATAGATAGATATGAACGGACCGAGACAGATAGATAGATATGAACGGACCGCGATAGATAGATAGATATGAAACAGACCGCGATAGATAGATAGATATAGATAGATAGATAGATAGATAGATAGATGAACAGACGCGATAGATAGATAGATAGATAGATAGATAGATATGAACAGACTGATAGATAGATATGAAAGACTGCGATAGATAGAATAGATATGAACAGACTGATAGATAGATAGATAGATATGAACAGACTGCGATAGATAGATGATAGATATGAACAGACTGCGATAGATAGATAGATAGATATGAACAGACTGCGATAGATAGATAGATAGATATGAACAGACTGCGATAGATAGATAGATATGAACAGACTGACCAGTTAGATAGATAGATATGAACAGACTGAACCAGTTAGATAGATAGATATACTACTTAGATAGATAGATATGAACAGACTGAACCAGTTAGATAGATAGATATGAACAGACTGAACCAGTAGATAGATAGATTGAACAGACTGAACCATTAGATAGATAGATATGAACAGACTGAACCAGTTAGATAGATAGATATGAACAGACTGAACCAGTTAGATAGATAGATATGAACAGACTGAACAGTTAGATAGATAGATATGAACAGACTGAACCAGTTAGATAGATAGATATGAACAGACTGAACCAGTTAGATAGATAGATATGAACAGACTGAACCAGTTAGATAGATAGATATGAACAGACTGAACCAGTTAGATAGATAGATATGAACAGACTGAACCAGTTAGATAGATAGATATGAACAGACTGAACCAGTTAGATAGATAGATATGAACAGACTGAACCAGTTAGATAGATAGATATGAACAGACTGAACCAGTTAGATAGATAGATATGAACAGACTGAACCAGTTAGAGATAGATATGAACAGACTGAACCAGTTAGATAGATATGAATGAACAGACTGAACCAGTTAGATAGATAGATATGAACAGAATAGATAGATAGATATGAACAGACTGAACCAGTTAGATAGATAGATATGAACAGACTGAACCAGTTAGATAGATAGATATGAACAGACTGAACCAGTTAGATAGATAGATATGAACAGACTGAACCAGTTAGATAGATAGATAGAACAGACTGAACCAGTTAGATAGATATGAACAGACTGAACCAGAGATAGATATGAACAGACTGAACCAGATAGATAGATTATGAACAGACTGAACCAGTAGATTAGATAGATAGATAGATATGAAAGACTGAACCAGATAGATAGATAGATAATGAACAGACGAACCAGATAGATAGATAGATATGAACAGACTGAACCAGATAGATAGATAGATATGAACAGACTGAACCAGATAGATAGATAGATATGAACAGACTGAACCAGAATAGATAGATAGATATGAACTGAACAGATATATAGATATGAACCTAACTTACTAAATTATTCATGAAAACTGCTAGGCATGTACTGTCTATATATTTCGAGAAAGGTCATCTCTTTCTGATATTTGCTATCCACAGACAAAACAACCGGATGATTGTCGATTGATTAATTGATTTTAACGGCATTTCAACCAGTCTAGGGTTATTTTATGCATAGTGGATAGGAAATTCCGTCAATTGTACATTCAAATTTACATTTTTGTGTAGATTTTTTTGTCCTATCGAACACAAATATTTTTTTAAACAGATCTACATAAATGAGACCCTAATAAGGTACGACCACTCCGGATCCGAGTGGGCCTGGGAGTAATGACAATAAAGGAGATTTTCACACTCTCCATATCTCCAGAACTGGAGCTTCACCATCAGATGCTGTTTCTTTTTGGTGGGTGAGGCTTCCAGCTCTGCACAGTCAGCGTATTGTGAGCATCTCCGTCGAGAAAAGCGGATAATTTTGTATTAGAAAGGTTGTTTAGTGCACTGATGTTTACGTGAATTAATTCAAAGACTTGTTTGTTGATTTTTTTTTTTTTCAAATCTACCAAAAATCATCAATTTATCTAACGTCGATAAATTTTTCAGATACATTCTTGCATTTATTTATGTATCGAATATTTTGTAAGAAAAATTGTCAAATTAGACCTCGTTTAAAAAAATTTACCAAAAATCAATTATTTTTCTTATAATAATAATAATAATAATAATAATAATAATAATGAAATTTATTGTGTACTGCTCAGGTGCACCAAAGTCTCATGTCAAGTACACCGAATAATGTATTAGTGTCAGGAACATGAACAGTTTACAGTAGTAATATGCATGTATGTGTGCGCGTGTGTGCATATGTGTGTGGAGAGGGGCATCAGGTAAATTTTACTTTATCCTCAAACACATTTTTTTGAAATACAGTGGTACCTTAAATGTATTTTCTTTTGCACGCTGTCTATTGAATACAAATAATTTTTAAACATATATATTTGACCCGTAAAGGTTCAGAGTGAATAATGGCAATGAAGGGGTACTCCACATTCCTCAGTTCTCCAGAACAGGAGCCTCACCATTAGTTTGCAGCTTAGTGTCATACTCAGGACACCTATTTTCTTGTTTTTGTGGGGAGGGAGGTCTTACTCCTCTGCAGGGGATACAGTCAGCGTATTCTAAGCCCCGCCGTCAGGGCTATAAAAGATTTGGGGAAAAATCATTTGAAATATGTAAATTTTTAAAAAATCATACTTTAAAAATGTGTGAATGGAATATGAGGATAGCAAAAAATATAATACAATTGTACCTTGACGTACGAATTTAATTTGCTCGTAACTCAATTTCCTCGTATATCAAATTAAAATTACTTATATAAATGTGCACACGAACACGCATTCAACACAATTGCACATATATACACATATGGACACAATTACACATACACACGCACACTAGGATAAAGAGAAAGAATGAAATATAAATTCTCCCCAAATCAATTGTGTAGTTTTGTCAGTTCTATGCATTAAAAAAACCATTAAAGAAGTCTATAAAATTAAGATCATTAAAATTGTTTCAATTCACAATATTGATTTGTGTTGGCACTTTATGATCAACAACAACAACAACATACATTTAGAACGCTTCCATAACGTCACATTTCAAGATAAAAAAAATGAACAATGAAATTAAATTAGATATATATATATATATATATATATATATATATATATATATATATATATTAATCTCCTTGGTCTAGCGCTAGTGAAAAGGGATATATATATATATATATATATATATATATATATATATGGAAATGAATGAACAAAACTCAGACAAAATATGTAGTATATTTCGCTGGAAAATTAAATTCCGCTTCTTCAGCCTTTATTGAATCATTAGGATCATACAAGTGTTTTATAGAAGGGAGATGTAGGTAGGTGGGTAAGTTTTGTAGTGAGGGAAAGCACTACAAACTTACCCACCTACCTACATCTCCCTTCTATAAAACACTTGTATGATCCTAATGATTCAATAAAGGCTGAAAGAAGCGGAATTTAAAATTCCAGCGAAATATACTACATATTTGTGTTTGAGTTTTGTTTTTTTCATTCCTTATTTTACCTCATATATATATATATATATATATATATATATATATACCCTTTTCACACTAGCGCTAGAACCAAGGAGATTATGTTAGCATCCGAGTGGAGAGCGCACACCTACCATCAGCTCCTCACATTACTGCACAGATCCCTATGCTACTCATACGCTGAGTTGGCGATGGCTGGTATCGAACCAAGAACCTTGTGATTACTAGCCAAACTCTCTACCAATGAGCTAAACCAAAGGATAAACACCTAGCTGTTAACTGGCGACTACTTACTTATATATAAGTAAAGTCATCGGGGTGGCATAAAGTCGGTACCAGCCATCAGCGAGGGAGTCTATCTTCTTTCACTAGTGCTAGACCAAGGAGATTGTCTTTGCATCTGAGGTGGAGCATAATATATATATATATATTAAGTTGCGTAAGTGGCTGATCAGACCATTTTTTGAATGGAAATCTCTGGTGCAGTGACCGCAAGTCTCCATGTGTTTGGTGTCGATGTGACATGTCTTCATGTCACTCTTGCAGACATCTTTAAATTGCAGACGTGGTCTCCCTACCGGTCGAGTGCCCTCCACTAATTCACCATACAGTAGGTCTTTGGGGATGCGGCCTTTGTCCATCCTCCTGACGTGACCGAGCCAACGCAGGCGTCTCAAATAAATGGCGGGCATGCTGTTCATGTTTGCTCGTTCCAGCACGTCTGTGTTGGGCACTTTGTCCTGCCAGCGTATGCGTAGAATGCGGCGTAGGCATCAGAGGTGGAAATTGTCCAGTTCCTTACGTGGCAGAAGTAAGTGATCCAGGCTTCGCTACCGTAGAGGAGAGTACTTTCTATTAAAGTCACACACACACATATATATATATATATATATAAATAATACAAACCCTCTGACATTGAATTTTTAACTCCCACCCCCCTCAGACAATATCTTTGAAAAAATTATTTTTACACCGCCCGGAGGGTGTTTTTTTGTGGTTTTTTTCTACTTTTCTTAGAATTTTCGTTTACTTGGTTTGATATCGTAATTTATTATTAGTCCTTTGCTAATGGCTACTAGCAGTAGTTTTGCGTTTTAAAGATCAAATTATGGCTTACATTGATTGTTTGCTGCCTCTTCGCAATATCACAAAGAAATCGTTCGTACATCAATTGATGTTTTCTCAAAAATATATTTTTGTCAATCACGTTGTTGAAAATATGACGAGACGCTGTCAGGCGTAATTGAAGCTAATGGACACCCCTCCAAATATAATAAGTGGTCATTAATTGTCCAATTTGGTATATATTATATCAATTGTCATAATAATAAAAATATATATCAGCTCTCGGTTTTTCGTATCGACAGATCTACGAAAAACATTTCAAAAATATCAATAACTATAAACAACTAATGGAACCCTTGTTGATATGAAAATGGTTAAATCGAACTTTAACGGACCTAAATTCCACCATCGTATGTCACCCCGCCGAAAGAAAAAAACATACCAAAAATCAGGGAATTAACCGAATTTAATGAAATTTTCAGTGTTGATATATTAATGAATAAAATTATAATGCACTAGTATTTTATTTAAGAACTTTTACATTTTTTTCAGGTCAGTTAACTTTGAACCACGTATCTTTGAGAATCTGTGTTACGCCTCAAAGATAAAGAAATTTAAAGAAAAATATATCTAGTACTCATTTTGAGATTTAAAAAAAGCGGCAAAAGTCAGGATAAACCAATTTTATGATATGAAATTTAATCGAAAAAAAAAAGCATCGAAATAAAAAATAAAAGATATATAATATATATAATATATATATATATATATATATATGGTTTGGTGGCTGGTTGGTTTGAAGACTATCACAAAGCAAGTGTAAAGAAAAATAAGGTAACTATGGTGTTGGTTGTTTATCTTTGATTTATTCTTAATATTTCGAAATAAAGTTTCTCTTGTCTTCGTCCGTGTCTTATAACTTCAAATCCTGAAAGAATAATCAGACATTGTTGACAATACCACACACAAACACACACAGACCACACATACACACACGTAGAGAAATTGGGAAGATATAAGACACAAAACAGAATGAACGATTCCTAGCAACAACATCAGACTTCAGAAATCTTCTGACGAAGAAATCTTATCTCGAAATGTTAGAATAAATCAAGGTAAACAACACCATAGTTACTTATTTTTTTTAACACTTGCATTGTGATAGCCTTCAAACTACCACCAAATCAATAAAACACAATGATTCAAGCAAATTATAAAACACACACACACACATATATATAATATATATATAGGGTACGGCATAAGTAACGCCCTTTGTTTAAGTGGAACAAAATTAAGTCATTTTGATCATCCTTTTTTTTTCGAATATGAATGTATTGCCACAGGATTAATGGATTAATTATAATAGATTAACAAAAATTGAATATAATGCTCATTCGGTTTAATAATGATCAATACAAATGAAAAAAATATACATTATAAGATATGAAATTAAAAGAGTGTTTAATTATGCCGCACCCATATATATATATATTATATGTATTATATATTTATAGTATATCATAATATTATTGCAGCACTATAGGATTTCCTTTTTATTTCTTATACATAGTAAAATTTAATATTGGGGAGTGTTTTAGCAAAAATGCTATACAAGCAGTATTATTTTCTTCCACGAAATTTTTTTTTCTGGAAAGAATTTTGGCGTTACCGTGTCTAAACGTAACGCAAAATTCTTCTTTAGCCGAAGACATTGAACATGCTGCTATCAGTGTAACCGTTTTCTCATTTAGTTGAATAATGACCAATGCGAATCCGGACAGTCTTTCCTCACTAAAATTGCCCGACTGTAAGAATGGGAATTCAATAACCCTCATCGTGGAATTTATGTTCATCTGTCCAATGTTGTGCCAAATTCCAAACACTAATGTTTGGTTCAACATGCTGAAATCGCCGCTTATTAACTACGCCTATAAATATGACTTTGGGGTGAGTCACCCTGGGTCAAGGCCGCAGCGTGGGTGGTGCGAAAGAAATAGTGAAGAGGATCGTGTATTGTAGGGAGGGGGGCTTATCACTTTATCAACTGGTTGTTTTAAATTGGCTAGGGGTCAAGAGTAAAGACAGCTGTTTGAGCTGTGGAAATCAACCAGTGAATCACGGTAATAATTTCTTCGCTCCGACCGGGTTTGATTAAGCGAAAAAAGTGACATATTACTGACAAACAGGAAGTAGTGGAGGGGCGGGCTTTTTTTTGATCTGGTATTTAAGTCGTACAGAAACACGTTTCTCTACCTGCTCTCCTAAGTGAAGACAACCAGTTAGGGTGCTTGCCTTATCCCAAGTTCTGAATTTTCAAAGAACGTTTTTCGGGAGATAATTTGATTACACATTTCAGCAAATTCTGATGAATTCAGAAAAATGATATTTGCCATAATTTAAAGATTAATTAATAACTCAAGATGAAATGATGAATGAACTCATCAGTGTAGTATCTGTGCACTCTTTTCTACGTTAATTGTAATTCGTATTGTGGGTGCAATATCTTGTATTCATCTTGATAGCAACAGATTATCTCTTAATACTCACCCAATACACCTATAAAACCACAAAATGTCGGATCTAATATTAATACTATTATAATAAGCCATACACGAAAGTTGTATGCCAGAAAAACAACCATTTCTAATGCATTTCTATAGTTTTAAAAAAATCTTTCCAATGCATTTTTATAGTAAAAATCGTTTCCAATGCATTTTTATAGTAAAGAATCGGTTCAATGGCATTTCCAGAGTAAAAAATCGTTCCAATGCATTTCGCATAGTAAAATCGTTTCCAAAATGCATTTCCATAGTAAACCAATCGTTTCCAATGAAATTTCCATATAAAAATCGTTTTCCAATGAATTCGATAGTAAAAAATCGTTTTCCAAATGAAATTTCATAGTAAAAATGTTCCCAAATGGAATTTTCCATAGTAAAAAATCGTTTCCAAATGAATTTCCATATAAAAAATCGTTTCCAATGAATTTTCCATAGTAAAAATCGTTTCCAAATGGAAATTCATTGAGAACGATTTTTACTATGGAAATTCATTGGAAACGATTTTACTATGGAAATTCATTGGAAACGATTTTACTATGGAAATTCATTGGAAACGATTTTTACTAGAAATGCCATTGGAACGATTTTAACTATGGAAATGCATTGGGAAAGCGATTTTTACTATGGAAATGCATTGGAAACGATTTTACTATAAAAATGCATTGGGAAACGATTTTTACTAAAAATGCATTGGAAAGATTTTTAAAACTATAGAAATGCATTAGAAATGGTTGTTTTCTGGCATATCACTTTCGTGTATGGTTTTAAATAGATTTAATATTAAGATCGACATTTTGTGGTTTATTAGGTTTGTTATTGGGTGAGTCGTTAAGAGTATAATCTGTTTCTATCAAAAAAAGATGAATACAATGATTGGACCTCACAGATACGAATACATTACGTAGAAGAGTGCATCAGATACTAACTGATGAGTCTTCATTCATCATTACTTGAAGTTATTAATTAATTCTTTAGAATTATGGCAATATCATTTCGATTCATCAGAATTTGCTGAATGTGTAAATCAAATTATCTCCGAAAAACGTTCTTTGAAAATCAGAACTTGGGGATAGGCAGCACCCTAGACTAGGTTGTCTTCATCTAGGATGAGCAGGTAGAAGAACGGTGTAGTACGACTTAATACGAAGATCAATAAAAAGCCCGCCCTCCACTACTTCCTGTTTGTCCAGTAATATGTCATTTTTCGCTTAATCAAACCGGTCGGAGCGAAGAAATATTACCGTGATTCACTGGTTGATTTTCCACAGCTCAACAGTCTGTCTTACTCTTGACCCCTAGCCATTTAAAACAACCAGTTGATAAAGTGATAACCCCCTCCCTAACAATACACGATCCCTCTTCACTATTTCTTGCACCACCACGCTGCGGCCTTGCCCAGGGTGACTCACCCCCCAAAGTCATATTTTATAGGCGTAGTTAATAAGCGGCGATTTCAAGCCATGTTGAAACCAAACATTAGTGTTGGAATTTGGCACAACATTGGACAGATGAACATAATTCACGATGAGGGTTATTGAAAGTTCCCATTTCTTACAGTCGGGCAATTTTAGTGAGGAAGACTGTCCGGATTGCATTGGTCATTATTCAACTAAATGAGAAAAACGGTTACACTGATAGCAGCATGTCAATGTCTTCGGCTAAAGAAGAATTTTGCGTTACCGTTAGACAAACGGTAACGCAAAATTCTTTCCAGAAAAAAAATTCGTGGAAGAAAATAATACTGCTTGTATAGCATTTTGCTAAAACACTCCCCAATATTAAATACTATATAAGAAATAAAGGAAATCTCTATAAGTCTGCAATAATGATATATGTATAGATATATATAGTATATATATATATATATAATATATAGGGTGCGGCATAAGTAACACTCTTTTAATTTCATATCTTATAATGTAATTTTTTTATTTGTATTGATCATTATTAAACCGAATGAGCATTATATCAATTTGTTAATCTATTTATTAATCCATAATCCTGTGGCAATACATTCATATTCGAAAAAAAATAAAGGATGATCAAAGATGACCTTTAATTTTGTTCCACTTAACAAGGGCGTTATTTGCCGTACCCTATATATATATAGTATATATGTGTGTGTGTGTGTTTTATAATTTGCTTGAAGCATTGTGTTATATTGATTTGGTGGTTAGTTTTGAAGGCTATCACAATGCAGTGTAAAGAAATAAGGTAACTATGGGTTGTTTACCTTTGATTTATTCTTAAGCATTTCGAGATAAAGATTTCTTCGTCAGAAGATTTCTGAAGTCTGATGTTGTTGCTAGAATCGTTCATTCTGTTTTGTGTCTTATATCTTCAAATTCTCTACGTGTGTGTATGTGTGAGTCTGTGTGTGTTTTGTGTGTGTGTTTGTTCAAACAATGTCTGATTATTCTTTCAGGATTTGGAAGGTATAAGACACGGACGAAAGACAAAGAGAACTTTATTTCGAAATATTAAAGATAAATCAAAAGATAACAACCACACCATAGTTATTATTTTTCTTTACACTTGCTTTGTGATAGTCTTCAAAACCAACCAGCCACCAAACCATATATATATAGTATATATATATTATAATTATATATTTATATATCCTTTATTTTTTTATTTCGATGTTTTTTTTTCGAATTAAATTTCATATCATAAATTGGTTTACTCCGACTTTTGCCGCTTTTTTTTAAATCTCTAAATAGTACTAGATATTATTTTTTCTATAAATTTCTTTATCTTTGAGGCGTACACAGATTCTCAAGATACGTGGTTCAAAGTTAACTGACACCTAAAAAAATGTAAAAAGTTCTCAAATAAAATAATAGTGCATTATATATTTTATCATTAATATATCAACCACTGAAAATTTCATTAAATTCGGTTAATTCCCCTGAATTTTGGTAGTTTTTTTCTTTCGGCGGGGTGACATACGAAGTGGTGAATTTAGGTCCGTTAAGTTCGATTTTTAACCATTTTCATAATCAACAAGGGTTCCATTAGTTGTTTATAGTTATGATATTTTTGAATGTTTTTCGTATATCTGTCGATACGAAAAACCGAGAGCTGATATATATTTTTATTATTATGACAATTGATATAATATTACCAAATTTGGACAATTAATGACCACTTTATATTTGGTAGGGTGTCCATTAGCTTCAATTACTGCCTGACAGCGTCTCGTCATATTTCAACAAGTGATTGACAAAAATAATATTTTTGAGGAAAACATCATTGATGTACGACGATTTCTTTGTGATATTGCGAAGAGGCAGCAAACAATCAATGTAAGCCATAATTTGATCTTTTTAAAACGCAAACTACTGCTTAGTAGCCATTAGCAAAGACTAATAATAAATTACGATATCAAACAGTAAACGAAAATTCTAAAGAAAGTAGAAAAAACCAACAAAAAAAACACCCTCCGGGCGGTGTAAAAATAATTTTTTTCAAAGATATTGTCTGAGGGGGGTGGGAGTTAAAAATTCAATGTCAGAGGGTTTGTATTATTTATATATATTATAATATATATGTGTGTGTGTGACTTTAATAGAAAGTACTCTCCTCTACGGTAGCGAAGCCTGGATCACTTACTTCTGCCACGTAAGGAAACTGGACAATTTCCACCTTGATGCCTACGCCGCATTCTACGCATACGCTGGCAGGAACAAAGTGCCAACACAGACGTGCTGGAACGAGGCAAACATGAACAGCATGCCCGCCATTATTTGAGACGCCTGCGTTTGGCTCGGTCAGTCAGGAGGATGGACAAAGGCCGCATCCCCAAAGACCTACTGTATGGTGAATTAGTGGGAGGGCACTCGACCGGTGGGAGACCACGTCTGCAATTTAAAGATGTCTGCAAGAGTGACATGAAGAATGTCACATCGACACCAAACACATGGGAGACTTGCGGTCACTGCACCAGAGATTTCCATTCAAAAAATGGTCTGATCAGCCACTTACGCAACTTATATATATATATATATATATGCTCCACCTCAGATGCCAAGACAATCTCCTTGGTCTAGCCTAGTGAAAAGAAGATAGACTCCCTCGCTGATTGGCTGGTACCGACTTTATGCCACCCGATGACTTTAACTTATAGTATAGTAAGTAGTCGC
Organism: Doryteuthis pealeii; assembly: GCA_023376005.1. Taxonomy (NCBI): domain Eukaryota; kingdom Metazoa; phylum Mollusca; class Cephalopoda; order Myopsida; family Loliginidae; genus Doryteuthis; species Doryteuthis pealeii. The sequence goes on from CM042177.1 coordinate 10,443,571, forward strand.
CGCAGTTAATCAGCTAGGGTGTTTATCCCTTTGGTTTAGCTCATGGTAGAGAGTTTGCTAGTAATCACAAGGTTCTTGGTTCGATACCAGCCATCGCCAACTCAGCGGTATGAGTAGCATAGGGATCTGTGCAGTATTGAGGAGCTGATGGTAGGTGTGGCGCTCCACCTCGGATGCTAAACATAATCTTCCTTGGTCTAGCGCTAAGTGAAAAGGGATATAATATATATATAAGTATATATAGTATATATGAGGTAAAATATGGAATGAAGAACAAAACTCAACACAAATATGTAGTATATTTCGCTGGAATTTTAAAATCCGCTTCTTCAGCCTTTATTGAATCATTAAGGATCATACAAGTGTTTTATAGAAGGGAGATGTAGGTAGGTGGGTAAGTTTGTAGGCTTTCCCTCACTACAAAACTTACACCCTACCTACATCTCCCCTTCTATAAAAACTTGTATGATCCTAATGATCAATAAAGGCTGAAGAAGCGGAATTTAATTTTCCAGCGAAATATACTACTATTTTTTGTCTGAGTTTTGTTCATTCATTCCATTATATAATATACTATATATTAATATATATATATATCCTTTTACTAGCGGCTAGACAAGGAGATTATATATATATATATATACTATATTATAATATATATAATATATTCTATAATATAATTCTAATTTAATTTCATTGTTCAATTTTTTTATCTTGAAATGTGACGTTATGGAAGCGTTCTAAATGTATGTTGTTGTTGTTGTTGATCATAAAAGTGCCAAACAAATCAATATTGTGAATTGAAACTATTTAATGATCTTAATTTTATAGACTTCTTAATGGTTTTTTTAATGCATAGAACTGACAAACTACACAATTGATTTGGGAGAATTTTATTTCATTCTTTCTCCTTATCCTAGTGTGCGTGTGTATGTGTAATTGTGTCCTATGTGTATATATGTGCAATTGTGTTTGAATGCGTGTTCGTGTGCACATTTATATAAGTAATGTTTAATTTGATATACGAGGAATTGAGTTACGAGCAAATTAAATTCGTACGTCAAGGTACAATTGTATTATATTTTTTTTTGCTATCTCAATATTCCATTCACACATTTTAAAGTATGATTTTTTAAAAATTTACATATTTCAAATGATTTTTTCCCAAATCTTTTTAATAGCCCTGACGGCGGGCTTAGAATACGCTGACTGTATCCCTGCAGAGGAGTAAGACCTCCTCCCACCAAAACAAGAAAATAGGTGTCCTGAGTATGACACTAAGCTGCAACTAATGGTGAGGCTCCTGTTCTGAGAACTGAGGAATGTGGAGTACCCCTTCATTGCCATTTATCACTCTGAACCTTTACGGGTCAAATATATATGTTTAAAAATTATTTGTATGCAATAAGACAGCGTGCAAAAGAAATACATTTAAGGTACCACTGTATTTCAAAAAATGTGTTTGAGGATAAAGTAAAAATTTACCTGATGCCCCTCTCCACACACATATGCACACACGCGCACACATACATGCATATTACTACTGTAAACTGTTCATGTTCCTGAACTAATACATTATTCGGTGTACTTGACATGAGACTTTGGTGCACCTGAGCACTGTACACAAAAAAATTTCATTATATTATTATTATTATTATTATTATTATTATTAAGAAAAATATTGATTTTGGTAAATTTTTTAAACGAAGGTCTAATTTGACATTTTTTCTTACAAAATATTCGATACATAAATAAATGCAAGAATGTTCTTGAAAAATTTATCGACGTTAGATAAATTGTGATTTTTGGTAGATTTGAAAAAAAGAAAAAATCAACAAACAAGTCTTGAATTAATTCACGTAAACATCAGTGCACTAAACACCTTTCTATACAAAATTATCCGCTTTTCTCGACGGAGATGCTCACAATACGCTGACTGTGCAGAGCTGGAAGCCTCACCCACCAAAAAGAAACAGCATCTGATGGTTGAAGCTCCAGTTCTGGAGATATGGAGAGTGTGAAAATCTCCTTTATTGTCATTACTCCCAGGCCCACTCGGATCCGGAGTGGTCGTACCTTATTAGGGTCTCATTTATGTAGATCTGTTTAAAAAATATTGTGTTCGATAGGACAAAAAAAAAATCTACACAAAAATGTAAAATTTGAAATGTACAATTGACGGATTTCCTATCCACTATGCATAAAATAACCCTAGACTGGTTGAAATGCCGTTAAAATCAATTAATCAATCGACAATCATCCGGTGTTTTGTCTGTGGATAGCAAAATATCAGAAAGAGATGAACTTCTCGAAATATATAGACAGTACATGCCTAGCAGTTTTCATGATAATGTTTATAAGTTGGTTCATATCTAGTATACTGGTTCAGTCTGTTCATATCTATCTATCTTCTGGTTCAGTCTGTTCATTCATTCTATCTATCTGCTCATCTTCTATCTGGTTCAGTCTGTTCATTGATCTATCTATCTATCTGGTTCAGTCTGTTCATATCTATCTTCTATCTGGTTTCAGTCTGTTCCATATCTATCTATCTACTGGTTCAGCTGTTCATATCTATCTAACTGGTTTCAGTCTGTTCAATATCTTAATCTGGTTCAAAGTCTTTCATATCTATCTAACGGTTCAGTCTGTTCATAATCTATCTATCTAACTGTTTCAGTCATATCTATCTAACTGGTTCAGTCTGTTCATACTATCTAATCTACTGGTCAGTCTGTCATATCTATCTATCTAACTGGTTCAGTCCTGTTCATATCTAATCTATCATAACTGGTTCAGTCTGTTCATATCTATCTATCTAACTGGTTCAGTCTGTTCATAGTCTATTATCTATCTGGTTCAGGTCTGTTCATATCTATCTAAGTCTAAGCTGGTTATGTCTGTTCATATCTTATCTATCTAACTGGTTCAGTTCCTGTTCATATCTATCTATCTACTTGGTTTCAGTCTGTCATATCTATCTATCTAACTGGTTCAGTCTGTTCATATCTATCTATCTAACGGTCAGTCTGTTTCATATCTATCTATCTAACTGGTTCAGGTCTGTTCATATCTATCTATCTAACTGGTTTCAAGTCGACTGTTCAGTCTGTCAATCTATTCTATCTAACTGGTTCAGTCTGTTCGATATCTATCTATCTAACTGGTTCATCTGTTCATATCTATCTATCTAACGGTTCAGTCTGTTTCATATCTATCTATCTAACTGGTTCAGTCTGTTCAATATCTATCTATCTAACTGGTTTCAGTCTGTTCATATCTATCTATCTCAACTGGTTCAGTCTGTTCATATCTATCTATCTAACTGTTCAGTCTGTTCATATCTATCTATCTAACTGGTTCAGTCTGTCTATCTATCATATCTATCTATCTAAACTGGTTTCAATCTGTTCATATCTATCTATCTAACTGGTTCAGTCTGTTCATATCTATCTATCTAACTGGTAGTCTGTTCTATCTATCTAACTGTTTCAGTCTGTTCATATCTATCTATCTAACTGGTTCAGTCCTGTTCATACTATCTAGCTAACTGGTTCATCTGTTCATATCTATCTATTAACTGTTCAGTCTGTTCATATCATCTATCGCAGTCCTGTTCATATCTATCTATCTACTTTCGCAGTCTGTTCATATCTATCTATCTATCTATGCAGTCTGTTATATCTATCTATCTATCTATCTATCGCAGTCTGTTCATATTCTATCTATCTATCTAATCGCAGTCTGTTCATATCTATCATCTATCTATCGCAGTCTGTTCATATCTATCTATCTATCGCAGTCTGTCATATCTATCTACTAATCTATCTATCTATCTATCGCAGTCTGTTCATTCTATCTACTATCTATCTATCCTATCGCGTCTGTTCATATCTATCTATCTGACGCGGTCTGTCATATCTATCTATCTATCGGGTCCGTTCATATCTATCTATCTGTCTCGGTCCGTTCATATCTATCTATCTGTCTCGGTCCGTTCATATCTATCTATCTGTCTCGGTCCGTTCATTATCTATCTGTTCTCGGTCCGTATATCTGTCTGTCTGTCTCGGTCCGTTCATATCTGTCTGTCTGTCTCGGTCCGTTCATATCTATCTGTCTGTCTCGGTCCGTTCATATCTATTTCTTTAATACAGAAAAAGTATACTTATTTCACAATATTTCTTTAAATCCTCACTAATCGGAAAAATCCGCTATTCCGGGAATTCCTCTGATCCCAAGTTTGCCGGATTACTGAAGTTCAACTGTAACCGATTTATTTATATCGTTGTTTTCACCGCCCCGATATACATTAAACTTTTCCCTGCTAAAAAAATCCACAGAAGTTTTATTTATTAGTGGAATGTATGCCAATCGTAAATTTAGAAGTCTACATTACAGCTGAGGGTAAACAAGGAAAAAAGAAAAAACGTTAGATACCCGCTCATGATTTCCTTATCTATATAATATGACAAATCTTCATCGGTACCAATAACGACAGCTGCTCATACTGCTGACGTCATCATCGTAGCAGTAATCTGGGAATAGTTGTTTGTACAAAATTACTCCCTTGATCTCTCGGCCGTTTCAAAACTTTCTGGATTCATTGTTTTTGTTTGTTTTTTTTCTCTTCATTTCTTTAGTTCTTATCAGTCTGAAATAATTTGCATTTCTTTTTCTTCCTGTCTCATTTTTTGACTTCTTGTTTTTGTTGTTGTTCACTGACTAATCTACCGAATATTTATTTTTGTTTATCGTTTATTAACAGATCAGTCAAACATTTTTATTTATTCATTATATCAGGATCATTAAGATGGTTGGATTTATACAGAATTGTTATTTAATTAAGTTGCATAGTTATTTATTTATATCTTGTATGGTATGTATGTATGTATCCTCTCTCTCAGTTCAAATCTATCTACCAATCTATCTATCTCAGTTCAAATCTATCTACCATCTATCTACTCAGTTTGTTCAAATCTATATACAATTCTTCTATTATTCTATCTATCTATCCAGTTTGTGCAAATATATATACCTATCTCTCAGTTTGTTCAAGATTTATCTATCTCAGTTTTAAATTTATCTATCTATCTCAGTTTGTTCATATCTATCTATCTATCTATCTATCTATCTGATCGTTTACCTAATATATTCTATATATCAGCTTTGTTAAAGATCTATCTATTTGTCTATGCTAGTTTGTTCTATCTACCTGTTTTGTTCATATCTAGTCTATCTTAGTTTGTTCATATCTATCAAATTTAAGATTCTATGGCAAATGCAGGCAGCCGAGGGAGCTTTGGTGTGGGTGGTAGGGCGGTGTAGCCTGAAAACTAGGATATAAAAGGGAGTAAAGATGCTGGGTGAGGAAGATTGTGAAAGAGGGAGATGCAAGAAGGATGAGGTTAAGGAGGGGGGGAACTGGGGAGTAGCAGCGATAGAGGGTTAAGAAAAAGCGTTGAAGTGAGGGGAGCGAAGGAAAAGCGTAGGGGGAGGGCAGCGGGAGGGATTACGCTTGTCGATCGATATTCGTGTACCGAAGCAACCGAAAATGACGCCAAGGGGTGACAGCGTGCATTTCACACACACGCACACACACCCGCCTTCTCGTACGCGCGCGCTGCGTGCGCGCACACACACACGCACCGGTCGTAGACACTCATATATACGCATATGAATTTATATTTGCGTACGTATGTTGTGTCTGGAGAGATTCTTCTCTGAATGCGCAGACCATACTAAAAAGCCCATTTGTTAAGGAATTCTTCCAATTTAAAGACGTTTGTGTTTTTCCCCATACGAAGCAACAGCAGCAGCTGCAACGGCAGCAGCAACAGAGCACAATATGAAGATGAAAAATATCGCTGACGACCATGATATATATTTGAGGGGTTAGCCAAACAAGACTCGAGAACCACATGCACTTCTTGTACAGAAATGCATGATAGATAGGTAGATATATATATTATATATATATATATATATATATAATAATATCTATCTATCGATCTGGAGAGACTGGGATAGATATATAGATATAGGAATAGACTGGGATAGTAGATAGATATTCGGAATAAATTTGGGTAGATAATGTGAAACAAACTGGAAATGGATGGGTAGATAGATAGATGTGAACAGACTGTGATGGATGGGTAGATAGATAGATGTGAACAGACTATGATGGATAGATAGATGTTATAGACTGGGAAATAGATAGATTAATTATTAGACTGGAAGATAGATGTAAACAGAACTGGATGGATGGATAGATAGATAGATAGATGTGGACATACGGGATGGTGGATAGATGCATAGATAGATAGATGTGAGACTGGGATGGATAGATTAGATGTAAACAGACTGGGATGGGATAGAAAGATGGTGTACCGGCTGGAAGATAGATAGATAGAAAGATGTGTACGGACTGGAATGGATCGTGAGAGAAAGTGTTATAAACAGATAAGATAGATAATCAAGTTTCATAAATATATTGCTGAGTATTATATACGATAAGCCAAAACGGAATGAAATGTAAATCTAGGGTTCATATGTAGTAAAATTACTTCAGCATTTAAACACAATTTTTTTTATATATGTAATAAAGTTAAAACAATAATCAACGAAAACTTTATAACAATTTGGTAGATATGTTTACTTTGTGAGTACTAAAACTAATACAATTTAACAGATTAAAAAATAAGCATTGATATCTATAAATTACGTTTTGTTCATAATATATATATATATATATATATATATAATAATATAATAAAGTCCACATTGCATTTCTGATCTTTTCACGTTTGTCTTCATGTATATATATATAGTATATATACATTTGAAGACAAACGTGAAAAGAATCAGAAATGCAATGTGGACTTTTTACGTAGTAAAACACAACTTACTTGGACAGAATTTATTTGGAGAAAACATCTATCAATCTAATTAGCCAAACCACAAATTGATTAAAATATTCCTCAATGTAAAGTGTATGTTATATATATAGTATATATATATATATATATATATATATGTGTGTGTGTATTTGGGCAGTATTCTTTCATTTATACATGAGAATTAAACCAAAGACACGTTTCCTGTTTAACAATTATTAAACGATCTTTCAAGTTTTCTGGACATTTTTTTGCATTTGGATGGAATCCGTGGATTAGTCCACCAAAGCTTTTTTTATCCCAATACTGTAATGTACTCAGCTTTAGTATAATAATTGATATATAATTATATCAAAGCTGAGCAAATCATTTTTTTGTTTTCCTAAAGGTTTTTTCCTGGTTTAGTTTTAATGAAAATTCATACTAAAAATTCCTTGCTTTTAGGATTGAGTTATGTTAGAAAAAAATCTATTTAATTAGTTCTATCAAGTCGTTTATTTGCAATAAGTCAAAAACTGACCCGTCCTCACTCACATTTTGCCTATCATTTTCACCCTCTCTATATCTTGATTATCCCTTCGTTATATATGTTAGTTTCTCTTTAAGAGTGAGATGGGAGAGTGACTGTGATAAACATTTAATTACTCACTTATTTTGTATGTTAAGATTCCAGCGACGTGCTCGTAGCTTAGTAAAATTCCATGATCCATTTCAATTTTAAATTAGGTCAAACGTTTTCTTTCTTAAAAATCTTACAAAATGATTTTAATGCTTTTTGTTAAACTCTCCAGTCGTATTTTTTTTCTTTTTTCAAAAAAAATTATTCAATTTTTAAACTCTCTTTTCGCCTAATCCAAATATCTACCGAGAACTCAATGGGTGACCCAGCGTGTCACGTTTTGTCAAGTATATAGTAACGACCAAAAATTAAAACTTCGATATCTCAAAAATTTAAGCCCAATTTTCTGAAATTTTCAGTAAATGCAAGATAACTAAATTTCAGTTGTCCTTTAAATCTGCTGGTTATTGAGAGAGAGAGAGAGAGAGGAGAGAGAGAGAGAGAGAATTAGGAACAAATTATAAGCGAGATTAAGATAAAAATTGTTTATCATCACTTTGTCACTTTCCAACATGGTGAACCGACAAAAATATTGACAAGTCTCTAAGTCACACAATTGACCAATTGTTGAATCAGGTAAAACGTCCCAAAATCATTTTGAGCCGAATCTGAAACTGTTAACGAAAACCTGCTATATGACCAGTTCAAACTAGGAGAATAACGGTCAGAGAAGACAGGATCATTCAACGCCTCGCACTGAAGGACCATTTCGGAACTGCGGCAGATGTTTCCATGAACAAAATTTCAAATAACAATGTTCTCGACAAACTGCGTTTAGACGCTTACAAGAAAATACGGTTTATGAAGGGCTTCTTCTGTGGAACAACTTGCATAAAATGTACGCATCCCAGTTTGGTTTGGTTTGTTTTACGGCATATCAACCTTCGGTGGGTAATTTAATGTCGACAAAGTTGTAAATAAATTCATTCTTAATGCATAATACAATTTTGTTTATAAACTCATGTTTTTTCTAACAGGTACTGACCCACTCCGGGTCAGAGTGTACTCGGGAGCAATGGTGATGAAGGGGTGCTCCACATTCCCCAAACCTCCAACTGGAACCTCACCATCAGATAGAGTTTAACATCATTCCAGACATGTAGACCCTAGTCATCGCCTTCTAGCACCCATATGATAAAATGGGATGGGGCTTGTCAATAAGGGCAATAGGGTTGGGGCAATCAATATACTAGGGCTTGACGTGATCAGCCGATTGATCGGAGGGCTCTCCGACCGCCCGTCTAGCCCAAGAACGGGCCAAAGTGGAATATTGCATGTCATGGACTGCTCACCACCTGGGTTCTATCCTTAAGCATCACGGGTTGCCACCCACGGCCAACAGGTGGCCCATTGGTGGAGTCTTACTCCTCTGCAGAGGTTCAGTCAGTGCATTCTAACGCCCCAGACGACATGGCGGGTACGCATACCAGTATTCCTCCCTCCATATATGATAAATGTAAGAACAGACTTTGGTTAGGCAACCAAGTCTAGGAGAAGAAAAACTCTGAATTCAAACCTGTGTTAAATTCCCCGCTTTAGAAATTGTCCTTGTGTTGCATTCTATTCGTGTGGAGGAGTTGATATATAGAGGAGTAATAGATTTGGTAAATCCAACAAAGATGTGATTTGAGGAAATACGGCTAAAAAAAACAACTTCATTCAATTGATATTTCGCCTCGGTAAGCACAAGCTTTAGTCAGAATGTATTTGAGACAACTGGGGCCACAGTCTGTTTTTGTGGTTTTTATGTTTACGCATCAGCCTTCACCTTCCTCTCCTCCTCTCAATTACCTTTTTCACACAAGAACAGACATATATATATATATATATATATATAATAAATATATATTATATATATATATAATATATATATTATATGTTTAATCATATCAAATGTTTCCGTGATAGGATTCGGCCAAAATTGAGGAACTCAAACGTACATATAACATTTTGCGTAATACACATAAATATCAGTGAAAGTGCAAAATATATATATATAATACATACATAAACACACACCAAGCCCCTCCGCACGAGCAGGATGCGACAACTTTTTAAGTGGAGTTTAATAAGGTTGAATTCAGAATTTTCCTTCCCTAGACTGGTTTACCTAGCCATGGTTAAAGAGCCCACATCTGCCCTGTTATTTACCCATGCTGGAGGGAGAATTGGATTCATACCTTTCGCCAATGGTATTAGCGCAATGTGAAATGCAAACAGCTTCGGCCAGGAATTGAACTCGGGACGACTTAACATTGGACCACGCGCCTCATATGTGTATGTGCCACATGGAGTATATTATGAATAAATAAGAAATTTATTATATAAATTGATTCATCAAATAAATTTATTTCGGTGCCAAAAAATCAGAAACTTGAAGTAGCAAAAGTAACCAAAATAAATTTATTTCTGATAAATTAAGGTTTATATATATTTAACAAATAGCTAATTTGGAAAAAAATAAGAAAACACACAGGGCAAACCATTTTACGGAAGCCCGACATACAAATAAGTTCCTTTTAGCTGTTTCATGAACGATGGATATTCATATGTAGTGTTAAGCAATGTATGCATCACGTTTTATTGAAAATGGATTTGAAATATAGATCAGGAGTTTCTACGGAAAAAATGCAGTTAGTGTTTCTTTAAAAATGCAAAAACGGCATTTACTTGCAGTGGTGGGGTGGGGTGCTTCATTCAGTTGCCACGAAAGCCGCACTCGCACAGCACACACAACACACTAACCGACACATACAAGAACACTCTCACGAAACACCATACACACACATATGAACACACACATACAAACATAACGTGTGGATGCATACGTGTCAAGTTAGCGCTGAAATCATCGATTCGTAAGTATCTAAAGTTAAGCAGTAATGAGCCTGTTTGGTCTTGATTGGGTGACTACTTAACAATAGCAGCTCTTTGTAACAACGCTAGATCAATTGGCGCTAAACGCGAATCCTGTATTAACAAGTAATCCAAGTTAAGGCAGTGAATTGAATCCTGTGTCAGTACTTAAATGGGTGACCAGTTAGTGACAAAGTCCTGTAAACATAGAGGCTCTATGGTGCCAGGACCACATAAGGCATAAATATATAGGTAGTATCAAATATGAATTTTATCAGTCTAAAAATATGCATATGATGATTTATGTGTAAGTCTATGTTGTTTAAGATAGCATAATAAGTGTTGATTGAAATACTAGTGGATCTGTGAATTTCACAGTTAGAACGAACAAAGAATCAAGACGGAGCTATTTTGAAGCCAGAACGATGATTGCAATTTATTCATATTAATCCTACTGTTGTCTTTGCAAATAAATAATTTTCTAAAGAAACTATAAAAGAAAAAAAAAGCGGACAAAAACACGAAGCTCTGAAAAGATAGTTGGGCTAGAGTCTCGCTAAAACATAGCGCTAAATTAAAGGCAGGAATACTTGGACGAAGTAAGATCAAATTACCAAAATATCTTCTGTCGATTACATTTCAATATTCAAATAAAACAAAGCATGTTAACTTCTTTTTTTTTTTCTTGATCATTTTGATTTTACGTGGTCATTTAAGCAACGCAAGACCATTTGATTGTGTTTATTTTTTTAAATTGGGGGAAATAAATGGACAAATAAGAATCTGTGATTAAGCGCCACCAGATTAATCTGTATTCACATTTTTAGCATTGCATTCTTGCGATTGGATCAGTCCCATTCTTACCAGGGAGTGTTTCAGGGTGGATAACGTGGAAGATTTACGGAACAAGCGTATTATTTATATTGTTTTCAATAGCCAGGGTGGCTTTGAGGAGTGCGGGTTAAATCTAGCTGTGTCGAAGGTCCTATGACACCAAGTAGTTCAAGGCACTAAAGAGCAAATTTTTTATATGAAATATTAAGCAATATTATTATTTGAAAGGTATTGGTTTGTTTTATGGCATATACACCTTAGTGGGTCATTTAATGCCGACAAGATTTTAGAAATAATTCATTCTGTTAAATGGATACTCAATTTTTGTTTACAAACTCATGTGTTTTTCTAACAGGACTTACCACTCTGGTCGGAGTGGACCCGGATGCATGGTGATGAAGGGGTACTCACATTCCCCAAACCTCCAAAACTAGAACCTCACCCATCAGATAGAGTTTAACATCATACCCAGGACATGAAGACCTCAGTCACCGCCTTCTGCACCGATTGATAAAAGGGTTGGGCTTGCCATAAGAGCATATTAGTTTAGAGCAATCATATAGGGCTGGTCTTTGAACGTGACCAGTCGATTGATCGGAGGGGGTCTCTCGACCGCCCCGTCTAGAACCAAGCAAGGACATAAGGTGGAGTGTTGCCTGTCATGGACTGCTCAGCCACCTGGGTTCCATCCTTAAGCATCATGGGTCACCACCATCGGCCATAGGTGGTCCATTTGGAGGATCTTGGACCATCGTGCAGAGTCATGTCGATGGATTCGGAATGCCGCAAGACGACTCAAGGGTGGATTTGACAGATAGTGTAGATGATTTAAAAAAAAGCCTATAACCATTAATTTAGTGTGATGACAGGTTAAGGTCAGTTGAAAGTCGGGTTTTTCATTGGACGAATTAAATCAGGGTAACTGAAAATCTTAGAATTTATAAGTAAGGTTGTAACTTTTTAGTTTAGTTTAGGCGAGAAACCGTAGAGCGAAAGCTGAATCTGATTTGGTCCGAGAAAATTAAAAACGGAAAGTTTTTTGTGGTAACCCAATGACAGTTTATAACAGTCTATGAATTAAAACATTTTGCTGAATGTGGTTACGGTTTTAGGGATTAAGGTTGTTTTTAATTACGGTATGTGCTTTAAAAAAATAAACAACAAAACCCAAATTACTTATACATTTAATGTTGAAAAAAAATATTTGTTAAACTAAAGCTTTTAATTGAAAATTAATACATTGTAAATACTACACAGAACAACTGTCTCAATATAGATCATAATTATTTAATGGTTATTAAATTGTAGTAGGTAATTGTTGGTTTTTGGTTGTTTTTTTTTTTAGCAATACGTAATGAAAACCTAATCCCTCTAGAAACCGTACCCAATTCGCAAATATTAATTCATATATCTGTAGTTAACTGTCATTGGGTACCACCAAAAAAACTGTTCCGTTTTAATTTTCCGACCTAAATCAGAGTCAGCCAGCGAGAGGTTGTCCCATCTTCCCATCTCTGGCCCGGCTGCTCACACACGTAATGTCGGTTAAAATTGTATGTGAAGTCGGTCGATGATAATAAAGTATGAGTGTACACGGAGAAATGTCTTTGAATATTCCATGCACCAGCAAAGACTTGAAAACAGCGTAGGTTTTTGCAAAAGACAGCATAGCGAAGAAAGCGACGACTGGTCCAAAGAAAAGAAGCGTAATATTAACACTAGCTTTCTGTTGTTGAAAGTTGAAGGTGGTATGAAGTAAAACTTGTGTGTGAGAGATATTATGAATGAAAAGCTTGGACAGACCGCCAGTCACTTATCTTGGCAGTCCCGCAGTTAGTCCAGTGGCAGGGAAAGTTAGAAGACGACTGGGCGCCGAGCTGTTGCAGGTGCTGTTTCTTCAGGTAGTATTGAAATCACTTCAACGAGGGCAAGCCTGCCCCGGAAGCCCCAGTGTCTGCACCCAAGCGCCAGGTTGTGTGGATATTTATGTGGTAGTAAGTATCCCAATCCTTTAACTAAGGGTTCGATTGGTCCGAATATTGACATCGGAGAAAAGTTAGCTCTAATGAATAAACGGTCGAAATTAACGTTAAAATCGACGCCAGCTTAAATAGGAATGAATTAAAAGTAATTCTGTAATTAAAAAAAAAAGGTTGATAAATAGTAAAAGAAATATCTACACTAAGTATATACTAATACATATTATGTCGAAAGACATGTTCTCTTAACGTTTTTAGTAACCTTGGTATAACCTTTAAATAGAAAATACATGTACTATAACAGTTAACGGTATTATCTCTACAAATTTAAAAGAAAAACAAACGTAAATGCAGGTAACTTATATGTGTGTGTGTGGTGGTGTGTGTGTGTGAGATATGGAATGAATCCGACAATAGAGGAAAAAAATGAGTAAAGAAAAGAAATGTATGGATATAAAATGAATTTATCGGATATCACTTACACATGTTGTTCTCGGCTGTTTACAAATTTTACGGATTTACTGTCTATTCATTATTATTATTATTAAAGATGAATCAGTATGGAGTTTAAATGATGAATGATATATAATGAATTAGGAAATGCCATAAAGTTCCGTCAAAATTCAAATAAAGAATACTAGCCTGAGTGAAGGTCGGCAAAACTGTGTACGACATTTTATGCATTTTTCTATATTATTATCAATCATCATCGATCATTTTTAAACTCCATCTGATATTTTATAATAGAATAATAAGTAAAATCGTATACATTGTTGAGTAAAACAGACCGAAAACACATGTTAAGTGATATCGATAAAGTGAATGCGATAAAATTAATTTTATCGCATCTACAATTTCTTTTTCTTTACTCATTTTCCTTCATATATACTATATATATATGATAATATGTATAATTATATATATATACATACTTTCTGTGAAGAGATATTTACTACCTAGGTATGTAACTGTTTTCTTTCACGGAACCAATTTGGGTAGATTGGTCTCATTCCGTTAACCATGGACCGGGTACAAGTGGTGATACTGTTAAGTATGTCTGTCATTTTAGTCAGTGAGTCAGGATTGAAAACCGCACCAACGGATGATTGTCGTTTTAGGACTGTAATAAACCGCAACGCCGTATAAATTAGTAAGTAAAGTCGTGGATGCCTATTGTCGCATCAGTCAAACAACGAGGAACTCTATCCCCTTGTTCACTAGCGCTAGGCCAGAGGAATGTTTTTGGCCTGAGATGGGAGCGCCAGCACTTACATCAACTCCCCAATTTCCACATAGATTAAGCTGTGCTAACTGAAATACGC
>CM042177.1:10458176-10475676 GCA_023376005.1 Doryteuthis pealeii
TGTATTACTATTATCATTATATGGAGGAGAATACTGGTATGCGTACCGCAGTCGTCTGGCGTTAAGAATGCACTGACTGCCCCCTGCGAGGAGTAAACCCACCAATGGCCAACCTGTTGCCGTGGTGGCAAACGTGATCTTAAGGATAGAACCCAGGTGGAGAGCATCCATACATGCCAAATTCCACTTTGGCCCTTCTTGCTAACGCGTCGAGAGGCCCCTCCGATCAATCGGCTGATCCGTCAAGCCCTAGTATATTGATTGCCCCAAAACCCTAATTCCCTTATGACAAGCCCCATCCCATTATCATATGGTGCTAGAAGCGTGACTAGGGGTCTACATGTCTTGGGAATGATGTTAAACTCTATCTGATGGTGAGGTTCCAGTTTTGGAGTTTGGGAATGTGGACAACCCCTTCATCACATTTACGCTGCCCGAGTACACTCTGACCCGGAGTGTAGTACCTTTAAAAAAAACATGAGTTATAAACAAAATTGTATTATGCATTAAAATGAATTTATTCACAACTTTGTCGACATTAAATTACCCACCAGGTTGAATATGCCGTAAAACAAACCAAACCAAACTGGATGGTACATTTTATGCAAGTTGTCCATAGAAGAAGCCCTTCAAAACCGTATTTCTTGTAAGCGTCTAAACGCAGTTTGTCGAGAAACATTGTTATTTGAAATTGTCATGAAACATCTGCCGCAGTTCCAAAAATGGTCCTTCAGTGCGAGGCGTTGAATGATCCTGGTCTTCTCTGACGTTATTCTCCAGTTTGAACTGGTCATATTAGCAGGTTTTCCGTACAGTTCAGAATTCGCTCAAAATGATTTTGGGACGTTTTACCTGTTCAACAATTTGTCAATTGTGTGACTTAGAGACTTGTCAATATTTTGTCGGTTCACCTGTTGAAATGACAAAGTGATGATAAACAATTTTATCTTAATCTCGCTTATAATTGCTGTCCTTAATCTTCTCTCTCTCTCTCTCTCTCTCTCCTCTCTCTCTTCTCTTCTCTCTCTCTCTCTCTCTCTCTCTCTCTCTCTCTCTCAATAACCAGCAGATTAAAGGACAACTGAAATGTTTAGTTATCTGCATTTAACTGAAAATTTCAGGAAAATTGGGCTTAAATCTTTGAGATATCGAAGTTTTAATTTTGTCGTTACTATATACTTGACAAAACGTGAACGCTGGGTCACCCATTGAGTTCTGCGGTAGATAATTGGGATTAGGAAAAGAGAGTTTAAAAATTGAATAAGTTTTTTTGAAAAAAGAAAAAAATACGACTGGAGAGTTTAACAAAAAACATTAAAATCATTTTGTAAGATTTTAAGAAAAAAAACGTTTGACCTAATTTAATTGAAATGGATCATGGAATTTACTAAGCTACGAGCAGCTCGCTGAATCTTAACATACAAATAAAGTGAGTAATTAAATGTTTATCACAGTCACTCTCCATCTCACTCTTAAAGAGAACTAACATATATAACGAAGGGATAATCAAGATATAGAGAGGGTGAAAATGATAGGCAAAATGTGAGTGAGAGACGGGTCAGTTTTGACTTAATTGCAAATAACGACTTGATAGAACTAATTAAAATAGATTTTTTCTAACATAACTCAATCCTAAAAAGCAGGAATATTTTTATGAATTTTGTCATTAAACTAAACAGAAAAAGCCTTTAGGAACAAAAAATGATTTGCTCAGCTTTTGTATAATTTATATATCAATTATATACCTAAAGCTGAGTACTTATACAGTACTTGGGATAAAAAAAACTTTGGTGGACTAATCCACGGATTCCATCCAAATGCAAAAATGTCCAGAAAACTTGAAAAGATCGTTAATAAAATTTTTTAAACAGAAACGTGTCTTTGTTTAATTCTACATGTATAAATGAAAAATCTGCCAAATACACAACAATATAATATATATTTATATATATATATATATATATATATTATATATTTAACATACACTTTACATTGAGGAATATTTTAATCAATTTGTGGTTGGCTAATTAGATTGATAGATTTTTCTCCAAATAAATTCTGTCCAAGTAAGTTGTGTTTTACTACGTAAAAGTCCACATTGCATTCTTTATGATCTTTTCACGTTTGTCTTCAAATGTATATATATATATATATATACATTTGAAGACAAAACGTGAAAAGATCAGAAATGCAATGTGGACATATATATATATATCTATAATATATATATATATATATATGAACAAAACGTATATATAATATCAATGTATATTTTTAATCTGTTAAATTGTATGTTTTAGTACTCACAAAGTAAACATATCTCCAAATGTTATAAGTTTCGTTGATTATTGTTTTAACTTTATTACATATATAAAAAAATGTGTTTAAATGCTGAAGTAATTTTACTACATATGAACCCTAATTTACATTTCATTCCGTTTTGGCTTATCGTATATAATACTCAGCAAATTATTATGAAACTTGATTTATCTATCTTATCTGTTTATAACACTTTCTCTCACGATCCATTCCAGTCCGTACACATCTTTCTATCTATCTATCTCAGCCGGTACACATCTTTCTATCCATCCAGTCTGTTCACATCTATCTATCCATCCCAGTCTGTTCACATCTATCTATCTATGCATCTATCCATCCATCCCAGTATGTCCACATCTATCTATCTATCTATCCATCCATCCCAGTCTGTTACATATCTATCTATCTATCCCAGTCTAATCTATAACATCTATAACATATCTATCCATCATGTCTGTTCACATCTATCTATCCATCATAGTCTGTTCACATCTATCTATCTACCCATCCATCACAGTCTGTTCACATCTATCTATCTACCCATCCATCCAGTTTGTTCACATCTATCTACCCAAATTTATTCCTATATCTATCTATCTATCCCAGTCTATTCCTATATCTATATATCTATCCCAGTCTCCAGATCGATAGATAGATATTAATATATATAATATATATATATATATATAATATATATATATATCTACCTATCTATCATGCATTTCTGTACAAGAAGTGCATGTGGTTCTCGAGTCTCTGTTTGGCTACCCCTCAAATATATATCATGGTCGTTCCAGCGATATTTTCCATTTCAATATTGTGCTGTTGCTGCTGCCGTTGCAGCTGCTGCTGTTGCTCGTATGGGAAAACACAAACGTCTTTAAATTGGAAGAATTCCTTAACAAATGGGCTTTTTAGTATGTCTGCGCATTCAGAGAAAATCTCTCCAGACACAACATACGTACGCAAATATAAATTCATATGCGTATATATGAGTGTCTACGACCGGTGCGTGTGTGTGTGCGCGCACACGCGCGGCCTACGAGAAGGCGGGTGTGTGCGTGTGTGTGAAATGCACGCTGTCACCCCTTGGCGTCATTCGGTTGCTTCGGTACACGAATATCGATCGACAGCGTAATCCCTCCCGTGCCCTCCCCCTACGCTTTCCTTCGCTCCCTCACTTCAACGCTTTTTCTTAACCCTCTATCGTGCTACTCCCAGTTCCCCCCCTCCTTACCTCATCCTTCTTTGTCATCTCCCTCTTTCACAATCTTCCTCCACCCAGCATCCTTTACTCCCTTTTATATTCCTAGTTTCAGGTCTACACGCCCTACCACCCACACCAAAGCTCCCTCGGCTGCCTGCATTTGCCATAAGAATCTTAAATTTGATAGATATGAACAAACTAAGATAGATAGATATGAACAAACAGGTAGATATGAACAAACTTAGATAGACAGATAGATAGATTTGAACAAAGTGAGATATATAGATATATAGGTAAACTGATAGATAGATAGATAGATAGATAGATAGATAGATATGAACAAACTGAGATAGATAGATAAATTTAAAAACTGAGATAGATAAATTTGAACAAACTGAGAGATAGGTATATATATTTGCACAAACTGGGATAGATAGATAGATAAATAGATAGATTGGTATATAGATTTGAACAAACTGAGATAGATAGATTGGTAGATAGATTTGAACTGAGATAGATAGATTGGTAGATAGATTTGAACTGAGAGAGAGAGATACATACATACATACATACAAAGTATATAAATAAATAAACTATGCAACTTAATTAAATAACAATTCTGTATAAATCCAACCATCTTAATATCCTGATATAAATGAATAAATAAAATGTTTGACTGATCTGTTAATAAATCGATAAACAAATAAATATTCGGTAGATTGTCAGTGAACAACAACAAAAACAAGAAGTCAAATAAATGAGACAGGAAGAAGAAAGAAATGCAAATTATTTCCCAGACTGATAAGAACTAAAGAAATGAAGAGAAAAAAAACAAACAAACAATGAATCCAGAAAAGTTTTGAATACGGCCGAGAGATCAAGGGAGGTAATTTTGTACAAACAACTATTTCCCAGATTACTGCTACGATGATGACGTCAGCAGTATTGAGCAGCTGTCGTTATTTTGGTACCGATGAAGATTTGTCATATTTATATAGATAAGAAATCATGAGCGGGTATCTAGACGTTTTTCTTTTTTCCTTGTTTACCCTCAGCTGTAATGTAGACTTCTAAATTTACGATTGGCATACATTCCACTAATAAATAAAACTTCTGTGATTTTTAGCAGGGAAAAGTTAAATGTATATCGGGGCGGTGAAAACAACGATATAAATAAATCGGTTACAGGTTGAACTTCAGTAATCCGGCAAACTTGGGATCAGAGAATTCCCGGAATAGCGGATTTTCCGAATTAGTGAGGATTAAAGAAATATTGTGAAATAGAGTATACTTTTCTGTATTAAAGAAATAGATATGAACCGAGACAGACGAAGACGAGACAGACAGACAGATAAAACGGACCGAGACAGACAGACAGATATGAACGGACCGAGACAGATAGATAGATATGAACGGACCGAGACAGATAGATAGATATGAACGGACCGCGATAGATAGATAGATATGAACGGACCGAGACAGATAGATAGATATGAACGGACCCGCGATAGATAGATAGATATGAACAGACGCGATAGATAGATAGATATGAACAGACCGCGATAGATAGATAGATAGATAGATAGATAGATAGATAGATAGATAGATAGATAGATAGATATGAACAGACTGCGATAGATAGATAGATATGAACAGACTGCGATAGATAGATTGATAGATATGAAACAGACTGCGATGATAGAAGATAGATATGAACAGACTGCGATAGATAGATAGATAGATATGAACAGACTGCGATAGATAGATAGATAGATATGAACAGATATAGATAGATAGATATGAACAGACTGAACCAGTTAGATAGATAGATATACAGACTGACCCAGTTAGATAGATAGATATGAACAGACTGAACCAGTTAGATAGATAGATATGAACAGACTGAACCAGTTAGATAGATAGATATGAACAGACTGAACCAGTTAGATAGATAGATATGAACAGACTGAACCAGTTAGATAGATAGATATGAACAGACTGAACCAGTTAGATAGATAGATATGAACAGACTGAACAGTTAGATAGATAGATATGAACAGACTGAACCAGTTAGATAGATAGATATGAACAGACTGAACCAGTTAGAAGATAGATATGAACAGACTGAACCTTTAGATAGATATATGAACAGACTGAAACAGTTAGATAGATAGATATGAACAGACTGAACCAGTTAGATAGATAGATATGAACAGACTGAACCAGTTAGATAGATAGATATGAACAGACTGAACCAGTTAGATAGATAGATATGAACAGACTGAACCAGTTAGATAGATAGATATGAACAGACTGAACCAGATAGATAGATATGAACAGACTGAACCAGATAGATAGATGACAGACTGAACCAGTTAGATAGATAGATATGAACAGACTGAACAGTTAGATAGATAGATATGAACATGAACTGAACCTGAACAGACTGAAACAGATAGATAGATAGATATGATGAACAGACTGAACCCAGATAGATATAGATATGAAACAGACTGAACCAGATAGATAGATAGATATGAACAGACTGAACAGATAGATAGATAGATATGAACAGACTGAACCAGATAGATAGATAGATAGATAGATAGATATGAACAGACTGAACCAGATATATAGATATGAACCTAACTTACTAAAATTATTCATGAAAACTGCTAGGCATGTACTGTCTATATATTTCGAGAAAGGTCATCTCTTTCTGATATTTGCTATCCACAGACAAAACAACCGGATGATTGTCGATTGATTAATTGATTTTAACGGCATTTCAACCAGTCTAGGGTTATTTTATGCATAGTGGATAGGAAATTCCGTCAATTGTACATTCAAATTTACATTTTTGTGTAGATTTTTTTGTCCTATCGAACACAAATATTTTTTTAAACAGATCTACATAAATGAGACCCTAATAAGGTACGACCACTCCGGATCCGAGTGGGCCTGGGAGTAATGACAATAAAGGAGATTTTCACACTCTCCATATCTCCAGAACTGGAGCTTCACCATCAGATGCTGTTTCTTTTTGGTGGGTGAGGCTTCCAGCTCTGCACAGTCAGCGTATTGTGAGCATCTCCGTCGAGAAAAGCGGATAATTTTGTATTAGAAAGGTTGTTTAGTGCACTGATGTTTACGTGAATTAATTCAAAGACTTGTTTGTTGATTTTTTCTTTTTTTCAAATCTACCAAAAATCATCAATTTATCTAACGTCGATAAATTTTTCAGATACATTCTTGCATTTATTTATGTATCGAATATTTTGTAAGAAAAAATTGTCAAATTAGACCTCGTTTAAAAAAATTTACCAAAAATCAATTATTTTTCTTAATAATAATAATAATAATAATAATAATAATAATAATGAAATTTATTGTGTACAGTGCTCAGGTGCACCAAAGTCTCATGTCAAGTACACCGAATAATGTATTAGTGTCAGGAACATGAACAGTTTACAGTAGTAATATGCATGTATGTGTGCGCGTGTGTGCATATGTGTGTGGAGAGGGGCATCAGGTAAATTTTACTTTATCCTCAAACACATTTTTTTGAAATACAGTGGTACCTTAAATGTATTTTCTTTTGCACGCTGTCTTATTGAATACAAATAATTTTTAAACATATATATTTGACCCGTAAAGGTTCAGAGTGAATAATGGCAATGAAGGGGTACTCCACATTCCTCAGTTCTCCAGAACAGGAGCCTCACCATTAGTTGCAGCTTAGTGTCATACTCAGGACACCTATTTTCTTGTTTTTGTGGGGAGGGAGGTCTTACTCCTCTGCAGGGGATACAGTCAGCGTATTCTAAGCCCCGCCGTCAGGGCTATAAAAAGATTTGGGGAAAAAATCATTTGAAATATGTAAATTTTTAAAAAATCATACTTTAAAAATGTGTGAATGGAATATGAGGATAGCAAAAAAATATAATACAATTGTACCTTGACGTACGAATTTAATTTGCTCGTAACTCAATTTCCTCGTATATCAAATTAAAATTACTTATATAAATGTGCACACGAACACGCATTCAAACACAATTGCACATATATACACATATGGACACAATTACACATACACACGCACACTAGGATAAAGAGAAAGAATGAAATATAAATTCTCCCCAAATCAATTGTGTAGTTTTGTCAGTTCTATGCATTAAAAAAACCATTAAAGAAGTCTATAAAATTAAGATCATTAAAATTGTTTCAATTCACAATATTGATTTGTGTTGGCACTTTATGATCAACAACAACAACAACATACATTTAGAACGCTTCCATAACGTCACATTTCAAGATAAAAAAAATGAACAATGAATTAAATTAAATATATATATATATATATATATATATATATATATATATATATATATATATATAATCTCCTTGGTCTAGCGCTAGTGAAAAGGGATATATATATATATATATATATATATATATATATGGAATGAATGAACAAAACTCAGACAAAAATATGTAGTATATTTCGCTGGAAAATTAAATTCCGCTTCTTCAGCCTTTATTGAATCATTAGGATCATACAAGTGTTTTATAGAAGGGAGATGTAGGTAGGTGGGTAAGTTTTGTAGTGAGGGAAAGCACTACAAACTTACCCACCTACCTACATCTCCCTTCTATAAAACACTTGTATGATCCTAATGATTCAATAAAGGCTGAAGAAGCGGAATTTAAAATTCCAGCGAAATATACTACATATTTGTGTTTGAGTTTTGTTCTTTCATTCCTTATTTTACCTCATATATATATATATATATATATATATATATATATCCCTTTTCACTAGCGCTAGACCAAGGAGATTATGTTAGCATCCGAGGTGGAGCGCCACACCTACCATCAGCTCCTCACATTACTGCACAGATCCCTATGCTACTCATACGCTGAGTTGGCGATGGCTGGTATCGAACCAAGAACCTTGTGATTACTAGCCAAACTCTCTACCAATGAGCTAAACCAAAGGGATAAACACCCTAGCTGATTAACTGGCGACTACTTACTTATATATAAGTAAAGTCATCGGGGTGGCATAAAGTCGGTACCAGCCAATCAGCGAGGGAGTCTATCTTCTTTTCACTAGTGCTAGACCAAGGAGATTGTCTTTGCATCTGAGGTGGAGCATATATATATATATATATATAAGTTGCGTAAGTGGCTGATCAGACCATTTTTTGAATGGAAATCTCTGGTGCAGTGACCGCAAGTCTCCCATGTGTTGGTGTCGATGTGACATGTCTTCATGTCACTCTTGCAGACATCTTTAAATTGCAGACGTGGTCTCCCTACCGGTCGAGTGCCCTCCACTAATTCACCATACAGTAGGTCTTTGGGGATGCGGCCTTTGTCCATCCTCCTGACGTGACCGAGCCAACGCAGGCGTCTCAAATAATGGCGGGCATGCTGTTCATGTTTGCTCGTTCCAGCACGTCTGTGTTGGGCACTTTGTCCTGCCAGCGTATGCGTAGAATGCGGCGTAGGCATCAGAGGTGGAAATTGTCCAGTTTCCTTACGTGGCAGAAGTAAGTGATCCAGGCTTCGCTACCGTAGAGGAGAGTACTTTCTATTAAAGTCACACACACACATATATATATATATATATATAAATAATACAAACCCTCTGACATTGAATTTTTAACTCCCACCCCCCTCAGACAATATCTTTGAAAAAATTATTTTTACACCGCCCGGAGGGTGTTTTTTTGTGGTTTTTTTCTACTTTCTTAGAATTTTCGTTTACTTGGTTTGATATCGTAATTTATTATTAGTCCTTTGCTAATGGCTACTAAGCAGTAGTTTGCGTTTTAAAAAGATCAAATTATGGCTTACATTGATTGTTTGCTGCCTCTTCGCAATATCACAAAGAAATCGTCGTACATCAATTGATGTTTTCCTCAAAAATATTATTTTTGTCAATCACTTGTTGAAAATATGACGAGACGCTGTCAGGCAGTAATTGAAGCTAATGGACACCCTACCAAATATAAAGTGGTCATTAATTGTCCAAATTTGGTATATATTATATCAATTGTCATAATAATAAAAATATATATCAGCTCTCGGTTTTTCGTATCGACAGATCTACGAAAAAACATTTCAAAAATATCAATAACTATAAACAACTAATGGAACCCTTGTTGATATGAAAATGGTTAAATCGAACTTAACGGACCTAAATTCCACCATCGTATGTCACCCCGCCGAAAGAAAAAACATACCAAAAATCAGGGAATTAACCGAATTTAATGAAATTTTCAGTGTTGATATATTAATGAATAAAATATATAATGCACTAGTTATTTTATTTAAGAACTTTTACATTTTTTTCAGGTCAGTTAACTTTGAACCACGTATCTTTGAGAATCTGTGTTACGCCTCAAAGATAAAGAAAATTTATAAGAAAAATATATCTAGTACTCATTTTGAGATTTAAAAAAAGCGGCAAAAGTCAGGAGTAAACCAATTTATGATATGAAATTTAATCGAAAAAAAAAAGCATCGAAATAAAAAATAAAGGATATATATATATATATATATATATATATATATATATATGGTTTGGTGGCTGGTTGGTTTTGAAGACTATCACAAAGCAAGTGTAAAGAAAAATAAGGTAACTATGGTGTTGGTTGTTTATCTTTGATTTATTCTTAATATTTCGAAATAAAGTTCTCTTTGTCTTCGTCCGTGTCTTATACCTTCCAAATCCTGAAAGAATAATCAGACATTGTTGAACAAACACACACACAAACACACACAGACTCACACATACACACACGTAGAGAATTTGGAAGATATAAGACACAAAACAGAATGAACGATTCCTAGCAACAACATCAGACTTCAGAAATCTTCTGACGAAGAAATCTTTATCTCGAAATGTTAAGAATAAATCAAAGGTAAACAACACCATAGTTACCTTATTTTTCTTTACACTTGCATTGTGATAGCCTTCAAAACTAACCACCAAATCAATATAAACACAATGCTTCAAGCAAATTATAAAACACACACACACACATATATATATATATATATATAGGGTACGGCATAAGTAACGCCCTTTGTTTAAGTGGAACAAAATTAAAGTCATTTTGATCATCCTTTATTTTTTTCGAATATGAATGTATTGCCACAGGATTATGGATTAATATAATAGATTAACAAAATTGATATAATGCTCATTCGGTTTAATAATGATCAATACAAATGAAAAAAATATACATTATAAGATATGAAATTAAAAAGAGTGTTACTTATGCCGCACCCTATATATATATATATATATATATATATATATATATATACATATATATTATTGCAGACTTATAGAGATTTCCTTTATTTCTTATATAGTATTTAATATTGGGGAGTGTTTTAGCAAAAATGCTATACAAGCAGTATTATTTTCTTCCACGAAATTTTTTTTCTGGAAAGAATTTTGCGTTACCGTTTGTCTAAACGGTAACGCAAAATTCTTCTTTAGCCGAAGACATTGACCATGCTGCTATCAGTGTAACCGTTTTCTCATTTAGTTGAATAATGACCAATGCAATCCGGACAGTCTTTCCTCACTAAAATTGCCCGACTGTAAGAAATGGGAACTTTCAATAACCCTCATCGTGAATTATGTTCATCTGTCCAATGTTGTGCCAAATTCCAAACACTAATGTTTGGTTTCAACATGCTTGAAATCGCCGCTTATTAACTACGCCTATAAAATATGACTTTGGGGGGTGAGTCACCCTGGGTCAAGGCCGCAGCGTGGGTGGTGCAAGAAATAGTGAAGAGGATCGTGTATTGTAGGGAGGGGGCTTATCACTTTATCAACTGGTTGTTTTAAATTGGCTAGGGGTCAAGAGTAAGACAGACTGTTTGAGCTGTGGAAAATCAACCAGTGAATCACGGTAATATTTCTTCGCTCCGACCGGGTTTGATTAAGCGAAAAAAGTGACATATTACTGACAAACAGGAAGTAGTGGAGGGGCGGGCTTTTTATTGATCTGGTATTTAAGTCGTTACACCGTTCTCTACCTGCTCTCCTAAGTGAAGACAACCTAGTTAGGGTGCTTGCCTTATCCCCAAGTTCTGAATTTTCAAAGAACGTTTTTCGGAGATAATTTGATTACACATTTCAGCAAATTCTGATGAATTCAGAAAATGATATTGCCATAATTTAAAGATTAATTAATAACTTCAAGATAATGATGAATGAAGACTCATCAGTGTAGTATCTGTGCACTCTTTCTACGTTAATTGTATTCGTATTGTGGGTGCAATATCTTGTATTCATCTTGATAGCAACAGATTATCTCTTAAGACTCACCCAATAACAACACCTATAAACCACAAAATGTCGGATCTAATATTAATATCTATTATAATAACCATACACGAAAGTTGATATGCCAGAAAACAACCATTTCTAATGCATTTCTATAGTTTTAAAAAAATCTTTTCCAATGCATTTTTATAGTAAAAATCGTTTCCAATGCATTTTTATAGTAAAAATCGTTTCCAATGCATTTCCATAGTAAAAATCGTTTCCAATGCATTTCCATAGTAAAAATCGTTTCCAATGCATTTCCATAGTAAAATCGTTTCCAATGAATTTCCATAGTAAAAATCGTTCCAATGAATTTCCATAGTAAAAATCGTTTCCAATGAATTTCCATAGTAAAAATCGTTTCCAATGAATTTCCATAGTAAAAATCGTTTCCAATGAATTTCCATAGTAAAAAATCGAATGTTTCCATAGTAAAAATCGTTTCCAATGCATTTTATAGTTTAAAAAATCGTTTCCAATGCATTTTTATAGTTTAAAAAATCGTTTCCAATGCATTTTTATAGTTTAAAAAAATCGTTTCCAATGCATTTTTATAGTTTAAAAAAATCGTTTCCAATGCATTTTTATAGTTTAAAAAAATCGTTTCCAATGCATTTTTATAGTTTAAAAAAATCGTTTCCAATGCATTTTTATAGTTTAAAAAATCGTTTCCAATGCATTTTTATAGTTTAAAAAATCGTTTCCAATGCATTTTTATAGTTTAAAAAAATCGTTTCCAATACATTTTTATAGTTTAAAAAAATCGTTTCTAATGCATTTTATAGTTTTAAAAAATCGTTTCCAATACATTTTACTGCAAAAAATCGTTTCCGATGCATAATATAGTAAAAAAAAAAAATTTTTATAGTAAAAAAATCATTTCTAATTCATTTTTTAGTTAAAACAAAATAATTTCCAATGCATTTCTATCATAAAAAAAATATATTGCCATAATTTAAAGATTAATTAATAGTTTCAAGAAAATGACGAACTTATAAAGTTTTTGTTTCCCTTTTTTACTCCGCCCTCGGGAGCTGACAACAACTTCTACGCTCCTTGAAAGCCGGGTCGAATCTGACAACTAAACTTGTTTTCCTGCGTCTGTAATGGCGCATTTTCTACTGGAAGGTGAAGTTGGGATCATCTAAAATGTCAATCATAATCCCAAACGGGTATGGAAAATTACCCACCTCCGCTTTTAATTCTAATGAACTTTATTTAAAATTCTAACTACAGGTACGTTCACAATTTATGACTGCTCATGAATTGTATCACAAGTTAAAAAATATTTAATCAAGAGCCCTCCACAGGAGCTAGTTTCATTTTTTCCCGACAATGAGCTATTTCTATAAACATAAATGGGCCGTAGACGAATCCCGAAGGACATCCTCTATGCAGAGCTTTCGTCTGGTAAGAGACAGATTGGTTGCCTCCAACTGCGTTTTAAGGATATCTGCTAGAATGATCTCAGGCCCTTCCAGCTGGGAAAATTTGGCTCAGGACCGCCCTCGGTGGCGGCAGGTTCTCCGTAGAAGACTGCTCATGTCTGAAGCCACCCTGGCTCAACACCATGAAGCCAAGAGGTCCAAAAGAAATCAGCGGCAACAAATCACCGGCACATCAACATCTTCAGGGACAGCCTTCACATGCGACATCTGTAGTCGAGAATGTTTTTTCGCACATTGGACTTCACAGTCACAGGAGGGGTTGTATCTTCAGAGGCATAAGAACTATATCATAGTCTTCCGAGACTGCAATGCCAATGATAAGTGAGCTAGTTCTATAAATATATACGACGTCGTCGAGTTCTAGCCGGTCACAATCACCATGTTTCTTTGTTCACTTTTGCGAGTAAATGTAGAAATTAAAGAGAGTTTGGAAATTCCAAGACTAGACAGGAAGGAACGCTGAGCAATCAAAGAACTCCAGACGCAATCGGAAAAGCATCAAGTATTTGCAGATATTGAATTCCTCATTAATCAATAATGGTGACTATCCGCAGATCATTTTCGAACATAATTTATTACATTTCAAACTAATAAACGAGGTCGTTTGGTACAGGTACGTGAGCGAGCATGCGCAAAGCGTGTTAGCTTCTACGGTACGCAGTTTAGTTCGACAAAACCGCTGATGAAACTATGCGATTCTAGTTAAGAGTTTTTAATGAAGATCATTTAAAAGTCCTCGTGTTGGGGTCATCACAAAGTGCAAGTTGAGTACACTAACATGACCTGTTGATATACAACACTATGATAATTTAATTATTACAACTTTTGATATGTTTACTTAAGAGCTATCACAATAGTTCAATATGTAAAAGTATCGTATGGAGATTCTGTTGTTTTTTTTCTGTCTGTAACTGAAACTACATCACTACTTATGTCACAATTCCCTTAGTTATTTACGCCAGATTCTCCATAATTTTATCTTTATTTAAACCTCAATTATTAATAAAATTGTTTTACATTATCAATACTGTTGACCATATCTTACAACTAATAACATGCAATTGTATTTATATATACAACAAAATAGTGATGTACAGCGTGAACGGAAAGGCTAATTTACATATTGATATTAAAATTTTAATTTTAATAAATATGTGCTTGGTATTATTGATTTCTAATTGTTTGGTTTTATTTTTAAAATATCGGGGATAAATCTTGAAAGAAATTCATTAACAAGAAAAAATAACTGTAATTTTATTCTTTACTTCCTATTTTAACTACTGTATTTGACGGCATAGAGGACGCCCTTTTTTTTCAAAATGTTGGCTCAAAAAATTGTCCGGCGTTTTATACATCGTAGGTGAAGTTTGAGACACCTCCCGTCGGCCTAGGCTAATCTTCTCTATAATGCTCACTAACCCAGCTTACGCTCAGTACTTTTACCTACCCTAAACTGCCAAATTGCTTTTATACATCTATGTTTCTGCTTGTGTAATGCACAGCTAGACTGTTTTCAACAATATATGCTTAAATACAGAAAAGAAAACTTTTTTTCCTGAATCTGACCTGCTGAAGTGGGGGTGCGTCTTAAATGCCATCAAATACGGTAAATAGTTTTATTAGGAAAATTTAGCTATAAAGATGGGAGTGATGGAAGAGCAAGTTTCAGTTGTTCTCAACTGAAAACTTAGATACTGGCACTCGGAGGATGCATATATTTGCTAGTAATAATAATCTTGATTTAACTCAATTTTTTCATTCTTTCCTTCTTTTCATTATATGTTCGATTGAAACCGATTAACATTATCGCTTCTGCGTACTCACCCCTCTCCTTATCTTTCTATTTTCTTTCATTTTGCTGTGTTGCATGTCCTTTTTCATATGAGAGAGAGAGAGAGAGAGAGAGAGAGAGAGAGAAAGAGAGAGAGAGAGAGAAATAAATACATAGCATAATATATATCAAATGAAATTTGAAAATCGTATATATAAAAAATATCATATATATAAAATGAAATTTGAAAAAGTATATACAAAAAATATTATATATATAAAATGAAATTTGAAAAAAGATTATATATATATATATATATAAAAATATTATATATATAAAATGAAATTTGAAAAAAGATTATATATATATATATATATATATATATATATATATATATATAATATAAATATTATATATATAAAATGAAATTTGAAAAAAGATTATATATATATAAAAGGTATATAAAATGAAATGAAATATATATATATATATATATAAAGATATAAAAAATCAAATTTTAAAAAAATATATAGATACATAAAATGAAATTTTATAAAGATATAGATATATAAAATGAAACTTAAAAAAGATATAAATTAAAATTATATAAGTAAAAAGTATTAAATCATAACTCACATTTTCACAACACTGGTCATCAGATGAGATTCTTACTGAATTTTTGGCCTTTTTAGTTTTTAATAGATGGTGGGCATTCTAATTTTAGTTTAATAAAAATATATACAGTTTTCATTTTCTTTCTTTATACATCAGATAATCAGGATTTATACTTTTGCATTTTATCTTGGATGATTTGGACGGTCTCATTTTTTTAACCAGAGGGTGTTGCAAGATGATAACGGACGGAATATTTAGGAACAAGCGTATTAATATATAGATTTTGGTAATTGTGGCTGAAGAATATAACTAGTAATGTTGCTGGACTGTAGAATACGCTAACGGCACTTATGGCTAAGTGGTAAGACTTCTCCTAATGAGGCCACCTGTTGGCCATTGATAACGACCCGTGATGCTTAAGAACAAAATCCTTAAAGGTCAATTCTTAAGCGAAATTTAACAGGTTTGAATTCAGAGTTTTCCTTCTCATAGACCGGTTGCCTAACCAAGGTTAAAGTGTCCAGTCTGTCCTACTATTTATCCATAGCTGGAGGGAAAGTCGCTGGATGTATATTTTTCCCGTCAATGTTAGCGCTATTTGAAATGCAAACAGCCTCGTCCAGAATTTAAACCCTGATCCCCGTGTCCATTTCTTACGACGATAACCATTACACACACACACACATATATATATATATATATATATATATATATATATATATATATAAATTGAAAAGGATACATAAATAAAGGAAAGAAAATGTTGAATGGATAAAAATGGTTTAATGAAATGCCAACACGTGTTTCGGCTGTGAGTTTGTCCATGTACACATTGTATTCTATTTATTATTATTTTAGATAATAATAATAATAATAATAATAATAATAATAATAATAATAAAAGAAGAAAAATATAAAATATTTAAGTTTACAAAGGAAACAGCTTTCTTCAGGGCAAAATGTTTGATATTTGAAGTTTAAATGGTCAAAATACAGAAAATTTTGAAGTGTTTTAAAAAATGAATTCTTTCGGAAAAATATTTTGAGACACTTACGTTTTGAGGATAAAGAATATTCAGTGATGAGTGACATTTGAAAAAAGGGGGATTTTTAATTTTCGTTGATAATATTATGGACTTGTGCAAGAAAGTTGAAGTAGAAAGTTGAGTTCATGTTGTTAATATATAGATTTGTTTATTAATTTAATGAATACGTGTATTCTTAAATTCTCTGTATTTTGAATCTTCAAAATTCCCTGTATTTTGACCGTTTAAATTTTTTTTTTAAATTAAACAATTTGTAGACCTTTTTTTATTATAAAATACTTTTCTCTTGTTTGATCTACAACAATAATTCACCTATGCCTAATATATAATATATATATATATATATATATATATATATATGCGACATCTTTGGTCGAGGCTGTTTTTCGAACATTTGACTTTACAGTCACAGGAGGCGCTGTAACTTCAGGGGTACAAGAATTAAAGTCTTCCAAGTCTGCAATGTCGATATATATATATATATATAAATTTGCGTGTGTGTATGTTAGCTTGAAAAGGATTTTAAACACGTGGCGCGCCCACCTTTTTTCATTATAAAACATTTACTCATTAGCCCTACAACAATCGTGTGTGTGTGTTGTGTGTGTGTGTGTGTGTGTGTTATGCGTATTTTAGTACTTTTTAGATAAATTTGGCACACTTTGTTTAGATTTTCATTCTTTTCATTACAACACCCTCCACTCAACCCACAACGTCAACAAACTGGAAAATTTC
>CM042177.1:10480676-10580676 GCA_023376005.1 Doryteuthis pealeii
AGATTTATATGTATAATTTTTATAATAAGTAAAAATAGAATAAAAATCAGTCTAGACTTTATATATACTAGCAAATATATGCACCCTCCGGGTGCAAGTATTTAAGTTTTAATATAATAAAATATCATGTTAAATTAGAAAGGCTAATGAAACTTAATAAGAATTCAGATAAAAATATTTGGAACAGAGGGGGTATAATCAGAAAATAGAACAACTTTGAAACTAACTGTTCCACCATTTTCTCTTACTCCCGTATTTCAGTGGTAAATTTCCCTAATTTAACTATTTAGTTAAAATAGGAAGAAAAGAATAAAATTACAGTTATTTCTTTATGTTAATAGATTTCTGTTAAGATTTATCCCCGAGATTTTTGCTCATATTTATTAAGATAAAACCAAACAATTAGAAATCAATAATACTAAGCATATATTTATTAAAATCAAATTTTTTAAGATCAATATGCAAATTAGCCTTCCCATTCACACTGTAAACCGCTATTTCGTTGAATATATAAATATAATTGCATGCTATTAGTATGTAGATATTGTTAACAGTCTTAATGATGTAAAACAATTTTACTAATAATTGAGGTTTAAATAAAAAATAAAATCATGGAGAATGTGTGCAAATAACAAAGGGAATTATGACTTGAGTAGTAATCATCATTCGTTTATGAACTTGTTTTTTGTTTTGTTTTTTCAATTTTTCATAATATTACATACTGTCGGATTCACTTCCACTTTTTCTTCGCAAATAAATATATATATATATATATATATATATATATATGGCCGTTGAGCGGGAAGCTTCCTCCGCCCTTTCACAGGTTTTGTTTTTCGTCCTGCTGGGTGTCTAGCCACTCTCCTCACCAGGCAAACCTGGTGGGGGTGCCGGTTTAGTCGCCGATGATCCGACTATGCAGCAGGTAGTACAGGGTTACATAATACCCATAGCGCTTTGTGCGACCTGACATGAAATATATATATATATATATATATATATATATATATATATATATATATATATGTGTGTGTGTGTGTGTGTGTGTGTGTGTGTACTCGTTTATGAACTTGTTTTTTTTTGCGGGGGGCAATTTTTCATAATATTACATACTGTCGGGTTCATTTTTCCACTTTTTCTTCACAAATTATATATATATATATATATATATATAGTGTGTGTGTGTGTGTATGTGAGAGAGAGAGGTTCGAAAGTCTAGTCACCCTTGTATATTTTTTTGTGGTAAAATAATTATACAAATCGAAATTCTAGAAAATCTAATTTTTGAATATTTTTAGATTACATAATTTATATATTGTATTATTAAAACAAAAAATTATGAAAGTTAAAACAATATTTAGGGGTGACAAGAGCACCTTATATATGATTTGTTAAAATAATTTTAATCAATTTCACGTGTATTAATAAATTGGTTGAAATAACTTTCATCAAATTCATGTGTGTCAATAAATACTGGTGGTCGACCCTCAGACACCGCCTTTTAGCACCTATGTGATAAAAAGAGAGGGTTTTTTTTTTGGGGGGGGGTGCATAAGAGTAATTTGAAGAATACGGTCGGGACAATCATATAGTTGCTAGGGCTTGACATGACCAGCGTCTGGCCACCCGTTTAGCTGAAGTAAGGCCTGGAGTAGAATGCTGCATGTCACGGGACTATTTAGTACCCAACCACAAACCGCTCAGCTGACAGCGGCTTTTGCACGTGTCACTAATTTGTACTGAAAAAATCACTACGTGAATACCCCCTGCCATCTTTTGTTTTTGTCTGTGAACCAAACCCGGAAACTGATACTTGATCTTTTCACAATAGGGAAATAGTTGAAATATAATATTGATTCTACGCATACCACACACAAGCAAAGTGCAGAAACTGATGGTTAGTTTATTATAATTGAGCAGAAGAACTCGGATTACAATAATAATAGGGATTTATTTGAATAGAATGAGTTACAAGGTGAATAGGTAGGGAATTTTAAAATATTCCTTCATACAGGTAAAAATACTAAGAAAATTTGGTTATTTCCTAGTTGAGTAACATGATATTACGAGTGACCCAGAAAAAACAGAACCCAAATTATTTATTTTCCCATTAAACTAACCCTAAACCCAACCCTAACACTTGTTGGACTTAAACTTTTTAAAAAAAATTAACAGTTTTATTACATTTGTGGGTTCTGTTTTTTCTGGGTCACCCTGTTAATCAACTGGGGGGGGGTATGGTTAGGGTTAGGGTTAGTATAATGGGAATATAAATAAATAATTTGGGTTCTGTTTTTTCTGGGTCACCCTGTAATATCATGTTACTCAACTAGGAAATAACCGAAATTTTAGTACAGTCGTGGATAAAAGAGTTAACGGCGTGTCATCCCGTCTATGGTATAAAATTACCCAGATTGAACCACATATCTTTGAGGCGTAACACAGATTCTCAAAGATATGTGGTTCAAAGTTAACTGACCTGAAAAAAATGTAAAAGTTCTTAAATAAAATAACTGGTGCATTATATCTTTTATTCATTAATATATCAACACAGAAAATTTCATTAAATTCGGTAATTCCCTAATTTGGGTATTTTTTTTTTCTTTCGGCAGAGTGACATACGATGGTGGAATTTAATAATTTAAGTCCGTTAAGTTCGATTTAATCAATACATGTGTATGTGCGCCCGCGTTTAAACTTTTGAGAGCACCCAGTGAGGATCGCACCCACTAGTAATTGCTCGCCATCCATTACACTACTTGTGTATTCAATTTATGTGCGTATGTGTTTATATATACAAGATAGTTGCTGTAAAGTTCTCGGCCAACCAAGAAAGAAATGACATTAGGTACTAGGCGGCATTCCATATATCTACTCACAGTTTCACACACATGGCAGCCTCTTCTTTGTCGGGTCCAAAACTTTTCAGTACATCTCATATAGCTGATGATAGGCGTGGCGCACCACCTCAGTTAAGACAACCTCCCTGGTCTAGCGCTGCCGAAAAGGGGATAGACTTCCTCGCTATTTGATTGATATCGACAATAGGCCACTCTGCAGACTTTACTTACTTGTTACTGGGTTATCAAATTATAATTTTATTTCAGCTTTAAGCTTCTTAATATATAGTTATTTACTTAGTTATTTAGCTTAGATGTGACACAAGGACAGAAGTATGGAGCATCCAGTGAGAATAGAACTCACTAACAGTGGTCTGCTAAGCTAGCCATTAGGCTACATGAGCGGTAAAGTGAGGAGCTGATGGTAGGTGTAGCGCTCCACCTCAGATGCTGAAATAATCTCCTTGGTCTAGCGCTATTAAAAAGGGGATATACTCCCTCGCTGTCTGGCTGATACCGACATTAGGCCGCCCGACAACTTTATATATATATATATATATATATGCGTGTCTGTATATATAAGTGTGTGTGTGTGTATATATATATATAATAAGTGTGTGTGTGTATATATAATATATATATTATATATATAATATATATATATATATTATATATATATATAGTGTGTGTGGTGTGTGTGTGTGTGTCTATATATATATATATGTGTGTGTGTCTATATATATATAAGGGTGTGTGTGTGTTTCTATATATATATATAAGGTGTGTGTGTGTGTGTGTCTATATATATATTGTGTGTGTGTGTGTGTGTGTGTCTATATATATATGTGTGTGTGTGTCTGTGTGTGTATGAGAGAGAGAGAGAGAGGGGGGATACCTGTATGAGTGAAAGTGCTTAACCCTTGAACCTTGATGCAAGAAAAGGTGTTCATCTCCCGATTAAATTCTAGTTGTAGGGTTCGTGTCTGGTAACTGTTTATTTGAGGGTATTAGTCGAGTGGATGTTAGAGCGAGAGAGAGAGAGGAAGATAGGAGAGAAAGAGAGAGAGAGAAGAGGGTAGGGGTTTACGTTTCTACATATCTGCTTCAAAACGAAGGCCTAGCGATGAGGGTGGGGTGGGGTCGAATAAACAAATAGCATTAAGGTCAAAATAACCCAAAAGGCCGCTCCTCTCTCTCTTTATCGTCTCCCTCACACACCCTCCCCCCTCTCTCTCTCCTCTACCTACCTCTCACACACTCTTTCTTTCTATCTCTTCCCGGCACCCACCCCCAATTTTACACTCTCTCTCCCTATTTCTTTCATACTTTTAAAAACCTTTTTTTTTAATCGAAAAGCCCTTTTTTTTTTCATTTTATTCATTTCATTAAAAATCCCTTAAGTGTTCTTCATGCTTTCTTCTTTTTCGTGTTTCGGGGTTTTTTTTGTTGTTGTTCATCGTGGTTTTAAGATTTATTAGGCGAAAGGTAAAAGTAACAGCAAGGGTTCTTTAATCGTAAGAGGAGAGAGATAGAGAGGAGAAAGATAAGGAAAATGAGAGAGAGGGGGGGATGAAAGGAAAAGAAATAAAAGAAAAGACAGAGAATAAGTTAGAGAATGGAAGTGTTAAGAATGAATGAAGGAGGGGGCAAAGAGGGGCGGAAGAGAAAGGAAAAGAAGGGAAAGAAAAAGAGAAAGAAAAAAAGGAAGGGAAAGAGAAGGAAGAGAGAGAGAGAGAGAGAAAGGAAAGGAAAAAGAGAAAGAGAAGGAAATGGAAAAGGAGAGAAAAGAGAGAGAGAGAAGGAAAAGAGAAAGAAAAATAACAAGGCTTCTTTAATCGCAAAAGGCAAAAGTAACTAAGATAAAAGAGAGATAAGGAGAGAGAAAGAGTGTGTGTGTATGTGATTATATATATATATATATATATAATATATATATATATATATATTGATGGATAGATATAAGAATATATAGGAACAGACATAGACATATATGGATATATAGATAGATATATATGGACGGATTGAAATAGATATGAACAGACTCAGATAGAAAGAAAGAAAGAAAAGTCAGAGATAAAATAAGGAAATGAAAGAGTTAAGAATAATTGAAGAGAGATAACGAAAGAGAAAAAGCACAGAAAGAGAAGGAAAGAAATCGAGAAAGAAAGAGGTAGAAGAGAAAGAGAAAGAGAAATAATATGAGTAAAAAGAAAAGTATAGGGAATGAGGGAAACAAGAGGAAAAGGAATATAGAGGTGGAGGGATGAGGAGAAAGTTAAGGAAAGGGGTTGGTAGAAGAAAGGGAAAGGAAAAAGAGAAGGGGGGAAAGTTAAAAGAGAACGAGAAAGAAAAATGGGGGAATAAGGAAAGAGAAGATGATTAAGAGAAAATGGAGAAAGGAATGGAGTAAAAGAAAATATAAAAAGGAGCGAGATTAGAAGGGAAAAGAGAGAGAAAGAGAGAAAACAAAATAAAAGACAAGTGAGAAAAGAGAGAGAGATAGATAGAGAGAGGGTGGGTATGTAATATTGAAGAAAAGAGCAATCAGAAGAAAGGGAGAAGAGATCAAGCCAGAAAGAAAAGGTGGTGTACTAAAAAGAAAAGAAAAGTATAGATAAACGAGATAGATAGATAGATAGATAGGGAGAGAGATGTAATAGAAGAGTAATCAGAAGAAAGAAGGAAGATATAAATCCACAAAGAAAGAAAGGGAGAAGAGATCAAGCTAAAAAGAAAAGTATAGATAAACGGGGAGAGAGAGAGAGAGAGAGCAACGGATATGTAATATTGAATAGAAAAGTAATCAGAAGAAAGAGATGAAGTCAGAAAGAAAGAAAAGGGAGAAGAGATCAATCCACAAAGAAAAGGTGGTGTACCCAAAACAAATGAAAAGAAAAGTATAGATAAACGGAGAGAGAGAGAGAGAGAGAGAGAGAGAGAGAGAGAGAGAGAGGGGGGTATGTAATATTGAATAAAAGAGCAATCAGAAGAAAGGGAGAAGAGATCAAGCCAGAAAGAAAAGGTGGTGTATTAAAAAAAAGAAAAGTATAGATAAACGAGATAGATAGATAGATAGATAGAAAGAGAGAGAGAGAGAGAGAGAGAGAGAAAGAGATGTAATATTGAATAGAAGAGCAATCAGGAGAAAGGGGGAAGAAAGAAAGAAAGGGAGAAGAGATCAAACCAGAAAGAAAAGGTTGTGTACTAAAAAGAAAAGAAAAGTATAGATAAACGAGGAGAGAGAGAGAGAGAGAGACTAAAAAGTCAATTAAACTAGAAGGTTAAAAATAAAAACAAAAAAAACAAAAAGAAAGAAAATAAAAAATGAAAGAAAAACGAAAGAAACATGAATTAAAAAGAAAAAAACGACAATGGAATGAACGGGGGGGGCAAAAAAGAGGTTCGGGGTTAACCGGTACAAAATGCCATTATTGATTTGGGCGTGTGACAGAAAAAAGCCCACCCTCCCTTTATACACACACACACACACACACGAGGCAGACAATCAGACAGGCAGATGGACGAAACATCAAAGTGAATTAGCTGCGTCAAGTCTGTGTATAGTGGATGCGCATGCGTCGGTAATTCTGTGACAATGCGTTTGTAGAGAAACGCCTTCTCACATTAATATGGACGACGACGATATCTTAGGGGATCTACCTCTCTATTTATCTACGCATATATATATATATATATATATATATATATATATATATATATATATATATATATATATATATATATAGAGAGAGAAGAGAGAGAGAGAGAGAGAGAGAGAGAGAGATATGCTTCAGAGCTAATTTGATATGTTTATTTATCAAAATATTTTTATGGCATTAGATCGAAGTCGTCTTTCTTTCTTTTTTTTTTTTTTTTCATGGTTTATATTTTCAACAACTAAGTTTATTTCAGCTTTAAGCTATATATTATATATATATATATATATATATATATTTAACCTTGAACCTTGATGCAAGAAAAGTGCTCATCTCCCGATTAAATTTTAGTTGTAAGGGTCGTGTCTGGTAACTGTCTATTTGAGGATATCTTAACAAACAAGTAAAGGAAATTTAAAAATTTAAAAAATTGGAATAATATAAGAATTTTTTTTTCCAGCGCTGATTTCTTTTAAATACTAACATAGTATCCAATAGGCACCCCAGCTGGGAGCCGTGTCGAAAGGAACACCTTTTGCTCTTCACCGTACGCTTCCGGTTGTGGGACGAGAGGCGCATGGAAAGTAAACTTTATAAATTGTGATACCATTTCCGAACAACATCCCTTTATTTAAATAAAAAATATTTTCATTTAAATAAACATATCTACATTTCTCTTCTGATTAAGCAAAAAATATTTTAATATAAAAACGTGTCTTTTGTTGGAAGTTTTATAATTTAAAAAAAAATCCTATTGAATTAACAATAACAACATGAAATAACTAAATTTTTTTTTCTATTGTATTATTATTCTATTTCTCAATCGAAAACAATAAAAATGTGCCTTTGGGTTGTAAATATACATGAACAAACTTTTAAAAATCTTACAGAGAAAGTTGCAAACAAACAATCGGGAGTTTACGATGAAAAGCAAAAGGGTTCCTTTTAAAACAGATCCCAGCTGGGGTGCCTATTGGTTACTTGGTCCGAAATCTTTGTTGTCCAGTAAGAATCTAAAATGAATTATTACAAAAGGGAGTTTTTACTATACAGAATAAATCCACAAAAGATATTTGCCAATTACCGTATTTAGCGGCTTATAAGTCGCGTGGGCTTTATGGCAGAAAAAAAAGCCCGCCCTCCATTTACACTTCAATTCGGACAGGCATTTAAAGATAAATAGATAAATAAATAGGTTTGAACTATGAATGTCAGGTGAAGAGTTTATAACTGATATTTGTAGCCCCCCCCCCCTCATACACACACACTTGCAGGTCATTTTTTTAAAGTTTCACCTCAAATCCCAATAGTTTACATTAACAAACCTTAATAGGTTTGTTTGTGTAAATAAATGGTTAAACGTCATGACTTAAGAATTTTCCCGAATGGTATTATGTATATGAAGTAATAATAATAATAATAAAATGAAAAATGGACAAAAGAAGAACTCAGACAGATTGACCAAAGGACGAGAAATTTAATGACCATGCACAAGGCTCTACACCCTAGAGACGATAGATATAGACTATATGTATCAAGAAAGGAAGGGGGAAGAGATCTTGCCAACATAGAGGACTGCGTAGAGGTCACAATCCAACAACTCGAAGAATACACAAAAAAGAGCAAACACAGATTACTTATGGCAGCCAACAATAGCAGATGTAATATATGGACAAACAGAAAAACTAGAAAACAAAAATGGGAAGAAAAACAATTATATGGACACTTCAAACGACAAATCGGAGAGGTTGCACATGAAAGACATGGTTAAGAAAGAGAAACCTCAAAAGAGAAACTGAATCACTAAAAATTGCTGCACAAAATAATGCATTAAGAACAAATTATATCAAAGCAAAAATTGATAAGACGCAATAAAACATTAAATGTAGACTATGCAGTGACAGATGAGACTGTAAACCATGTACTAAGCGAATCGAGTAAACTAGCACAACGGGAATACAAAATTAGGCCCGACTGGGTTGGGAAGGTGATCCACTGGGAATTATGCAAAAAATTAAATTTTGACCATACAACAAAATGGTATATGCATAAACTAGAATCTGTTCTTGAGAATGAAACGCATAAAATTCTCTGGGACTTCGAGATAAAAACGAATCACCCCATCCCAGACAGGAAGACCAGACCTAGTGTTGATTAACAAAAAAAAAAACGAGAACGTGCCAACTGGTGAACTTGACGGTTCCAGCAGATCACAGGGTGAAGTTGGAAGAAAACCAATAGATGGACAAATACCTGGACCTTGCCAGAAAATTGAAAAGGCTGTGGAATATTAGAGTGAAAGTGATACCAATCGTAGTTGGTGCACTTGAACGGTCTCAATAAACTTGGGAAAAAGACTGGAGGATCTGGAAATCAGAAGAAGAATTGAGACCATCCAGACTACTGCACTGCTGCAATCGGCTAGAATACTCAGAAGAGTCCTGGAGACCGAGGAGACTTGTTGTCACTCAGACTCCAGTGAAATACCATCAGCTAACGCTGATGTGAAAAACTCAAAAGGAGTAATAATAATAATAATATTATAATAATAATAATAATCTGTGGAAGGTGAAGGTACTAATTGTAATTTGTGCCCTTGAAACGGTTCCCAAAGCCCTGGAAATGAATTTGGGTGAATTAAAAATCAGAGGAAGAATCGAGACCATCCAAACTACAAGCACTGTTGGGATCTGCTAGAATACACAGAAGACCTGAAGAAACTAGTTTCAATATGGATATTATAATGTTGCGTGCTTAATTTCTGAGTATATAAAATACAGGGTTGATCTCTATTCTATGTATTAATGATTTTGACTATAAATTGATAAACTTACGGAATTCCTGTGGGTATTGTAACGTAGTTTCGGTTAGACGGACAGACACCGAACCTCCATTATATAGATGATACTCTGTAAAAGAAATTTCACGGAGTTTTGTAGAGTTTTTTTTAGTGATTGACACTTAAAAGATTTATTCTTTAAACATTTTTGTTCTTGTCCAGATTGTTAATACTAATCAATGCTTCCAAATTATAGACACTGGTACAAGGCTGTATTTACGGAGCGCTCAATTGAGATCAAAATCACAATTCTATTATTTAGTTTCTTCCTGGTAAGCCACTGACCCTTCCAATTTATATTTTCCAATTTCCAATAACCCCCTCTTTTTCTTAATCAGGTCCTTGATTCTTCTTTTGATTTCCTTCCTCTCTCTTTTCCTCCACCCTGTCGGTGGGGCTTAGAATATTCTAAATATCCCCTGCAGAGGGGTAAGACCCAACCCCTCAAAAAAGAGGTGCCACTAAACTGGATCCAGTGATGAGACTTCTGTTTTAAAGATATAAGTAGTTTAGTTTTATTGCTATTATTCCCAGGTTCCTACTGAACCAGAGTGGTAGTATCTTTTAGGGTTCATCTATGGGTCAAATAGATATGTTTAGAAATTATCTGGATTTGATTGGATTGTGTGCCAAAAACAACTTTTAAGAAACAATTAGACAAAAAATGAAAATAGGAACATACAATGAAAGCAATTATCAATTATCCTGGCATAAATAACCCAAGACAGGTTGATATACCATTAAAATCAATCAATGAATCAACCTCTCTTTTCATCCGTTTTCTTCTTTCTTCATTCTTGTTCTTTTGGTTTGGCTACAAAAGTTTAACATATGTATACCACCATAAGATATAATAATGTAAATATTATTTACTAGCGGGTCCCATGGAATTTCCACGAAACAAAACAAAAATCAAGAGGAGTTATTTAAGCCAGAAACGATGATTTGCAATTTCATTACATATAAATTATTTGCAATAAATCCAAAAATATACAATAACAATTGATATGTCAGTATCAGCCATACAGCGAGGGAGTATATCCCCTTTTCACTAACGCTAGACCAAGGAGATTATTTTAGCATCTGAGGTGGAGCGCCACACCTACCATCAGCTCCTTACTTTATCGCACAGATCCCTGTACTACTCATACGCTGAGTTGGCGGGGACCGATATCGAACTAGGAACCTTGTGGTTTCTAGCCGAACGCTCTACCGACTGAGCTAAACCGCATTTGTAAGTATTTAATTCTACAGAAACTTCAAGATCAAAATATAGTTGCATATTCTATTTTGTTGATAATGGTATTGTTGGTACCGAGTAATCTTAATAGCTAAAACATAGCGTAAATTAGGACAGGAGGTTGGGACGACATAAGATCAAAATTACCAAAATATCTTCTGCAATTCACAATTTTAATATTGCAAATAAATCAAACATGTAACTTGTTTTTAAATTATTTTACGTTGGGCATTTAAGCCACGCATGACCATTTGGACACAAGGTCGTAAGTATGGGACATCTAGCGAGGATCGAACTTGCTATTCATTAGTAATGGATCTGTGAGACTAGCTTGTTAACCATTAAACCACGATTGGGCACATTTTTACCCAACCCGTTCACCATGAATAGGATATGACACAGAGGTTGCGAATATGGGAAATCCAGCGAGGATCGAACTCGCTATTCATTAGTAATGGATCTGTGAGATTAGCTTGCTAACCATTAAACGACGATTGGACGCCTTATTACCCAGCCCGTTCACCATGAGTAGGATCGAACTTGCAATTCACTAGTAATGGATCTGTGAGACTAGCTTGTTAACCATTAAAACCACGATTGGGCACATTTTTACCCAACCCGTTCACCATGAATAGGATATGACACAGAGGTTGCGAATATGGGAAATCCAGCGAGGATCGAACTCGCTATTCATGGATATACGATACTAGCTTGCTACCGATTATACCACAATGGGACGCCATAATAAGTTCAATGAAAATTAAATGTTTTTAATTATTGATTGATTTAACGGCATGTTAACCTGTCTAGGGTTATTTTATGTTTACGGGTTATGGTTGGTTGTTTGGTTGTTTTGTTTGACGGCATATCAACCCTTTTCGGGTCATTTAATGCCGAACCAAGTCATCTTTATAACAGTTTGCTTATAGTACCTGCTGTTGCTTAAGTGGTCGCCCATCTAAGTATTGAACAGGCTCATCGTTGCTTAACATCGATGATCTGGTGGGAACCGGTGCTTTCAATGTGACTTGACTATAATCACGGGTTAGGTAATCGTGTTCATTGTATATTTTTATTAAGATTTTTTTAATTATTTTTCTACACATGGTCCTATCGAATACGAATCATTTTTACGCAGATCTATTTGACCCATAAATGGGACCCTAACAGGTAGTATCACTCTGGGTCAGAGTGGTCTTAGGAGTAATCCAATGAAGGAGTACATCACACTCCAGAACGGGAGCCTCACTATCAGATACAGTTTAGTGTCATACCCAGGAGACACCTTTTTGGAGGGTGTTTACCCCACAGCAGGGGATACAATGAGCGTATTCTAAGCACCACTGATCAGGTGATATATTTAAATGAGGGGTTTAAAAGGAACTTTCAGTCTACAATATGTCAAACATTTAGTGGCTGAACTTGAACAAAGGTGTCAAAATTAGGGTGACCCAGAAAAAACAGAACGCACAAATTTTGTAATAAAATTTAATTT
Organism: Doryteuthis pealeii; assembly: GCA_023376005.1. Classification (NCBI taxonomy): domain Eukaryota; kingdom Metazoa; phylum Mollusca; class Cephalopoda; order Myopsida; family Loliginidae; genus Doryteuthis; species Doryteuthis pealeii. The sequence goes on from CM042177.1 coordinate 10,492,747, forward strand.
TAACTATGCTATGGGGGTCTAGGGTTAGGGTTAGGATTAGGGTTATAGTTGGGGTTTAGGGTTAGTTTAATGGGAAAATGAATAAATAATTTGGGTTCTGTTTTTTCTGTATACCGGTGACCCAGAAAAAAAACAGAACCCACAAATTTTGTAATAACACTTAATTTTAACTAGGGGGGTTTAGGGCTAGGGGTTTAAGTTTAGTTTAATGGGAAACTAAATAAATAATTTGGGTTCTGTTTTTTCTTGGTACCCTAATTTTGACACCTTTGTGTAAGTTCAGCCCATTTAGTTTACCAAATTATCAATGATCATTTTGTATAGATTATCTCAATGGAGGCGCGTCGTGTAATGGTTATCCTCGTAGGTTTCCTGAAACTCGGGTTCAAATCCAGGCCGAGGCAGTTTGCATTTTACATAATGCTAATACCCTTGAGAAATGTATTCATGTAATTATTCTTCCTCCATCTATAAAGCCAGTTGGCCTCTTTAAGTTTAGTTCAGTAGCCAGTCAAGGAGAAAGAAAATTGAATTCAAACCTGTTAAACCCCGATTAAGAAATTGGTATTGTGTTACATCCTGCACCTGTGGAGTATTTGGTGCATATATATATATATATATATATATATTATATATATATATATATATATGAGAGAGAGAAGGGGTGGCGAGGATGGGTCAAGGACATATGTGCTATCGGCACGACTTTATGAAGTAATATAATATATTATATATATATATATATATATATATATATATATATATATATATATAAGGGTCTTAATGTCCTGGGTATGACGTTAAACTATCGGGTTGAGAAATTCCAATTCTCGAGCTCTGGGGAGTGTGGAGTACCTCTTCATCACCATTACTACCAGGTCCACGCTGACCCGGAGTGGTAGTACCTGTTAGGGTACTATCTATGGGTTATAGGGAAAAATGTTTAAAAATGAGATTTTTTTTAGAAATGTAACTGCCCTTGCTATAGGTTAAATAGTACCACTACTGTTCTACTACAAAGATGGTTTTGGTATTAATTTACCCATGATGGTTGATATGCCATTAAACAAAGAAACAAAACAAAACCATCGTTTCTTCAACATACGAGTTTGTCTTTTATTCATCATTATTATTTCTTGTACGTTAAAAACGTAATAAATTTCATTATAATCAGTTTTGATCCAAAACCTGATGTAGTCCTATGCCGGTCACGGTGTAAGAAAGGGTTCAAAGTTACATATATTGGATACAAAAACTCCGATGAAGGTTGACAGACAAAAACATTTAATATAGTACAGCACATGGATATGACGAGATATAAAGTACAAGGTAAAACAAGTTACATGTAGAAAGATAAAGACACATTCATGAATGGTACAAGATATACAAAAAGTAGACTAGGGATAGTCCATGCTGTAAATAACTTACAGTAATGTAAGGGGGCGAGGCCCCAACGAGAAGGGTTAGACCTTAACTAACCCATGTGTCTCGTAGTATCAGGCACAGGAAAAGAGAGAGAAAGGGTTTGAACCCGGCGCTTAAATACTATAGCCCCCTAGCGGGCACCAGCAAACTAAACGGGACAGACAACTCTCCCAGGCAAATACGAAACCAACGCTACAACGGTATGAATGATTTCCGTGACTACCACATGTATCTCCGATCAACTGTTCTTTCGATACCCTCTACGCCCACGCTATGTTCCTTTGACCCGTAGAACTGGGATCGATGCAACACGGTCGGAGTGTGTTTGTGACGGGTTGAGAAATTAGTGCAAATAAGATAACACACTGTTAACAACAATAACGGTTTTATTCATATATATTGATTGAATACGTTTTGCACACTAGGTCGGATAGAAAAGACACGATGAGAAGCTTTGTTTTATGTGGACTTAGTTAATATGGAATTATTCTTAGCGGCAAAGTCTATTTCTCCTAGTGGCAATTTTCTTATTTCAGCAATTCCCCGTGGCCCTGTGACAGGCCCCCTTCTGGCGATCCGGACTCTGACTGTCCAGATCTCTGTTTACAATTCAGAGCGAGGATTTTATAAAATAATTGTATCTGTTCCTGTCATCGGGACACGGTCAACAAGTGCTAAAACTGCCAGCCCCGAAAACATCGTTGATTTGACAGACATGTCAACTTTTAGGTCACGGCTGTAACCTTTTCTTCCATCTATAAGCACAATACGTAAAATCAATTTAAAATCAAGAATTTATATATTTTGATTTTTGCATTTCAACAAAACTATTTACGTTAACTAAAAAATATTAACTTCTGCACTTTCCTTTTTTTTTTCTTTTTTCTCTTTTTTTTTTGTTAAAAATTAGTTGACGCCAACAAAAGAACTCCTTGTGTTATACCTATGTAGACGAATACTTCAGCTAGTATTATATCAAGTGCCTTGTTTCTTTTGAAGATTATGTTTGTCCGTTAATTTATTGATTACGTATAGTTACCAGCACCTTCACACAAGCAGGATGTGACACAAGATCAATTTAACAGTTTTGAATTTAGAATTTTCCTTATCCTAGACAGGTTGCCATACTAAAGTTAAAGACCCCAGTCTGCCCTACTATTTACCTATAGCCGTAGTTGGATGTATACCTTTCCCAAGGGTATTAGCGCTATTTGAAATGCAACCAGTTTCGTCTCGTATTTGAACTCGTGTCGCCAAGTCCATTTCCTATGATAATAACCATGACGCGACGAGCGCCTCTAGTTTATCGATTATACGGCTTGATTCCACCATTAGTGGCAACTGGTGAATATTATGAATACCAGCATCTTATTTAGTTATCTCTAGCGATCGTCGACTGACAACATTTGTCAGAATCTCAACGTCCCGAGACGCTGATAAAGCAAGTCTTTTTTTTTTTTTCTTTTTCATCTTTCCCTACAAGTTGTCGTTCGCATTAACCGAACCTTCAAATGTCTCATCATTTTCGATTGGATGTGTTTTCTAATTTGGGAAATTCTCAAGATAATTCTTTTTTTTTTCTTTCTTTTTTATCGAGAGACTGAATAGTGTATGTGTGGGAGGGATAGGTCGGAAGTTTGAAAATGAAAATGAGGGGAGCGTTTAATGAGGGATCATGGGAAAAATGTGACATTTTATCATTTTGTATCTGATCACTCACAGGTCAAACTTAGCCAATTTGCAAAACTTACAAAATTCAGTACTCTCTCTCTGCAACACCCCTTCCCCTCCTCTCCCTTCTACATACACAAACCCACTAATCAGTCTTTTTCTCATTCTGTTCTACATACAGACACATTTTCATTCTTTCCTCTCTCTCTCTCTCTCATATATATATATATATATATATATATATATATATATACTTATCTATCCTTCTGGATCTGTTATTTCTCTTTCTCTCTCTCTCTCTCTCTCTCTCTCTCTCTCTCTCTCTCTCTCTCTCTCTCTCTCTCTCTCTCTCAGTAATGTTCAAAATTAAAGAAATTATCTTGAGTGACCTAGTCCCCTCTCTCTTTCTCTGTCACTTTATTCCTTTCTCACAGTCACCCCCTCTTTAACTTTCTCTTTTTTCACAACCTTCGGTCTTTTCCTTTTACATTTCTCTCACATTCTCTCTTCTCTTTTACTGTACTTCTATTTCTCTTTCTTTCTAACTATCCTCGTTCTCTCGCTTCCCTCACACACACTCTCTCTCTCTCTCTCTCTCTCTCTCTCTCTCTCTCTCTCTCCTTACAAACCTTATCTTCTCTATCTTTCTGTCTAATCTCTCAATTTTTATATTCCCTTTTTGTCTTCCTTTATCTTACTGTGTCCTCCCTCTCTCTCACACACACACACACACACACCCTCTCTAATTATCTATCTTTCTCGTGTCTCATTCTGTCTCGTTCAATTGTCTTTGTCCCCAAACCTTCTCTGATAATTCCTCCCCCACCTCCACACTCCCACATGGCATCCTCCGCTCAACCACCCCCACCCCCTTTGCCGCCATCAGGTATAAATTGCCACCAGATGAACGACGTCATCTTTTGGCTTCATTTGTTCACCACTACCACCCCAACCCACGCGCCACCATCAGCGTTATTCACCAGCCTCCTTTCTACCCACCCCCACCCTCCCCCATTCCAGGAAAATGCACTCAATGACACCGCGCGCCTCTTAACGATGTCATCCTGATCCGTCGCTACCATTTCTTTGTTCGGCATTCTTCGAAAATGGAATGAGAGAAATGAAACAAAAACAAACAAAAACGCACGCACACACACACACAAACCCTCTATCTATATCTCTCAATCTCTCTCACTTATATATATATATATATATATATATCGCTCCCTATCTATTTATCTATCTATCTATATATATCTTTCAATCTCTCACTCTCTCTCATATATATATATATATATATATATATCAATCTCTCGATCTATCAATCTCTCTATCTATCTATATATATATATCTCTATCTATCTCTCTATCTATCTCTCTCTATATATATCTATATATATATATATATATAAATCTCTCTCTCTCTCTATATATATATATATATATATATCTATATCAATCTCTCTATATCTATATCTCTATATACTCTCTCTCTCTCTATCTATACTCTCTCTCTATCTCTATCTCTCTATATCTCTCTCTATCTCCTCTCTATCTATATCTCTATCTATACCTCTCTCTATCTCTCTATACCTCTCCTCTATACCTCTATCTATCCCTCCCAATCACTATCTATCTATCCTCCCAATCACTCTTTCTCTATCCTCCCAATCTCTCTTTCTCTATCCCTCCCAATCTCTCTCTCTAGTATAAAATTAAATTAAAACAATAAAAATGTGGGGGGAGGGCATTTGTGTTATATTTAGTTTGATTGTTTTCGTAATATTTCTTTCTTTTTTTATTTCATTTTAACCTAAAGTAGCAAAAATAATATTTAAAAGAAAAAAGAAAAAAGAAAAAATGGCATTGTTATCCAAACCTCAGATAACATTTTTATTCAAGGTTAATGCGTCTATTATTTCTTTTAACATTTACAGCGCACCCCCCGCCCCTTTTTTTCTTTCTTCATCCGCCCCCATCCCATCTTCCTTTTTCCCCGATTGATTCAATTTATTTATTTAATTCTTAATTCTTTACGATTGGTGCCCGATAAAAATTACACGGTAAAAATATCACAGGTAAAAAAAATAATAAATTACATTAAATTAAAAACAATAGCCTTTTGACTCGAATTGATCTCCTTATACCTTTGGTGTGGAGAGAAATTTGGGTTAAATCGAACTTAACAGACTTAAATTCCACAATCGTATGTCACCCCGCCGAAAGAAAAAAAAAAAAACCAAAATCAAGGAATTAACCGAATTAATGAAACATTCAGTGTTGATATATTAATGAATAAAAGATATAATACACTAGTTATTTTATTTAAAAACTTTTACATTTTTTAAGATCAGTTGACTTTGAACCACGTATCTTTGAGAGTCTGTGTTACGCCTCAAAGATACCTGGTTTAAAGTTAACTAACCTAAAAAAAATGTACAATTTCTAAAAATAAAATAACTGGTGCATTATATCTTTTATTCATTAATATATCAACACTGAATATTTCATTAAATTCGGTTAACTCCCTGATTTTGGGGTTTTTTTCTTTCAACGTGGTGACATACGATGGTGGAATTTAGGTCCATTAAGTTCGATTTAACCCTAAATATACTCTGAATATTTAACCGAAATTTGTTTTGTTTTGCGGCAATATCAACCACGGCCGCTCATTTAATGCCGGCTAAGTTTTGAACGATTCTTAGCGATAGTTTGGAAGAAAAAGTTTTAAATTAAATTTTTTTGTAAACAAATTTTCTATTTAACCCATAGATATGACGATAACATGTACTACCACTCCGGGTCAGAGTGGACCTGGGAGCAATGGTGATTAAGAGGTGCTCAACATTCCACAAACTCCAGAACTGGTTTGGTTTACGGCATATCAACCTCGTTGGGTCATTTAATACCGACAAAGTTTTGAAATAAATTAATTCTTAATGGATACTCAATTTTTTTTTTATAAACATATTTTACTTTTTAACCCATAGATGGGACCCTAACAGGTACTACCACTCAGGGTTAGAGTGGACCAGAGAGCAATGGTGATGAAGGGGTGCTCCACATTCCCCAAACCTCCAGAACTAGAACCTCACCATCAGTTAGAGTTTAACGCCATACCCAGGACATGAAGACCCTCAATCACCGCCTTCTAGCACATATGGTAAACAGGGTAGGGGGTTGTCATAAAGGCAATATGGCCGGCACAATCATATAAGTGCTAGGGCTTGGCATGATCAGCCGTTTGGTCGGAGGGAACCTCTCCAACCGCCATTCTAGCCATAGTAAGGGCTAAAGTGGGAAGTTGCATGTCATGGACTGCTCTACTAGGATTCCGTCCACCCACGGCCAACAGGGGTAGAAATTTGACTCACCCAAATATACCTAATACGTGAGGGACATATACAACTTTATTCCACATTGCTTCAAAATTTTGCATTTTACGCAATATAAAAGTTGGCGGAGTGGCCTATTGTCAGTACCAGTCGGACAGCGAGGAAGTCTATCCCCTTTTCGCTACTGATTGTTCTGTTTTTTTGTTTTGTTTTTTTTGTTTTTTTTATGTCGAGGTGAAGCACCACACCTCCTGCCAGCTCTCCACTTTACCGCACAGACCAGATTACCCAATATGTGCTACTCATGCGCTGAGTTGGTGGGGACCGGTATCGAACCAGGAACCTTGTGATTCCGAGGCGGGTGTTCTATCGACTGAGCTAAACCGGCCGCTTGTACAATACACTCCTCCAAAAATAAAGTGCTCCTTATTCGATATACCCTGGTCATAAAACTAAATTTTTTAAAAAGTACTTTATTATTTCTAAAACTTTAGTTAAATAGTTTTATAAGAGTGTTATTATACTAGGGAGACGTAAAATGCGTCGCGAACAGACGAAGTTTGGGCCATCCTATATCTTATTATTATTATAATGGAGATTGTGTGTTTGTCTGTCTGTAACCGAAACTATATTACTATACAAACCACAATTCCTTTTGTTATTTACATCATTCTCCATGATTTTATTTTTATTTAAACCTCAATTATTGATAAAATTGTTTTACATAATTATGACTGTTGACCATATCTACATGATATTTTCCACGTACCCCACTTGTACGGGTCAGGCACAAAGGCCCTATTTATGTGGGACCACCCACAAGCCGAGACTCATGGGGTGGCAGGTGAAAAATTGCGTCGATCCCGTCGGCATTCCCCCTAAAGGGGGGCGCCTCAGGCACTGGGCAATAAACCCAGCCCTGCCCCTTTAAATCAAGGGGGCAGGTGTTGCCTGGGGGGATGGCCCCCTGGGATCGACGCTATTAACTTGTAAAGATCCAGGGCCGAAGCCACTGGACCCCCGGCGTTGGCCGGAGCTACATAGTATTTACCGCGTACCCCACTTGTACGGGTCAGGCACAAAGTCCCTATTAACGTGGGACCACCCACAAGCCGAAGCTCATGGAGTGGCAGGTGAAAAATTGCGTCGATCCCGTCGGCATTCCCCCTCAAGGGGGCGCCTCAGGCACTGGGCAATAAACCCAGCCCTGCCCCTTTAAATCGAGGGGGCAGGTGTTGCCTGGGGGGATGGCTCCCTGGGATCGATGCTATTAACTCGTAAAGATCCAGATCTTTTAACTAAATAGTTAAATTAGGAAAATTTACCAATGAAAGAGGGGAGTAATGGAAAATGATGGAAGAGTTACTTTCAAAGTTGTTCTATTTTTCAATCATACCCCCTCTGTTCCAAATCTTTTTATCTGCATTCTTATTCAGTTTCATTAGCCTTTCTAATTTAATATGATATTTTATTATATCAAAACTTAAATACGTGCACCTGGAGGGTGCATATATTTGCTAGTCATACTAAAGTCGTCTTTTAAGAACGCTATGCCATTTTCTTCTTTGTCGGTTACCGGCAAAAAATGTACCTCAGAAATTTACCGTGTGCTCTTTCTCTTTTGATATACTTTTTATCGGAAAAATGATTGATAGATTTTGGTTTACAATCCCCTCCCCCTCCTCTGGATAAAATAGAAATAAGAAAATCTATAATAGGAAACTTATTCGAGTTGTTTTTGTTTTTTGTAAACATATTGTTTCTTGTTTAGTGTTTTGTTTTGAATTTCAAAATTTCTGTTATCAACTAATTATAAACATCTAGATTTGGAAGTGCGTAGTGTATTGGTTAGAGTCGTGGGAAATGGACTCGTCAACCAGAGTTCAAATCCTGGACATTTCACATTGCGCTAATACCATTGGGAATGGGTTGCATTCATCTCCCCCTCCCAACTATGGGTAAATAGCAGGGTAAACTGGGCTCTTTAACCTTGGTTAGAAAACTGAATTCAAACCTGTTAAATTCCGCTTAAGAAATTGACTTTGGGTCGCATCCTGCTCGTGTGGAGGGGTTGGTAAATATATAAACATTTGAGGGTTGTTTTTTTGTAAATTGTTTTGAAATTTGAGTTTGTGTTTTTTGTAAAAATATATTGTAAAAATTTAATTGAAAAAAGTTTAAATTTAATCATGTTGTCTCATTTCTTATTTGTAATTTATCCGGTGGGGGGGGGGGCATTGTAAATAAATAATAAAAAAACTAAATTATTTTCCCGATTAAAAAAGTATATCAAAAGGAAAAGAGAAAGTTTCTAAGGGGGTACATTTTTACACCGGTAACCGGCAAAGAAAGAAAAAAGAAAGGAAAAGGCATAGCGTTATTAAAGGTAGAAATCCGGGACGACTCTAGTATAATAGCCCCCTTTTAAGGTATCAATGAATAAAATATTCTCTTATAAATTCATTTGACCCCGTCGCATGAGATACAAATTTATTTTCCTCTTCAATTTTTTTAATTGCTTTTCTGAATTTATTGTAGTATTATAATTATAATTAAGGGCTGGTTTAGCTCAGTCGGTAAAGTGTTGAGCAGGAAACCTGGTTGGATACCGGCCCTCGCCAACTCAGCGAATGAGTAGCACAGGAATCTGTGCGATAAAGTAAGGAGCTGATGGTAGGAGTGGCGCTCCATTTCAGACGCTAAAAACAATCTCCTTTGTCTAGCGCTAGTGAAAAGGGGATAGACTCCCTCACTGCCTGGCTGATACCGACTTTAGGTCACCCCGACGACTTTACTTACTTTATAATTGTGAAACTCCAATAGAAAGATTATTTGCTAACTTTTCAGCCATTAAATTTGTTGCTAAATACATCGCACCAAAATGTTAAGAAACTGCATTTGAAACAATGGTTTCTTCCTCTGACCTTTGACCCGGTTAGGGTCACATCTACGGGTCAAATAGATAGATTTCAAAATTATTAGTACTAGCAAAAGTATGCACCCACTGGTATTTAAGTTTTAATGTAATATATATTAAATTAAATGACAAAGACTAACGAAACTAAACAAAAACGAATATCATGTTATTGGGATTTTAAAATGATTTCTATATAAAATTATACAAAGCGCGTGGTGTAATGGTTTAAAATCATGGGAAAATGGACTCGTCGCCCCGAGTTCAAATCCTGGACGTGCTAATTGCATTTCACTTAGCGCTAATACCCTTGGGAAAGGTATGAATCCTACTCTCCCTCCAGCTCTGGGTAAATAGTAGGGCAGACTGGGCTCTTCAACCTTGGTTGGGCAACCGGTCTAGGAGAAGGAAAACTCTGAATTCAAACCTGTTGAACTCCGCTTAAGAAATTGACCTTGTGTCGCATCCTGTTCGTGCGGAGGGGTTGGTAAATATATATATAAAATTATACATAGAATTGCTTTTAACACGTTTAAGAATAATATGATAGTGTTAGAAATCGGAAACAGCAAAGAATTATCTATTAAAGCCAGTTTTGTTAAAATCATTATGCAAATTATTCCCACCACATACTATGTAAATCTTTATTTCTTAGAGATATATAACATATTTCAGGATTTTTAATGCATGGGCAGTTTTGCGGCAAATCTAACAGGTAGACTTTAACAGAGACATCGTTAATAAATAATTAAGATTAAGTAATGACTATTTCATAAAATAGGTACAAATTCACAAAATCAGAGGAAAAAATAAGTTACCTTATGTACATGTAGGTTTTTGCCAAAAAGGAACAAAATTGTTTGTTTATTGGTTTTAACGGCATATCAGCCCGTCTGGGGTTATGTCATGCCTAACAGTTAGGAAGTTATACATATCGTGTATTCATATTTATATTTTTTAGTAATTGGTTTTAAAAATGTGTTAGCATTATTGGAGATTATGTTGTATGGTATTGATTTGTTTCATGTCTATATTCTATGGTATAATTTTATTTCCCTCAAAAAAGAGAGAATATCTTCCATGTTGACATTTTCAAACAGATCTTTCATATTGTTCGCTTTAAAATAACGTTTTCTGATATGAGCCAGAAACCTGTATTCCATGAATAAGTGTTCAATTGTCAAAGATGTTTGACATGTTCCAAATTGTGGTTGTTGTTCTTGTTTGAGTATATTGGAGTGTGTTAGTCTTGTATGACCAATGCGTAATCGAGATACAATGACTTGTTCCTTTCTAGACTTCCTTAAAGTTGGTATCCAGCCTCCGAAAGTGGATTTGATTAGGAAGAGTTTATTGTGGATGTTGTTATTCCAGTGTTGTTGCCATTTTGTATGAAGGAATCTATTGATTTTAGGTTTCAAGTCCGTGTATGGTATTTTGAAATTGGAAAATCATGCACAAGCCATAAGAAAACTAAAATTAAAAGGAAAAGAAATGGAATAATTGTCAAGTATATATATATATATATATATATATATATATATATATATATATATAATTCCATAATATATATGTATAACAAACTTTAAAAAATCAGAGAAAAAAATCCACAGTAAAAGATGTTAATTTTTGTTCAATATCCATAGTGAGTTGGTTGTCTGAAGATGCTAAACTTCTTTTAAATAGAAGTTAGATCGAAATAACTATTTATAATAGCCAACATGACAGATGATTATTATATATATATATATATATATATAAATGAACCGGTTTAGAAGACCCGCCTAGGAATCGCATGGTCCGATACCGGTCCCCACCAACTCAACGTATGAGTGGCATAGATTGGGTAATCTGATCTGTGCGGTAAAGTGAGGAGCTGATGGTAGGTGTGGCGCTCCACATCAGCAAAATAATCTCTCTGGTCTAGCGCTAGCGAAAAGAGGATACACTCACTCGCTGTCCGGCTGATACCGACAATCGGCCATTCCGCCAACTTTACTATATTTACTTGCAAGTCCAGAATTGGACTAATGATCCACCTTAGGGTCAACAAATGAAGACATGCAGTGACGTCATCGTCGTCTGCGACGGACTTCGAAAAGAATGAAAAGAAAGACTATATATATTTCTCTGAGGAAGGCTCAGAGATACTAAAAAAAAAATAATCACCTTACTGCCCACGAATCTATTAATGATTCTATGGTCAAAATTATTCCTATGTCAGTTTTGGCAATAAATAAGGCATTTGCTTGTCATTTTTCTTGAGATTTAACCGGGGCTTCCCAGAAGAAGGAGAAGAAATCAGTCAGCCCTAGGCGAGGCGCTGGGTAAATTTAGAAGCGTCCAGCCTTGGCTACAAAGCGTTTCTGATTTAAGTGTCTGGCGGCGTGGAAATGATTGGAAGCCGTTCGATGAATTCACCTCTGACTCGAATAACTATGATTAATTATAATTGATTAGTGGAAAGAAAATGTGAAATAGAATATTAATTAAAGTCTTTTGGGCAAAGAACAGAAATGACTGGAAGGCCAAGTCCAATAATGAGAAACTCGTTAACCACAACGGGCTTTTGTCTAATTGACTGCCATATTGTGTCGTGTGGTTTTTAGATAGGAGAGAGAGTGTTATATATAGAGTGTGATTGTGTGTGTGGTAGAGAGAGTGAGTGAATGTTAGATAGAGAGAGAGAGACATGAGAGAGTTTGTGTGTGAGAGAGCGAGAGACGTGTGAGAGAGTGATAGAGTGTGTGTGTGTGTGCGTGAGTGAGTGTTAGTGTGTGTGAGAGAGAGAGAGAGAGAGAGAGAGTGACGTGTGAGAAAGAGAGTGACGTGTGTGTGAGAAAGAGAGTGTGTGTGTATGCGTATGAAAGAGAGAGATTGTGTGTGTGTATGCGTATGAAAGAGAGAGATTGTGTGTGTGTGTGTGTGTGTGTGTTAGAGAGAGTGTGTGTGTGTGTGTGTAAGAAAGAGAGAGAGTGTGTGTGTGTAAGAAAGAGAGAGAGTGTGTGTGTGTGTAAGAAAAGAGAGAGTGTGTGTGTGTGTGTAAGAAAGAGAGAGAGTGTGTGTGTGTGTGTGTGTAAGAAAGAGAGAGTGTGTGTGTGTGTGTGTAAGAAAGAGAGAGAGAGTGTGTGTGTGTGTAAGAAAGAGAGAGAGTAAGAGAGAGAGAGTGTGTGTGTGTGTAAGAAAAGAGAGAGAGAGTGTGTGTGTGTGTAAGAAGAGAGAGAGAGAGTGTGTGTGTGTGTGTAAGAAAGAGAGAGAGAGAGGTGTGTGTGTGTGTAAGAAAGAGAGAGAGTGTGTGTGTGTGTGTGTAAAGAAGAGAGAGAGTGTGTGTGTGTGTGTGTGTAAGAAAGAGAGAAGTGTGTGTGTGTGTAAGAAAGAGAGAGAGAGAGTGTGTGTGTGTGTGTAAGAAAGAGAGAGAGTGTGTGTGTGTGTGTGTAAGAAAGAGAGAGAGAGTGTGTGTGTGTGTAAGAAAGAGAGAGAGTGTGTGTGTAAGAAAGAGAGAGAGAGTGTGTGTGTGTGTGTGTAAGAAAGAGAGAGAGAGAGTGTGTGTGTGTGTGTGTGTGTGTAAGAGAGAGAGAGAGTGTGTGTGTGTAAGAGAGAGAGTGTGTGTGTGTGTGAGAGAGAGAGTGTGTGTAGAGAGAGAGAGTATGTGTGTGTGTAGAGAGAGAGAGAGAGAGAGAGAGAGAGAGAGAGAGAGAGAGAGAGAGAGAGAATTGGGGCCAGTTTGCAGAAAAGATGGTCGCATTGAAATGAGAAGTTACTGACCAAAGATATTTATGACCGATCATTACCATTGAATGGTGAACTAATCAAGTGAATGACCCCCGGGGAATAGATGAGGAGTCGAACAAAGAGCTGACACAAACAGGTCACAATTGACGGCTTGACAATTTCCCATGGGATGACATATTGAAATCAGTCAGACTTTAAAATGCCGCCAAGCAAAGCCGAAATAATAAAATAAAAAAACTGAAACGCTGGGAGAAAGGGCTTTATTTTTCTGAAACACTTGGAAATTTATTGTTTGAATAAAAAAAATAATTGTATTATTTCTTTTAACAATAACAATAAAAGCGTAATGTCTATAGCAATCATAATAACGTATATACACCCCTATGCATATTAATTGAAACAACCGGTTTAGTTTCCTTTCTTTGGCCATACGGTCAGTTTTAGACACACTGGAGTGACAAGATGTAATCGATTATCATTTTTTCCCCTTCGGTTAGGTGATTTGCAATAAGAAAAGCATAACGCTTTAGTTTCCTTTCTTTGACAATACGGTCAGTTTTAGACCCACTGGAGTTACATGATGTAATCGATTACTATTTTTACTCCGATTAGATAATTTGCAGTAATAAAAGCATAATGTCTATAATAATCGTAATAACGTATATACACCGTTGTGCAAATCAATTGAAACAACCGTTTTAATTTCCTTTCTTTGGCCATACGGTCAGTTTTAGACCCACTGAAGTGACATGATGTAATCGATTGCTATTTTTTCCTCAGATTAAGTGGTGTGCAGTAATATGAATCTATCTTCGGGGTTTCTCTGAATTTTTGAGATGAGGCTTGATAATTTGTATTGTTTGGATTATTCGGACTATTGTCCTCATCTTTATTGCTATCTGTACAACGTTTCGGCTGAAGTGCCCTCCGGCCTTCTTCAGGTATTTCTTGAGATGAGGCTTGATAATTTGGATTATTCAGACTATTCTGACAGGTATTTCGAGAAGGTTCCCAAGTCCGACAAGAAATACCTGAAGAAGACCGGAGGGCACATCGACCGAAAAGTTTTACAGATAACAATAAAGATGAGGAGAATAGTCCGAATAATCCAAATAATACATATTTTCGGGTGTATGATGAAATTTGTTTGACCTTAAAAAATATTGCATCATCCGTGACTGCATAAGATGTTTATCATACCCAGACACTATTGTCTCCACAGTCGATTAGTTGTCATATGGCCACTGTCTGCAATGGACATTACTCCAAGGAAGCGTACGAAAATTGTAACGCTGCACGAACACACTGGCGATTTTGTAAATTTCTTTGAACTTTAAGGGAGTTCTCTTCTCGTTTATATATATATATATATATATATATATATATTGTATATATATATATATGTATGTGTGTGTGTGTGTGTAAAATAAAACTGGAAGTGAATCCGACGGTAAAAAATGAATAAAGGAAAGAAAGTATAGAATGGATGATATAGGATATTTTAATCAATTTTACTTACACTTGTTTCGGTCAGGAATTTATCCATGTGTACATTATTCAAACTATTATTGTTTTTAAATAACCAAATGAAATGAAATAATAATAATAATAATCATTTCAAATAAGGATTTACTCTGATGAAGGTCGAATTTTCTTTGTGTGCGGAACATTTCTACATTTTTTTCTATTATTATTATTTCATTTGGTTATTTAAAAATAATAATAATTTGAATAATGTACACATGGATAAAGTCTTGACCGAAACACGTGTAAGTAAAATTTATTAAAATATCCTATATTATCCATTCTATACTTTCTTTCCTTTATTCATTTTTTCAACATATATATATATATATATATATATATATATATAATGTGTGTGTGTGTGTGTGTTTATAATAATAATAAATCATCAAGTCGTGCTGACAGCATGGCATCCAGTGTTCGTACAGAGCTAATGAATGTAATTTTCACTGATCGACTAACACTAGTGGGTCCATATGTTGGTGGTCCGCAGGAGAACGTCACTTATGAGTTCGTTTTTACTCTTCCAGCATGTTTGTCTCTTTTGGATGGATTGTGTGATAGGAGGTATAGCTGTTTTTTTATGGGGTACTGCTTCCAGGATTTGTTCAAGGCAGCACCCAACATCCTTGTGTAGTTTCTATCTAGCTTTTTATCCAAGTGTTACGTTAATGCAAGTGGTGCAGCTATACAGTAGCCCGAAAGAATTATTGCTTTATCTTATCAGAGATAAAATTTCGGTAATCCTTAACTTTTTCCTCGTAAATTCCTACCATAAAATAAACTGAACCCTCATTTTATGTCCGTGTTTTTGCAATAAATGTTTTATTTTTCTTGCACCGGTTATTTTACAATACTAAATACATATTCTTTATCTGTTAAAGAATGAAAAACAAATAAACTATATTTAGTATTGTAAAATAACGGGTTCAAGAAAAATAAAACATTTATTGCAAAAACACAGACATAAAATTAGGGTTCAGTTTATTTTATGGCAGGAATTTACGAGGAAAAAGTTAAGGATTATCTAGATTTCTATATGATCGATAATATCAATACCAATCCATGCCTTTCTAAACGTATATTAACATCACTTTCTGTAGATGAGATATTACTATCTAGGTATGTGAATTGGTCTTCTAATGTCAGAGTCTTGCCATCCGATGTGGAGATGTCTCTATTTAATTTAAAACACATGGAGACTTCTCTATAGCAACATTAACAATGATTATAAAACATTAATGATTATAGCGATTGTAACAATAATGAAAATAATAAAATTAATATAACTAGCAAAAAACGCCCTCGGGGCAGAGTAAAAATCTATTTTTGAAAGATATTGCCCTAGTGGGGCGGAGTTAAAAATTCAATATCAGAGAGATTTTATCATAAGTAAAATCAAATTTATTAAAGGAGTAAAAAATTTGAAATAAAACTTTGTTCGGTCCCCTCAAATAAAATGTGGCGCGCATCTATTAATTAGATAATTTAAATATTTCACACATAAATTTTACACAAATCGTAAGTAATTATTTGTACATTTTTGTTAAATAATATATAATATATATATATATATATATATATATATATATATATATATATATGTGTGTGTGTGTGTGTGTGTGTGATTTTCATTATGATTATTGTTATAGGTGATATAACCTATTTACATAATGGAATAATCCTACTATAAGTAGCAAAGACAATTGACACGATTCAGTTCTAGACTCTATTGTCGGGCGTAACTTCACTTTCCTTCTGTAAATTCTACTTTCTTTGTCAAATACAATTGTATCAACTTTCACCAGTCGTTTGTCTTTATTTGTGACCCTAAATGACCACACAACAATTATACATATGTGTGTGTGTGTAATTTTTATTATGATTATATATATAAGTGTGGTGTGTATGTAATTTTCATTATAATTTTTTCTCAATTTGTTTACGCCTTACATTTAAAACCAATATGCACGCCTAATTCATTTAATTATAACTAGTTAATTTTCAAATTAGATATGACTTCAATTAAGCACACAATCTCCCCAAAATTGTCGGCTATCGCCATCTCAAACAGATTGTTTGTCTACTTCACACACACATATATATATATATATATATATATATATATGTGTGTGTGTGTGTGTGTGTGTGTAATTTGCATTGTGATTATATATATATTATATCATAATGAGAATTTTATATGGATTTTTTTATTAAACTTAGTTTAAATTTTTGGCGATTTAATATTTTATTTTTCAATCTTATTTATAAATTCCCTAATGTTTTGTTCATAACTTTACAAATCGGACAATAAAACATTCATTGAACTGGACTTCATTGTGCATCATCGCACTCACAATCTGTTCCCTATTTATAATTGCTATTGGGATAGAATGCAGGGAGTGTTGGTCCATGCCTTCCCCAAGGGCATCAGTGCAAATTCAACATTGGCTACAATGATCACAATTCATATTCACTTCAACGGTTTCATTTTCCATATCAACTGCGCTAAATTGCCACTGTTGTCAATAACAACAATAGCAATGGCCGTGATAACGAAGAAGGGGGAAGGGGAGGAGGGAGGGAGAGGGTAGAAGAAAGAGTGGGAGAGAAGAGGTGGAGGAATAGAAGAGGAGCTGAAAAAGAGAGAAAGAAGAGATGAGAGAAAGAAGAGAAAGAAAGAGAGAAAAGAGAAGAGAGAAGAGAGAAAGAAGAAGAAAGAAAGAAGAGAGAAGAAGAGAAAGAAAGAAAGAAAGAGAGAAGAAAGAAAGAAAGAGAAAGAAAAGAGAGAGAGAGAGAGAAAGAAAGAAAAGAAAGAGAAGAGAGAGAGAGAGAAAGAAGAAAGAAGAGAAAGAAAGAGAGAGAGAAAGAAAGAAAGAGAGAGAGAAAGAAAGAAGAGAGAGAGAAAGAAAGAGAGAGAAAGAAAGAGAGAGAGAAAGAAAGAGAGAGAGAAAGAAAAAAGAGAAAAAGAAAGAAAGAAAGAAGAAAGAACAATGAAGAAAGAAAGAGAAGGAATAAAGAGAGAAAAAGAAAGAAAAATTAGAAAGAAAAAAAGAAAAAAGAAAAAGAAATGAAGAAGAGAGAGAAGAAAGAGAAAGAAGAAAAAGAAAAGAAAAGAAGAAAGAAAGAAGAAAGAAAAAGAAAAAAGAGGAAGAAAAAGAAAAAAAAAGAAAAAAAAAAAAGAAAAGAAAAAACAGCTCAACAAAATTGAGTTATACATAGGGGAGATGATGGTAGGAGTGGCGCTTCACTTTTGATGTTAGAACAATCTCCTTGGTCTAGAGATGACAAAAAGGAGATATACTCCCTCGCTATCATATTGATACCGACAATAAGCATCACCAACGACTATCACTATAATTCACCAAATTTCTTTTTTTGTCATTGTCAGTCATAGTTATAAAGACCACCAAATTTTCTGGTTTGAGCTATGCCCACCGACATTTCTGGGTAGAGTTATTTTCTTACTAATGTTTCCAGCTTATCAAATGCAGAAAAATCTCCAAATTTTTAGTTAGGTGTTCAATTAAAATGTAAGCATAATTCTAAAATTGGACCTTACTTGATTTCTGCCAAATTAGCTAAAGCAAATCTTTAACGTTTTGTTTTAACCGTATAAAGTAGACATCTAGGTGCGAAATTTCCAAACCAGAAACCACACTTATGACCTTTTCAAATGGTTTTCCTACAATCTCATAGAAAATATATCACCAGAATTAAATATTCTCATCTGCACACTTTAATTCGGGTGATAGATTTTTTTTTGAGATTCCCTGTATTTGTAAAACCTGTCTGATGAGGCTAAACTCATTATTTGAGTTTTTGGTAGAAATAAATATTATAACGGGATGACGGTATGTTAAGTTTTTCTTTCTATGAAACATACATATCATAGAAAGAAAAACTAAAGCGTAAACGCAACGCTGTCCTATAAAAGGGATGGAGCACTCTATGGCGGTCTTTACATACATACAGATGTGTGTATTAAAACAGTTAAAAAACCCTTCCCATTCTGTAGGTAACGATAGCCGAGTGATTAAGCTGTCCGACTGATGCTGAATCGATCGGGTTTCTATCCCGGCTGTAGGTAGCTTACAGATGTCTAGCCACACTGAGAGAGGTGTGATAGGTCGAAACACGGTGTTTGTGGATGACTATATATATATCACCCATTAAATTTTACGTTAATTTTGTTTCAATACACAAAACATAATATACATATACGGGTGGGCATCCCATGTTGGTGTAATGATTAGCAAGCTAAAGACACACATCCATTACTGAATAGAGACTTCAATCCTCTCTTGATACCCCATACTTACCACCTTGTGTCACATTCTACCGGCGACGAACTGGTTTAATAAATGCCAGGGTGTCCCATCGTGGTGTGACGGTTAGCAAGTTAGTCTCGCAGATACATTACTACTGAATAGGGAATCCTTACCGGGTGCCTCATATTTGCGACCTTGTTTCACATGGTGAACGGGTTGGGTAAATAACTACATAGGGCCGGTTTAACTCAGTAGGTAGAGCGTCTGCTTAGGAATCACAAGGTTCCTGGTTCGATACTGGTCTTCGTCAACTCAGCGTATGAGTATCACAGGGATCCGTGCGGTAAAGTGAGAAGCTGATGGTAAGTGTGGCGCACCACCTCGGACGCTAAAATAATCTCCTTGGTCTAGTTCTAGTGAAAAGAGGATAGACTTCCTCGCTGTCTGGCTGATACTTCGATTTTACTTATTCTATACAAGCACAAACAATTAATAAAGACATGTATGTTTGTCATGTCAGTGACGGGTGCACGCAAAAGGATCGGTAAGCATAATGGCTCCCGGGGGCCCAAAGTTGAGGATCTCTGTTCTAAACTAATGAAGTTGTCAACAAAAAATATATCCCCCCCCCAAAAAAAAGCGAAGGAGATGGGAAAAGATAAGTGACAAAAAGAAGGAAAAGTGGACAGTGAAAAAAAAAACAGAAAAAAAAACAAAAAAAAGAAAACAAGAAAACGAGTGGTAATATATTTGTGTAGGTTGTCCGTCTGCCGTGAAAAGGTTAATCAGATTGATGTGTGACAAGATATCATATCAGGTGTGTAATTATTAGATCCAGAACTTAAAATGAGGTCCAGACTCCCGCATCCCTGCCTACTGGACTGTCGTCGAGTCTCCGGCCAGAAAGGGAAGGGCGCCAGTTGTTAATCAGTTCCGCCCTGGCAGGAGACATGTGCAAAATCATCAAGTATTTATGACACTGTCTCACACAGCGGCACCCACCTTCTGTCTGTCTGTCTGTCTGTCTCTTTCTCTCTGCTTCCGTCGCCTTCCTTCTCTTTCTTCATCTTTCTTTCCCCTTCTTTTTCTTCATATTTCTGTCCTTCATCTTCCTTCATCTTCTTCCTGTCTTGCATCTTCTTTCATCGTCTTTCTCCTTCTTCATCATCTTTCACTGTCTTTTTCTTCATCTTCTTTATCTGTCTTTCTCCTTCTTTCTCTCCCTTCTTTCTCCTTCATTCTCCTTCTTTCTTTCTCCTTCATTCTCTTTCTTCGTCTTTTTTCTCCTTCATTCTCTTTCTTCGTCATCTTTGTCTTTTTCCTTCCTTCTCTTTCACATTCTTTCTTTCTCTTCCACATTCTTTTTCCTTTGTCTTCTTCTTCCTCCTCATCTTCCGTCGTCTTCTTTCTCTTCCGTCGTCTTCTTTATCATTATTCTCCCGCATTCTTCCTCCTCCTCTTCTTTTTCGTCCACTTTCTTCTTCAACGGCCCCGGCTACTTTAATTGCAGTAAATCATTTGTTCATTCGTAAAGACTTTAATCGTTATAAGGAGCATGAAATTGGAAAAACGAGGCAGCACCCGACTGAACGTTTTCTTTTCAACACATGAAATAATGTGTATTACTTTGTATTTGAAATGAACATTACATGATATTCGTCTTTACATACAAAGTGAAATAAACAAGGAAAGTTACTCTCATTTATGTAGTTAATGTTCAAATTACCTTTAGAGCTTCATAGTGGGACGGATCAACCCCCAAAATCCCAGAAAAAAAAACAACCTCACACCTAAATTCAAAATAGGACAAAACCCCTTTGTTCAAATCAAATTCTATTTGGTGACAGTACAGGGCTACCTTGACTTACGAGTGCCCTGAGTTACGAGCAGTCTCTTGGTCGATTTTTTACTTTGTGTTGAGATATAAAATTTGAGGTAAGAGCAAGCTTCAGATACGCTTATGTTAACAAGTTCACTAAAAACATTTAAGTTTCCAAATTTATTACGTCAAAGAAAAATATTATTTATGAAAAAAAAAAAAAAAAAAAAATTAAGACATTTTACAGCATATAATTCATTACATTCTATTTCATGTTTTTATACAATACTCTACTATTTTTCTTATTTTAAAAAAAAAACTAACAAAAAATTAAGATTTTTCGGAGGGGTTGCTGGAACGGATTATTAGTATTTCAGTTTATTTCAATGGGAAAAATTGATTTTATATACGAGGAAATTGAGTTACGAACGGAACGAATTAAACTCGTAGATCAGAGTACCGCTGTACTGTATTTTCGGGTGTTGGTTTTCTTGTGCAAGTTTTATTTTTTCTCTATTTTTGTCACTTAAGATATGAGCGTGTGAGGAAACAAGTCTTGTTGAATGTATAACAACGAAGAACCCTTTTAAATATTTAATATTCAAATTATTTTTTAATCAAGACCCAAGCACTTGTGACACACACACACACACACACACACACATAATTTTCAGCATAAAAAATAAAATTTCTTTTTCATGTCAACAATTCTAAACAAATTTTCTTTTCTTTTTCTTCCACAGGGTTTGCAGTGTCGTCCTCTACGCAAAATTCGTCGCTGGTGCAACAATTCAGTCGGAGTCATCTTCGTAGTCGCCTGTATTACGGGTCTCCTTTGGCTGGGAAACAACATCTTTCACACACACTGGCCTCAAGAGGAGGTAACTCTTGCTAAACCTTCAATTTCAAACACGGCTCCCCATTCTGTGCGGAAGATCAAGAAATACGTTTATTCTGCCCCCAGGGCCATTGGTGTGCTCGAATCAGTCCGTTTCGTTGACAGTGACAGTAGCAGCCCCCTGAAAAATCCAGAATTTAATTTTCTTATTCCTTCTGGTTCTTGCCGAAATCGAACCCATGTTCTGGTATTCGTACACAGCGCCCCGGGCCATCGTTCAGACAGATCCCAAATACGCAATACCTGGGGATCGATACAGACTTTAAAAGGTTATAATATCCGATTGGTTTTTATTTTAGGTACAACCAGCAGCGTTGAACTACAAAGATCAATCGAGACGGAGACCTCGTTATTTGGAGATATCGTCCAAGCGAACTTTGTCGACCATTATCGAAATCTGACTTATAAGCATCTGACGGCGTTTCAATGGATTCTACGCTATTGCCCGGATGTTCCTTATGTTCTCAAAATGGACGACGACGCCATGGTTGATATTTTTCACCTGATAGATTTTCTCGAAAGTCTGCAGCCTAACCCGAAAGAATTTCTTTATTGCTCAGCGTTCATGAACCAGGGTCCCCGGCGGGACAAGCTAGACAAATGGTTCGTCTCTTACGAGGACTACCCAGATGAAAAATATCCGACCTACTGTGAAGGTTTCGCTTACATCACTACAGTGGACACAGTGAAGACATTATACGAGGTGTCTAGACATACCCCGGCCTACTGGGTGGATGATGTGTATATAACGGGTATCTTAGCCCGAAAAGCCGGAATCATTCACACAAATATGCAAGACAATCATGGTTACACGTTAATGACTGACGATTTTGACCCGAAAGATTTGAAAAATTATCTTTTTGTATTAGCGAAATACTCACACCATAAAATACACTGGAATAAAATTTGGAAAAATATTAAAATTTTACACCAGGTGTAAAAGTGCGGAGATTTGGAAAAGGGGTCGAGAGCACAGCGAAAAAAAAACTTGAAAAGACAATTCATTTCCTTGCCAATATTGGCTTATTGTACATTCCATTGGATTCCTGTGGGTTACTTGGAGTATATATGCAATGACGTCATTGCATCTCTAACGTTGGAGAGTGGGCTGAAAATATCATAGGCTGAAAAGTTCATATGATGACGTCATATCTGCTGTTGATAACTTTTTGATCAAAGGGATACAAGCACTGCAATATTGATGGAAGAAACGTGTGAACCGCAAGGGGGTGGGGAGGACATGGTGAAAAATAAGCCTCATTTGGTCACATTCCATGAGAGTATCGTGGTCAGCCTATGAACTTTTCAGTCCATCCTCGTACAGTATCGCTCACAAGTAAGTACACCCCCACATTTTTTTAAGTTAATTTTCTTCTGAACCAAAGATACAAGGGTTTTTATTATTTCTAGTACACTCATATATATATATATATATATATATATATATATGTATATGCGCAATTTTAGTTATGCGTTGCAATTTTATTTTGGGGATACACAGAGTTGGATAATGAATAATACCTAATAATATCCGTTTTTTATTGTATGATACTTGGCTAGAAATAATTAAAACCCGATATCTTTGGTTTAGAAGAAAATGTATGTCTTATTAAGAGACGGTAGAGATTTTCTTATTCATGGGCGATACTGCATAATGAAAGAAACCGTGGAGGGCCATAATCGCAATATGGCTTTATGCTGGCTACCCCAAGGAAAGAGAAAAAGGGGGACAATCAAAACAATAGAAAAACTTGCTGAAGGGCAAAAAAAAACGGCCTTTGAAAAGGCCTGCGCATAGCAATCGAGTCAGATGAAGACCCTTTCGTATCACCACAAATGACTGTCAATACACCACACACACACACATTATATATATATATATATATATATGGTTGCATACAGGTACTAGTATGGATCAATAAGTTTTTGTCCTACCACAGACTTATGTTGTCGATTTGAATCTGAAAATTTCACTGTATAATAGTCTATGTGATTAATAATCATTGTGACCCGTCGCCATGGAAATTGGGGCTGACCCCACCCCCACCCCCTTTGAAATCACTCCCCTACGCCCGGTGAATGTGATGTGAACAGGCATGTGTCCGAGACAGCAAGGCTTTCCATTTACAAATTTAAAAAATGAGGAAGGGAATCAAATAAAAAAATCTTTAAATGTAAGTAAATCAGGTGGGTGCGACGGCAAATCGTCAGGGCCTGGTAGAGAGAACATAGGTCAGGTCAGGTCGGGATTTTTTTGGGGGGTGGGGTGAATTATTGTTTAGTAGTACTGATTGATATAAACAGAATAAGAATTATTGTTAAGTAGTATTTATAGATAGACACAATCAGGTGGAGATAGATAGAAAGGGAAATAATTATTGTTTAGTAATATCAATAGATTTTTTTTGGGGGGGGGTAGAATTATTGTTTGATAGTATTGATATATAGATAGAAACAGACTGAGAAAGATAAATAGGGGGTAGGGTAGAATTATTGTTTAGTAGTGGTCCCCCACCAACTCAGCACACGAGTAACACAGTGCGGTAAAGTGATGGAGTTGACGGTAGGTGAGGCGCTCCACACCAGCAAAAAAAAAAAATCTCCCTGGTGTGGTGCTAGTGAAAAGGGGATAGACTCCCTCGCTGCCCGGCTGATACCGACGATAGGCCACTCCGCCAACTTTACTTTTTTATTATTGTTAGATATATATAAACAGAGTGAAATAGATATGAATAGGTACATTAAGTCTAACAAGTACTGTACTTGCACAATTCTGTGTTTCACCAAAAACTACCGATCAAAACATCAATACTAGAATTGCAACTAGAAAGTTGCGAACGAATTAATGAAATAAACTTCTATAAAGTTCACATGTGAATTATCACAAAGCAGATCTATTTGCGCCCCCTCCCCCCATCCCAGAATAAAAAGATACCCACCCCGTTGCTAACAATACCTTGGCAACTGGGCCTACTACTGAAATGAATATGATTAAGTATGCACTGTGTATATGCATGCATATCTGTTGAGGTATATATATATATATATATATATATATATATATATATATATATTTTTTTTCCGTAGTTAGGATCTTTCCATGTGTGGTTTAACCAAGCTGATGCAGGTAGACCATAAGGAGAGCTCAATAATACCAGTGAGTAAAAGGACAGAGCAAGATATTTAGTAAATGAAGAAAAAACTCTAAACTTGATTCATTACAATAATTTATTTCAACCGTATTAATACGGCATCTTCAGGTAATCACAAGGAAGTTTAGAGTTTTTTCTTCATTTACTATATATATATATATATATATATATATATATATATATATATGGAGGGAAAGATTAAGTTTGGTTCATGTAATAATTTATTTCAACTACAAGAAGCTTATCTCACTACAGCATCTTTAGATATGGAGCAATATACCTTGGGCAAAGTCACCGTTAAATGAAATCTAAATGTTCGAGAAAAAAACACCTAAATTTTCATAGTTCTCTATAAACGAAAGCTCAGAGTATATATATATATATATATATATATATATATACATATATATTTGTAACCACGATACCCATGGTATTTAAGGCCTTTTTATTCACAAATAACTTTGCTCTGTTTACAATAACTAAACATTGATCTCTCATACGGAACTTGAACTCTACAACAAACTACTGGTAGAGAATTAGGACCCGCCTAGAATCACCTTGTACCAAGAAACTTGGTACCGCACCAAAGTAATATATATATATATATATATATATATATATATAATCCTGGTCACAATTATCATTTATGGACACTCATGAAATTTAAATATACAATATAGAATATCTGGGAAAAAACGTACTTCACGAAATAGTCTTGTTCTATTGAAAACAAATCACTGATAAAAAAAAAAAAAACAGCAAATGAACAGTTTATATAAATCAATTAATTCTCTGCTTATTTTTTAAAGATATAGTCAAAAAAGGGTGTCAATAATGGTGACCAGGACTGAATTAAGTGCATTATTAAAGGAGGAAATTATGTTGAAAATTATTCATGTATATCGTTTTTTGTTTGTTTGTTTTTATCTATCTATTTTTATTGTGGGGGGGGGGATTTTTATCGTTATGCATGCCTAACACGTATTGATGTAAGTGTGAATGCATTAGCTAATATAATCCGACATAAATGTCTTGAAACACAGGAAGCGTGATGCAGTAGTTTACAAGCTTGCAGTCTATTATTGTTAATGAGGTCGATTCTCACCGGGCGGCCCTGTCAGTGTGCTAAACTGAGCTAAGGTCAATAAAAGACTACATATATTGAAATAAACATTTATATACAGTCAAATTGGAAGTTTTAAGAAACATTCTGTTTAGAAACCACAAGGTTTCTAGTTCGATACCGGCCCTCGCCAACTCAGCGTATGAGTAGCACAGGGATCTGTGCGGTAAAGTAAGGAGCTGATGGTAGGTGTGGCGCTCTGTCTCAAACGCAAAAACAATCTCCTTGGTCTAGCGCTAGTGAAAAGGGGATAGACTCCCTCGCTGATTGGCTGATACCGACTTTAGGCCACCCCTATGACTTTTTTATGTGACATCTCAAAAATTAAAAAATGAGAAGTTACAGAGACGAGAGTAGTCTCGCAGATCCATTCCTGCTGAATAATGAGGTCGATCCTCACTGGATGTCCCATACTTGCAACCTTGTATGTATTACATCCTAATCATGGAGAACGGATTAGGTAAATGAATGCGAGAGAGAGAGAGAGAATTGCAGCAATTGAAAATAGACTTTCTTACACATATACATATATTTCCTATAGTCTACTATACAATTAAAAGGTGGTTGTTACCATTGGCTTCAAAGCAGTGTATTAGCCACTTATCCTCAGGAAAACATGCCCACGAAAAACAAACACTCACGCACACATATATATATATATATATATATTATATATACACATATATGTGTGTAAGTTTATAGCTTAATAGTGAAAGGTGATTTATTTTTCAACATAACCTCCTATGTTAATGCACTTAATCTAACATTTTGTCATTAATCGCATGGATCTAACGTTACTATACAATTAAAAGGCGAGTGTTATCACTGGTTTCAAAGTAGCGTATTAGCCTCAGTACAACATACCCACGAAAAACATTACAAAATCTATACATTATACATACACATATATATATAAGTTTATAGCTTAATAGTGAAAAGCGATTTATTTTTCAACATAATCTTTTCCTATGTCGAATATAATGTTTCATTAATGGCATGGATCGAACGTTAATATACAATTAAAAGGTGACTGTTACCACTGGTTTCAAAGTAGTGTATTAGCCACTTATCCTCAGTACAACATGCCCATGAAAAACATTACAACATATATATATATTACACACACACACACACATATATATATATATATATATATATATATATATATGCAAGTTTATAGCTTAATAGAGAAAAGTGACTTATTCTTCAATATAATCTAATGTTTCGTCATTGATCGCATGGATCGAACGTTATACATTGAAAATTTCAGATCAAAATTCAACTAATGTGTCAGGCAATGGATTACTGATCTACTCTTTTCTGTGTGTCTGTGTAGCATGGACATTATGTGGTTGGCAAAAGTTTTGGACCAAAAATTGAGATATTGACTCATAGCTTTTTTTTCTTTCTTTTCCTCCCATTATTTTCAATCAGAAATCAAACCACGTTTGGAAAAGTGACAATTAATATTGACAATTCTTGACCAACGTGTCCAGAAGTGACCATCTCCATTCTCAAGAACCAAGTAAAAAAAAAAAAAAAAAACACTTCCGTAGAGAAGATTCCCCTACCCCCGCGCGCCTTGCTCATCTTTATTTATTTCATACTCGCAGGTCTCAAAACGCAAAAAAAAAACAGTCTGCTGTACATTGAATTCCTGCACTGAGGAAGTAAATGTTTTATGTCCTGTAAAAAAAAAAATTTAAAAAAGACAATTTTGGTGATGTGTGTGTAAGACATACCGTCTTTTTGAGTGTATGTGCATATCGTCTGTGTGTGTGTGTGTGTGTGTCACGTGGGTCCATTATGGTGGGGAAAACAGTGTACAAATTCTTACCAGAAAAAGGTCTTGCTTAACCTTTCTCTTTCATCGTCTCTCTTTTTCCTCTATTCTTTCTTTCTTCTATTTTCTTTCATCTCTCTTTCTCTTTTTTCCTCTATATTATATACCTCTTACTCTTTCCTTTCCTTCTACCCTCTCTCTTGTGTGTGTGTGTATATATATATATATATAATATATATATATATATATATATATAGGGATACCCAATTTTTCGTCTGCTAATCATTTTAAAAACGAATTTAAATTAATTAAATCGATTATTTAAGGTCAAATTTTTGTTAAAGTCGAAAAGTAGTAACATCAATAAAAAAAATTTTTTAAATAAAAAATAATATCACACATGTAATTTATTTTTAATACATTTAATCTTGATCGCCTATAGCCTGAAACGCTGTTTTAAAATGGCGTGTTTACAAAATGAATGTAACATTCGCAAAAAAAATTACCATAAATCAGGGAATTATCCGATTTTTAATTTTTTTATTAAATTTTCAGTATTGATTTATCAATGAATGAATTTTATAAGGCATCAGTTATTTTATTTCAAAACTTTAATTATGTATTTCTGCTATGATAGATTAATATATAAGATTCATTTAAAATATGAGTATCATGATGTTAAGTTTAAAATGTCATGTTATTTAAATTCTAAAAAAATATATTTTTAATAACTACTTTACTTTAGTATCAATCACCCATATTGTTTTGGGCGAAAACTGTATTTGAAATTTAGCACACACACACCCCTTTTAAACGGAATAAATATTGATGTATATTTCTTCTTTTAT
Source organism: Doryteuthis pealeii (assembly GCA_023376005.1). NCBI lineage: Eukaryota > Metazoa > Mollusca > Cephalopoda > Myopsida > Loliginidae > Doryteuthis > Doryteuthis pealeii. The sequence continues at coordinate 10,521,242 of CM042177.1, forward strand.
AGCCAATTAAATAATTATCGAAATGAGTAAAAAAATCTCCAAAATTATTTTTTAGTTTTTATTTTCATGTTATTTTCCGATCTTCGGTACTTATTTCCTACCCGAACAGATTCTTAAAAATTTATTTTTATTTATGCATAAAATCAATCACATATATACTACACCGATATTTTGCGCCCCAAAACAAGGTGGGGGTCAAAGTTAAGTGACCTGAAAAAAGTTTTCAAATAAAATAACTGACACATGATAAAATTCATTCATTGATAAATCAACACTGAAAATTTAATTAAAATCAGATTATTCACCGATTTTTTGTAATTTTTTTCAATCGGGGGGGAGTCAAAATTGTATTGAAAAAACACGGATTTTTCGACGAATTTGGTATACCTAATATATATATATATATATGAATGTCAAAGTAACAATTGAGACACACACACATTATATATATTATATATATATATATATATATATATATATATACTAAACCAGAGTTAGTAAAATAAAAAATATAGAGGAATTGAAGAAGAGGAGAGATTAAACGCATTTTGCACTGATGACATTACATCCGCCATAATCGCCCCCCCCCTTTTTTTTAGTAGAGAAGTTGTGTCGTGGCACCATTTGAATGAACGTGTTTCTGAATGAAAGTGGAAATTTAAAGAAGATTTTAAAAGATTTTTTGTTCGAATTTCTGAGATAATTATATTATATTGGTTTTTCGGGCTGTTGTTTCGTCTTCGTGTACTTGACCGTGATATTGTATCCTCTGGCGTTTTTCATGTGTGCCTTGAAGAAGGCTGACGTGTACAACAACCGAAACGTTGTGTTTCTATATATCATGATAAAGATGAGGACAACAGCCCGAAAAATCTAAATAATACCTATCAAGTCTCATCTCAGAAATAAGGACAAAAATTCTTTGTATCAAAATTTCTGATAGTGTGAGAGAGAGAGAGAGAGAGAGAGAGAGAGAGAGAGAGAGACAGAGAGAGAGAGACAGAGAGAGAGAGAGAGAGAGAGAGAGAGTGTGTGTGTGTGTGTGTGTGTGTGTGTATATGTTAGTATCTAAGGGAGATAACCAGTCTGTGTTCATCCTCGTCGTGTGAGGTAATGATATCTACTTTTAACAATGTCTGAACAGTTCGGCCTTAAACGCTGTAACGCACGTGTGAATAATTTAATGAACGATTTTAATACAAACGGGAACTTTTTTCAATAAACATGACAAAACAAATGTCTTGTGTTTTCTTCTCTTTTTTTTTTTTTTTTGTTAAAAAAGTATAATGATTTTTTCCTTCCTCAGGTCCAGACAAGATCTCCATGCAAAACACGTATAAGAATTGAATGTGTATGATTCTTATATATGTTAGAAGGCTCAGAGTAACCTTCCAACGTGAGTGCATATATACATGAATAAATCCGAACAAAGAAGTATAACATAACAACAATACAGACTTTATTGTCTGAGCACGTGGAACATGACATACATGATATTATACAAAACAGATAGGATTAAAGTCCTTTGGAAGTACGAAAGAGTTTATAAAGAATATGAAAGTCACTGATAGTTAGGTGGCAAAGCCCCTCTTAATGGACAGAGAAACCACGCGTCTAGTCCATCTTTTGTGGATGCTAGAGAGATAGCTATGTGCAAAACACGCTCTTTTAATACACACGGAGATTGTTAAAAATTATTTTAAAACGTCAATAAAAAATGGAAAATTAACTTTTTAATGTTTTATTTTACGTTTAATATAAAGAACAATTCCAAGTTTATGTATTATAGAAAAGAAAAAACAAATTTCTCTTACATAAAACCTAAATTTTTGCATTTAAAAGTAAATTTACGTAAAATAGCGCCATTTCTTAATCTTTGTTTGCAAAATTTTCGCATCTTGACGTGTGCACTATTTTTTGTATGGAGGATTATACGTAATATGTTTTCAAACAAATAAAATAATAAATTTCTTCAAACACTGTTTGAGTTCTACAAAGTATAATTATACTAGCGTCACAGATTTTATCCTATCATCGTTGAAGCAAAAAATAACAACAACAATACCCAAAAACCAGATTTTTTAATATCCCTTTGCGCCCATATAACATATTTCGGTTTTATTATTATTTTTTTTTTAATGAAAATAATGTTTGAATTAAAAATTGTCATTTTATTAAGGGGGGGGGGCTTAATAAAAATGACAATTTTTAATTCAAACATTATTTTCATTTTTTTTTAAATAAAACCGAAATATGTTATGTCATTATTTTTAGCTAGATATTTTTTAAACAATATTTTCTTTGATCAATAAATACGATTTTGATATCCGCTAAAGAAAAGTATCTATTTTACATTTTATAAATTTTTAAAAATCCCTGAAAAAAAATAAATAAATAAACAAGTAGACAATAGGAACTTTTAATATAAAATTCTTTAGAAAATAAAAAGATACATATTTTTTCTTATTTACGAGATTTAAGTTTCAATGTTAAAGATGCCCTATTACCAAAACCGAATTAGTAGCGATTTAGTTTTTTTTTTTTACATATGTTCCGTCATTAAATTATCTTTCCAAAAATGTAAAAATCATTTATATCAAAAAAAAAAAAAAAAAAAAAAGATCTTTGTACGGGGGATTAATTGGCGAAACAACATCTAACGAACAAAATTATTAGCCTTTTCAATTTAGTAAACATTTATTTACAATAAAAGTTCGTCTTTTATTACTTCATATACCGAAAGTTTTATTAAAATCGGATAGTTAGTTTATTTTATATGATTTTAGAAGAATTTCCCGTGATCACCCTTTTTTAGAGCCAGCGATTATTTGCACATAGCTATAGAGAGAGAAAGAAATTTCCGTGTGACCTATTGGCGAAACCCCGGCGACATGAGAGGATAACCTTTTTGGACCATTCCAGCAAGGGCAGACAATCGCTCCACACGTTACCTATTAGAATACAAAACCAGAAAACAGTTCCTCTTAAATAATAATAATGACAATGATAAATCTCATGGGTTTTGCAGTCTCTACAGATTACAGAGTGAAAGAAAAAGAAGACGAAAAGATAAACTTAGACCTTGCCAAAGAACTGAAAAAACTGTGGAACATTAAGGTAAAGGTCGTACCAATTATAACTGAGACCCTAGGAACAGTCATTAAGGGTTATAAAAAGGGTCTGGGTGAATTGGAAATCAGAAGAAGCAAAACCATCCAAAGAGCATTGTTAAGATCGGCTAGAATACTCTGAAGAGTCATGGGGACTTGCTGTCACTCAGCCTATGAACCACTAACTAAGGCAGGTGTGAAAAACTCACGGAGTGAAATAATAATAAACCCCTATCTCGTTCAAAACATTAACATTCTGGAAACTGTATTGAGACGTGCAACCAAATGAATACCCCCAATCAGGCATCTGCCATATTCTGAACGTCTTGCTGCCCTGAGAATGGATTCGTTGAAACTCCGGCGTCCGGCAATTGACCTGGTAAACGCTCATAAGGTCATCAATCATTTTACCAACAGCAACCTTGAGCACCTTTTTGATCTTCATGTTTCTAATATACGTGGGCATGCCTTCAAATTCAGAATACAACATAGCTCACATGACTCGGAAACATTTTTTCGCGCTCAGAGTTGCCAAGGTATTGAATAAAGCTGCCTGCGTCCGTTGTAGGCTGTCGAAACACTGCATCTTTCAAAGCTTCCATGCTTCCTGTAATCTGACAACACTATACCTGATACCTCCCTCACCACACACATATGCACGCACGTTCACACATACATGTATATTACTACTGTATGCTATACATGTTCCTGACATCAGTACATTATTCTATGTACCAGACATGAGACTTTGATGAGTTGTGGTGCACCTGAGCACTGTACACATTAAATTTCATTATTATTACTAACAAATATATGCATCCTCCGGGTGCAAATATTTAAGTTTTAATGCAATAAAATATATTAAATTAGAAAGACTTATGAAAATAAGTATGTAGATAAAAATAATTTGAAACATCAATGAATAATAACAAAAATAGAACAACTTTGAAACTAACTCCATCCCTAATTTAACTATTTAGTTAAAATAGGAAGTAAAGAATAAAATTGTAGTTATTTCTATTTGTTAATGGATTTCTTTTAAGATTTATCCTCGAGATTTTTGCTCGTATTCATTAAGATAAAAACAAACAATTAGAAATCAATAATACCAAGTACGTATTTATTAAAATCAATTTTTTATATCAATATGCAAATTAGCCTTCCCGTTCACACTGTAAACCGCTTTTTTGTTATATGTATATAAATACAATTGCATGTTATTAGTATGTAGATATGGTCAACAGTGGCTTCGGCCTCTGGACCATTGCTATAATTAACAGCGTCGATCCCAGGGGGCCATCCCCCCAGGCAACACCTGCCCCCTCGATTTAAAGGGGCAGGGCTGGGTTTATTGCCCAGCGCCTGGGGCGCCCCCCTTGAGGGGGAATGCCGACGGGATCGACGCAATTTTTCACCTGCCACTCCATGAGCTTCGGCTTGTGGTTGGTCCCACGTTAATAGGGACTTTGTGCCTGACCCGTACAAGTGGGGTACGCGGTAAATATCATGTAGATATGGTCAACAGTGGCTTCGGCCTCTGGACCATTGCTATAATTAACAGTGTCGATCCCAGGGGGCCATCCCCCCAGGCAACACCTGCCCCCTCGATTTAAAGGGACAGGGCTGGGTTTATTGCCCAGTGCCTGAGGCGCCCCCCTTGAGGGGGAATGCCGACGGGATCGACGCAATTTTTCACCCGCCACCCCATGAGTCTCGGCTTGTGGGTGGTCCCACATAAATAGGGCCTTTGTGCCTGACCCGTACAAGTGGGGTACGTGGAAAATATCATGTAGAAATGGCCAACGGTATTAATAAGGTAAAACAATTTTATTAATAATTGAGGTTTAGATAAAAATAAAATCATGGACAAACGTGACATAAATAACTAAGGGATTTGTGACTTGAGTAGTTTCGGTTACAGACAGAAAAGCACACAATCTCCATTTTAATAAGATTTGATCGGACCGTGCGCAAAAAAAAGAACTCTTAAGAACCAACTATACAAAAAAATGTAAATATGAACGTGCAATGAACGCGATTCTCTAAGCTCTAGATATGAAATAACTCTAAAATGAAATGCCGTTAAAATCAATTGTTTTTATCAGACAGGTGTATCAAATATTTCGAAAGAAATTTCCTACAATTATTTTTAAACGGGGGCAATATATTCTAAGGGTTCTTTTGTTACTAAAAGAAAATCAGTCTTCCTGGTAATTAGTATTATTCGGACTATTGTCCTCATCTTTATTGTTATCTGTACAACGTTTCGGCCGATGTGCCCTCCGGCCTTCTTCAGGTATTTTTTGTCGGACTCGTAAATCTTTTCGAACTCGGGAACTTTCTTGTCGTAATCAGGAACCTTCTTGTAATCGGGAGCCATCACGGAACTTCGAACCTAACCCTTTATTCAGTCCACGGGTGTATCCTGTTCTCATTCCGCTAACCATAGCTGGGGTATAGGTGTTAAGCTGTGTTAATTATTACTCTGTGTTACTGTCATACTTGACCAGGATTGAACCTGCAACCTAGAGATAACTGTCAGTTAGAACTGTCTTAACCCAACGCTATGTCCAATTCCTGGTAAGATTTTCAATTTGATATTCCAGAGTTGCCTCCCCTTTATAAGTTTTGAATTCATTATACAAATGCGGGTATATAGGCCGTTCCATCGTGATGTTATAGTTAACAAGCTAGTCTCGCAGATCCATGACTACTGAATAGCGATTTCGATTCTTGCAGAATGCCTCATACTTGGGACATTGGGTTATTTTGATCTTTTATCGTCCATAATTTTCGCTCTGTTTTAGCGAGCCGGTTTCAGAGTCGTGTTTTTGTCACTTTTTTTGTTGGCAAATTAATGTAGATATTTTACAGACACCCCCAATCTCGATTTTTATTGACTAATCTATGTACATATTTTACACCCCATCCCCTTTTAAAAATTGTTTTTTCTTTTTCGATTGAATTTGTAGAAATTTCAATTGAATTTTTACAAAAACTAGGTCAAATTTCAAAACAGTTTTCATACCGTACGCTCAGCTTTGATTTTACAATCAATGAAATACAAATAAGAACTCAGATTTTTTTTTTTTTAAATTTTTTTTTTAGTTTTACTCAAAATAAATGTCACCTCTTTTTAAGACAATTTAAACTTATTCGAGTTTTGAAAATCAAAACAATCAATACATCAAGCAAGAAATATAATTTTTACAAAAAACAGTCAAATAAATGAAAACACACACACATATATATATATATATATATATATATATATGAAGTGGTCAAACGATGTGTTTGAAATGGCGAAGGCCGACAATTTTGGGGAGATCATGTGCTTAATTAAAGTCATACCTAATTTGTTAATTAATTATTATAATTAAATGTATAATTAATTCATTTAATTATAATTAATTAACAAATTAGGTATGACTTTAATTAAGCACATAATCTCCCAAAATATATATATAACAGCATAAATAACAATATGGCAGATAATATGACAACGTAAATAACAAAATATGATCACATATATGGACGAGTTTCGAAAATCAAAACAATCAATACATTAAACAAGAACATTTAAAAAAAAAAAACAGTCGAATAAGTTTAAATTATATTAAAAAGTGGTTCAATACCGGCCCTCGCCAACTCAGCGTATGAGTACCACGGTGACCTGTGCGGTAAAGTGAGGAGCTGATGGTAGGTGTGGCACACACAGCGACTCATATGCTAAAAAAAAATCTCCTTGTATAGCGCTAGTGAAAGGGGATATACTCCCTCGCAATCTGGCTGATACCGACTTTAGGCCACCCTGACGACTTTGCCTTTATATATATATATATATATATATATATATATATAATATATATATATATATATGGCGGGGGGGGGGCATTGTAAAATCAAAACTGAGCATACGGTATGAAAAAGGTTTTGAAATTTGAGTTTTGTACAAATTCAATCGAAAAAAAAAAAACATTTTTAAAAGAGGAGGTTGTAAAATATGTACATATATTAGCCGATAAAAATCGGAGGTGGGGGTCATGTAAAATGTCTACATTAATGCCGACAAAAAGCGACAAAAACACGATTCGGAAAATGTTTAAGTTGGGTCGGGAAATATAGCGTAAATTGGGGCAGGAGGCCGGGACGACAAAACACCAAAATTACACGACTTTGTGTCTCGACCAACCTGTGACGAATAGGTTAGTTAAATACCTACATTCATTGGTAAATCAAGTTTTCAAATAATATAACTGATGCATGATAAAATTCATTCATTGATAAATCAACATTGAAAATTTCATTAAAATCGGATAATTCCCCGATTTTTGGTAATGTTTTTTCAATCGGGGGTAAATTTATTTTGTAAAATACGAATTTTATGTCATCTTTTAGACAGCGTTTACGGACATATTTGAGCAAATTTTACCGAAAAAATTAAAATTTATTAAAAATAAATTACATGTGTAATATCATTTTGCTTTTTTAGTGATGCTCATTATGTTATTACTTTTCGACTTAGACAAAAAATTGACCTTAAATAATCGATTTGATTCATTTTAATTCGTTTTTAAAATGAACAGCAGACGACAAATTGGCAGTGCCTAATAAATGCTGCGATTCATTGTCACAACCTAATCGTACAAGGGAAATAACTCTGTAAGTAAAATTTGCAGTAAGTCACAGTAACTAGTGAGGTGACCTGAATTACTAAACAAGGGACTTGCTAGTAATACCCCGCAATTAGCTAATTAATTTTTTATCCCTATTACTTGGTGAAGTTTCGGAAAAACGGGAGATAAGTTCAAAGCATATTGACAGGGGTGTTAGCTACAAGAAAGAAAAAAAGGGGGAAATCGAACTGTCCAGCCGTCGACCCCCCCCCCCCACTACTCTCGTTGCCATGAAATAGATTAGGAAGGGGGAAGGTGAGAAATAAGTCTCACAGAACAGAAATCTGTATCATGTATATGTATAAAGAAGTACATGGTCCTCAGCACAGAAAATGAAACCTGCAAACCGAGTTCAAGTCCTAGCCGAGGCTGTTTGCGTTTAGTTACACTAATGTTCTTAGAATAAATACAAATCCATTTCTTTTCTTTCCAGTAAAATATTAGGACAAACTTAAAACTGGCAAAAAGTACTTGTGGGTAACCAGTCTAGGAGAAGATCACTAACTTTGAAACCAAAACCAGGAGCTGAATTCCCAAGAGAAAGTAAAGAAGAGATGAATAAAAAGACTTAAAGAAAAAAAGAACATGGCACGTAAAGTCATGGGTCCAATGGGTCATAATCTTGGAACATAATAATGACTTGTATTATTTGGATAATTCGGACTATTGTCCTTATCTTTATTGTTATCTACACAACGTTTTGGCCAATGTGCCCTCCGGTCTTTTTCGGGAATTTATTGTCGAACTCGGGAGCCTGCACGGAAATTCGAACAAAACCCTTTATTCAATTCACAAGAGTAGACTGTTCTCATTCAGTTAACCATGGCCGGGTACAAGTGTATAGCTGTGTTAATTATTATTCTATGTTACAGTCACCCTTGGCCAGGATTGAACCTGCAGCCCAGAGATAACTGTCACTTGGAACTGTATTAACTCAACGCCTATAACCGTTGCGCGAGGTGTCCAATTATGAATGAAATGAAATTTATTGTGTACAGTGCTCAGGTGCACTACAACTCATCAAAGTCTCATGTCAAGTACACAGAATGATGTATTAGTGTCAGAAACATGAACAGTTTACAGTAGTAATATGCATGTATGTGTGCGCGTATGTGCATATGTATTCGGAGAGTGGCATTCAGGTAAGTGTCGGCGGACTACAGGAAGCATGGAGGCTTTGAAAGATTCAGTGTTTCGGCAGCCTACAACAGACGCGGGTAGCTTATTCCATGCCTCCGCAGTTCTGAGCGTGAAGAAATGTTTCCGAAAGTAACGTGAGCAGTGCTGTTTTCTGACTTTGTAGGCATGCCCACGTGTGTTAGAAAGATGGAGATCAAAAAGGTGCTCAAGGTTGCTGTTGTTAAGATGATTAATGACCTTATGAGCGTTTACCAGGTCAGTTGCCAGACGCCGAAGTTTCAAATTAGACCAACAATAACTTATATAAAAGAAAATCTTTAATGACATGAATTAGAATCAGACTTTTCTAATATGTAGAATTCTCGAATGGTCAGTGATTTCAGGTTGGGGGGGGGGGGTGATTGAATTTTACGGCATGGCAACCCTTGTTGGGTTATTTTATGTCAAAAGCGTTTTCTTGTGTTCATTCTTGATGGGTACTCAATTTTTTTTAACTGAATGTTTTAAACATTTTTAACTCATTTTTCTCTAATACATAAATCAATAAATAAAATATAAAATAAATATAAATAAAATAATGGGTTCCTAACAGGTAGAATCACTTTGGGTCAGAGTGGAACTGGGAATAATGGTGAAGGGGTACTCCAAATTACCCAGATCTCCAGAATTGGAACTTCCCTATCAGATAGATTTTAACACCATACCAAGACCCATAACCACTGCCTTCTAGTACCCATATTATAAAATGGTTGCCATAAAGGGCAATAGTGTTGGGACAATCATATAGGTGCTAGGGCTTGGTGTGAACAGCCGATTGATCGGGAGTGGGGGGCTCTCTGACCGTCTAAGTAAGGGCCAAAGTGGCGTGTTGCATGTCATGAACTGCTCAACTACCAGCATTCCATCCTCAAGCAACCACAGCTAACAGGCGGCTCCAGGGAGGGGGTATTTTACCCCTCTTCAGAAGTGTTGTCGGCGTATTAAAAAAGACCATGTCCCCAAACTTTCATTCGCAACCTAATCTATATTAATCCACTTATTCCTTAATATTCCGACCGTTATCATCTCTGATTAAAAATGCGATCGTTCAGGATGAAATGTGAATCCTAATTATCTGATGTCGCTTATCCATCGAATTCTTCTTTCGTATGTTGTCGTCACTCAACTAAATAGACCATTCCGATTTTATTATAAAGAAATAAATGAAAGAAATTGGGCATGCTGCACAGAAAAAATACAGAGAAGAAAGAAATAGAATATGGGAAAGAGAGAGGGGGAAGCGCACGGAAGCGATGATGCTAATCTGTTTCAATTGAACATAAAAGATGTAAAGGAAATGAAAAATAAGAGAGAGACAGAGAGGGGGGGAAATCAAGATTATTATACTTTCTACATATTGGACTATTTGTAATAGCTCCGAAACGTTATAACGTCGACATCCCTACCTGCAATAAACATCCATCCAGTACACATCCCGTGTTTGTCTACCTTTCTCCACACAATAACTCCTAAGTAAGCACATCAAACGTTTATAATAAATTATCATACTGTGGTATATCCAGAGGTCCTGTTAGTCAAGGATTATTACAATTTCCAGATTAGTTACATAAAGGATGACCACGTTCGCGTGGCACAGGCTAGAAAGAGGTATTATAACCGGCATACATGAGTAACCTTTACAGTTACAACAAAATCTGTAACGAGTGGCAGGTGGCCCTTGAGATGTCTTGAAAGAAGAAATATGGAATGGGGCAAGGATAAGTTAAACGTGCCAAATTAAGAACGATGGTGATAAAAAAGAGGCAAACTCATCGCCAGACAGATTTTTGGTCGATGGAACAAATATTCCAACTCTCACAGGAAAAAAAAAAAACGACGAGAGATTGGGCAAAACATTTAACAGTAGACTGAGAGTCATCGCCCCTATACGATAGACCAGGGATCACCAAACTTTTTCACGGTGGGCCGGATAATTTTTAAAAATAACGAGCGCAGGCCACATTATCATTGTGTTCAATACTTGCTAGCCAGAACGAAAGCTCTGAGAAAAAGATGTAAAAACAAAAATTTATCTTTCCATGTTATACTCATGGATTAGTGGCGTAAGATGCACAAAAACAAATTTAACTAATATATTTATTCAAAACATCAAAGAATGCAACATTAGCGAGAAAGGTTTTGTGAGATTTGTGAAAGTGAAGTTTGCCTTTCAAGATATCGTCAATGTTTGGTTTGGAATGCTACAATCCAATTAGAGAATGATTTAAAAATGTTTATTCAGTCAACTTCGTTCGATGGGTTGATTCCATGGTCAAATCCATGAGGATTTAGTAAGCTTGATATGATATTTTAAATTTAAATGGTATCAGAATGTCCCGTTCCATACGTTTTAACAAATTCAAGTACTGTCGGGCGGACCGATAAAATGCTTTCGCGGGCAGGGTCCGGTCTGCGGGTCGTAGTTTGGTGACCCTGCGCTAGACTATTGGTGTGACCTGGCACAGAACTGAAAACATTGATAAATTCAAGGCTTCCAGAACGATTTAAAGCGTGGTATACCACACACATTACTTACCAAGAGTAATATGGCCGATTTTCATTCACGAAGTCCCAATTTCTACAATGAAATCTTTAGAGAGAATAAATGTTGTAAGTATTATCTTGCGTTATTCGGACTATTGTCCTCATCATGTACGCAGAAGGTAATAATTTGGGAATTCAAGTTTGGTTTTTTTTTTTTTGGGGGGGGTATTACATTTTGCAAATGAAAGGAATCGCGAGAAATATCGAGAAAGTGTCGAAGAGTGTCAGAAAACGATTGCAAGATCTATGATCCAACTGAAATGGGATGCAGGGGATTTTTTGGGACAATCATTAAGCAGGGCAACTAGTGAAAATTTAGAATCGTAGGATCTACAAAAAAGAAAGTTCTGAAGAAACCGAAACGGACATCCTGGTGGTTATGGTAAAAAATGACTGATCTGTAGAATAAAGCATTAAACAAGCGAAAGTTACATTTTCTTTTTTACTGTACTTCCCACCGCAATAAATAATAACTATTTTTTTTTTTGGGGGGGGGGTAGACAGAATACTGTCAAAGTGGGGGAACCGCAGAAGACAGACAGAAATAAAGAACATACATATGCATAAAGTTTTTTTTGTTTTTGTTTTTGTTGGTTGTTTTTTTTTGGGGGGGGTTGAGGGGGTGCAATCAATTTGATACCATGCGACAGTTTTTTTTCTCCCGCTCCAAGTTGTACTTCCGCCACGACTGGGAAATGGTGGCTTGCTCTGTTGTGTTTTGCTCTGCGTATTTTTGACGGTGCAAATATACGTCAGAGTTGTGGCGGGTAAAATGTGGCAAACCTGCACCATAGTTTCTGAATCATGGTGGGGGGTGGCTTGGAGTAGTTTTCGGTTCAGAAGTTTATTTGGGGTTTTTTTCCCTAGAGGTTAGAGGTGTGTATCTGTTTTGTTTCTTAATGAAAAAGGAAGCAACTTACCTTAATATCGACGCATGCGCAGGAGTAGAATAACGAATACGAAAATGCGCTGCGAATAGAGTCGCTTATTTTTAACATGTGAGAAAGAAGTCTCCGATTGGCTGTTGCAAATCTCCAATAAGGAATCCTATCTCTCTCNATAATAATTTTTATATTATATCCGTTTTGATTGTATAATGTTACACTGGAATAATCAAATCAAATCCTGGTATCTTTGGTTTTGAAGAAAATTCTTTTTGTAAAAAGATTTAGGTGTGTATTTTACAATGTTTAGTCTGGCACATGGTCACTTATTTAGGGGCGATTCTGTTATTACAGTGTTGTCTAACGTTCTGACTTTTGAATAAGTTAATGAGAGAGAGAGAGAGAGCTGATACCGACATTAGGCCGCCCCGACAACTTTACTTTTACTTATATATATAAAGTAACAATTCGTAACACACTTATCTTTTTGTAGGGTTCTTGTGGGGGTCAAGAATTCTGGTTGTAGGCTCTTTCGTTATTGTGTTTGCTGTTCTGTTCATTCCCCATAATTGGGGGGGGGGTCTGTGTTGGTCAGCAGTTGTCAGTCGTCTCTGCTGCTGTTGTCAGGTTCTGTTCTCCAATAGGGACGTCTGCCCTCTTCGACTACCTTTACTGTTCTGAGGATTTCGCTCCCGCTATTCCTACTTCCGAATCTGTCAGGGAGGGTAACCCATATTTTCATAATGTTAGCAGGCTAGATTCGCAATCCATTGTTAGTAAGTTCGATTCTCACAGGGCACACTATACTTCTGGCCTTGTGCCACGTCTAAACTAAGCTTAGTAAATAACTATGCGAGGAGACGACCTAAAAACAGGTCGGGGTTACTAATGGAATGGATCTGATGTTCCGAAACGAAGCAGGGGTGACATCACTGACGACCTCCTTTATTGCATTTCGGTAATGTTTAACAAGAAAGAAAAAAAATCCGAACAGTCTTTGTGCTTAGTATTATTTGTATTATTCGGACTGTTCGGCTAGAAACCACAAGTTTCCTAGTTCGAACCGACCTTCGCCAACTCAGCACAGGGATATGTGCGGTAAAGTAAGGAACTGATGGTAGGCTTGGCGCTCCACCTCAGACGCAAAAACAATCTCCTTGGTTTAGCGCTAGTGAAAAGTGAATAGACTCCCTCACTGATTGGCTGATATCGACTTAGGCCACTCTGATGACTTTACTTACTTTTGTCTCATCTTCATTGTTATTTATTTGTACAACGTTTCGGCCGCGGTGCTCTCCGGTATTTCGTGTCTCTTTTGTGCTGCTAGCCTTTACAGATAAACTCCCTCTTTAACCCTTTCACTACCAGTCTTTTTTCTAAGTTTTGGGTATGCAAAATCGGCTGTTTTGAACAAATCTTAGAAGGAGCATCCCACAAAAAAGCAGCTGTACAGCCACTTACCTCCTATCACACACAATCCAATGCCCACAACACCTCAGAAAAAAGGGTATAACTCTAAAGTATCACAGACCATCCAAGTAAGATGAACAAGACAATCTGAACGCTGTTGGAGAGGTAAGGACTCATAAGTGATGTTCTCCTGTGGACACCTATTCATTTCTAGTTTGGTTTTGTTTGTTTTACGGCATATCAACCTCAGTGGGTCATTTAATGCCCAAACAAAGTTTTGAAATAAATTCATTCTTAATGGATACTCAATTTTTTTCATAAACACAGGTTTTTCTATTTAATCCATAGATGGGACCCTAACAGGTACTACCACTCCGGGTCAGAATGGACCTAGGAGCAATGATGATGAAGGGGTGCTCCACATTCCCCAAACCTCCAAAACCGGAACCTCACCATCAGATAGAGTTAAACGTCATACCCAGGACATGAAGACCCTCAGCTACCGCCTTCTAGCACCCATATGGTAAAAAGTGTTGGGGGGTGTCAACAACTATACATGGATATGCCAGTGTTAGCAAACCTGCAAAAACTTAAATTATTCAGCTCTTATTAAATACCTACTTAATCTGCTGGGAATATAATGGGGAGAGAGAGAGACAGAGAGAGAGAGACAGAGACAGAGAGAGAGAGAGAGTTTGCGATGGAGACAAAGGGTTCTTACCCTTCTGCTTCTTACTTGTTCACTGGTCATTTTCTTTTGGGCCGTTGGGCTCTTCTGTTCATTTCTTGTTGATTAATACGAAAGACTTTGTTTTTTTATAACCTTTATTAAAAACAACACCAGCCCAAAAGGGGTTCTCAAACCATGTAGATGAGATGCCAGCATTTTGAGAGCAACAATCCTTTGTCTGCTCCCGCTGGCTTTCTGTCAGCAAATGCTAACTAAAACTGATTTCTGTTCACATGCTTCTATTGGCAGGTTTCAGAAGGGGTCAAGTAGAGGTCACCATCTGCCAATCATAATGGTCCACAGTAACTATCCATTCACACCTCCAATTATAAATCTTCCAATCTTCAAAATATCTAGCTACACTACTTACACAATTCATAGGGAACCATGAATTATGTAACACTCTGTGTGAACATTGGATACCATGCAGAAGACTTGCCAAGGATGATGACCAATAAGGATGGTGGCAAGAGAGAGAGTCATAGGAATCCGCGATGTCAGCATGACTTGATGATGGTTATTATTTATTTATTTTTTACATGAACATTGGTAATCATTATTATTATTAATTTTAACTAGTATTTTTAAATCTACTGTTAGGTAAACCTAACGACTTGCTAAAGAGTTGCTCCCCTTTAATCAGTAAGGGACTGACGGGAACATGAATATGGGAATTCCGCCATGTTATTTTGGACTGGGGTTTTGGGCTGTACAGACATGCATCAGCATGCTTGAACTAGTGACCACGTATGCCAGCACAGTTGGGCTAGTTCAGTCATTTTAGGGTAGAACCATTTTCTACCCTATGTTAAATAAAGACTCATCAGCAGAGAGTCAACAGACAAGGCCACTGGCCTCATGTGATGAACACACATGATAACATAAAGGACAGCCCCTGTGATGAAGACACACCAAACAAGGACTGGCCCCATGTGTGACTACATGTATGATACATCTAGCTGAACTGTATCCAAAACCATCCACTGTATTTCCCTGTCAGTGAGAATAAATAAAACAAATATTGTTATTGTTAAACATATTCACTGTTTTAATTATCAATTCTGTATATCCTACATCTCAGAATATAACATCTACTAAATTTGGTTGTTTCTTTAATTGCTATTTACTCAGGTTTTTATTAAAGGCAACAAAAATTTAAAAGATTAAGAAAAATACAAGTTAAAATTATTATTATTATCATTATTAATACTAATAATACTAATAAGTAATTATTAAAAATTCATAAGGATAAATAATAAAACATAATAATAATTAACAGAATTATTAACAGAATTATTATTATCAATAATAATAATAATATTAATAATAATAATTTTGATTAATTATTATCTATCAACAAATTTGTAATAAATAATAATAAAAAGTAATTATAAATTTATTAATATAATTATTTTTACTATTATTATTATTATGATAATAATAACCATTTTAATAAATTATCATTAATAGATTTATAATAATAAATAATAAAAAAGTAATAATAAATTTATTAATAAAATTATCATTAATGATAATAATGATAATGATTTTAATAAATAAATCATTATTATTTTTTAATAATAAATAATAATAAAATGTTGATAATAAATTTAATAATAGAACTATTGATAATGAATTATAATAAAAAAGAAATAATAGATTTATTAATAAAATAATGGATAATAAATCATGATAATAATTTCCATGAATGAATTGTTATTAATAAATTTATAATAATTAATAATGATAAAAAGTAATTATAAATTTATTAATAAAATATAATAATAATAATAAATAGTAATAATTCCTAACCAGGTTTATTGTAGTGCTTCCTCAAAGTGGAAATTCAGAATTCTATGTCAATGTTGATCTCTGAAATATTGTCACTTGATAAAAGAAATTGACAAAACACACATTTAGAGTTTGGTTCCCATGTTTATTAATAATTCAGGCTGGCCATCTCGGTGAGTTTCCAAACCGTCACTCATAGAGAGGAGAAAGTCTTTGCATCTTCTACAAGTCTCTATTGAAGCCCCCCTATGAGGGGACTTCAAAGTAACCCCAAAACGGATCTGCTCTGTTGTACTCCAGAAATCCAACTGCCAAAAATCAAAACACAAACTTTCTCATTGTTTTTTTTTTTTTTTTTTTCCAAGTAAGATGAACTTTGACCTCACTGTCCATCAAATGCCACCATACATTTACTCGTGTTTGTAGTGGGTGGCCATTACATAATATGATAATTACATAGCATTATTGCTTAGTTAGGACTAACATTACATGGCATTATTGCTTGGTTAGTACTAACAAACCAACCAAATATTAAAAAATAACAAAAAAAGGTTGAATCCTACTTAACGGACATAAATTCCACCATTGTATGTCACTTTGCCAAAGAAAAAAAAAAAAATACTAAAAATCAAGGAATTAACCGAATTTAATGAAATTTTCAGCGTTGATATATTAATGAATAAAATATATAATGCACCAGTTATTTTATTTAAAAACTTTTACATTTTTTCAAGTCAATTAACTTTGAACCACGTATGTTTGTGAATCTGTGTTACGCCTCAAAGATACGTTGTTCAAAGTTAACTGACCTGAAAAAATGTAAGAGTTTTCAAAAAATAAACTGGTGCATTATATTGTTTATTCATTAATGTATCAACACTGAAAATTTTTATTAAATTCGGTTAATTGCTTGATTTTTAGTATTTTTTTTTTCTTTTGACGGGGTGACATACGATGGTGAAATTTCGGTCCATTAAGTAGGATTTAACCCAAAAAAGTGTCTCATTTCTTAGTTTTACACTTGATTTGTTTCATTTTGTTAAAAGAAATTGCGTCCAATTACAGCATGGGCATAATCCGAAAAAATTCTGAAAAATTCATAGTCTGTAGCCACCATATATTTTGTTCCTGGACAATGTTGAAAAATTATCTCGAAAATACATTGTTTGAAGATAGCACCAGTGTGTCTATCAGGATTTTTCACCAAAAATACTCGACTTTTTTAGGACGATAGATGTCAAGCCATTTGGCATGACATAACTCCAACAGAAACAAAAAAATTACAATTCCACCGTGAATACTAAGAAATTGCCAGCCTTTTAACCAGTTTGGTTCCAATTCTTCACCTATTACCCAATGTAGTTAGGTACTTCAGCTAGTATTTATTAATTGGAGATTTATAGTTTTAAATCATTTCATTATTCTAATGTCTCAGATATGCATTGTCATAGAATTTTTTTGATTTTTAATTTTTTTCTGTCACTCAGAGAGTGCAACACAATCTCTTAACTGCAACTAGAATTATGAGAATTGGGGGTGGAGTGAAGTGGAATCGAGCCATCTACCTTCTTATCAGGGAGTCAGATATTTTTTATGTGTCTTAGGATGATATATATCAAGTCATTTGGCAGAAACAAAAATTACAATTGCACCATGAATACTAAGAAATTACCAGCCTTTTAACCAGTTCAATTCCAATTCTTCACCCAATGTAGATAGGTAATTCAGCTAGTATTAATTAATTGGAGATTTTATAGTTTTAAATCTTTTCATAATTCTCTTGTCTCAGATATGCATTGTCATAGAATCTTTTTAATTTTTATGCGTTTGTTTCTGTTATAAAGGGATTTTTTTTTATATATATCGGAGGGGTGTAATAAGTAATTGAGAGTTGCTTCCCCTGTTTTATTATTACCTCCCCTTTGTGTAAATCTTTAACTTTCTGAAAGTATATAAGCTCCCAAGCAACTGCAACAGTATTCTAAGTAGAATAAAGCTTTCTCAAGTCCAACTGTGTGGGTTCATTTATTATTACAAGGGGTTTCACGTACGGTAATTTTTTATGCCAAATAAAGGTCCCTCTTCAGATGACAAATTTTTGGGGTGTCAACCTCAACATGCCATTCACCGTTGTAAAAATGAAATGAAATTAATAAAATAAAAAGTTAAGAGATTGTGTTGCACTCTCAGTGCAACACAATCTCTTAACTGCATCTAGAATTATGCAAATTGGGGGTGGGTGGAGTGGAGCCATCTACCCCCCCCCCCTTATCGGGGGGGGGCAGATAATTTTATGTCTTAGAATCTTTATCCTCAAAAAAAAAATTTTCTAAAAACTTTATAAATCAACAAGAAGATATACAATTTTTGTCTGAAATTTTAATTTTTGAGACATTTAAGTCATTCTACTTATCTACTAAGCTTATGTTTAGTCTGGCACACAGACCCTATGTTAGTCTGGCATACAGTACCCAAATATAACAAGTAGTCACCCATCTAAATACTGAAATGGGTCATCACAGCTTAACTTCAGTCTGGTACATGGATTATTCACAGTACTTGCTGCAGTCACTCATTTAAGTACTGAATAGGCTTATCACTGCTTAGCTTCAGTGATGTGGTTGTATTGTGTAATTTACTAAGCCTTGATTACCACACAAGACCCAGCTTTCTAATAGTACCTTCTGTTACTAAATGGTCACCCATCTAAGTACTGAACAGCCTGATCACTGCTTAACTTCAGTGATCTGGTTGTATTATGTTATTTACTAAGTTTTGCTTAGTATTTCAAACAAGCCCTAGATTACTTACAGTGTTTGTTGTTACTAAGTGGTCACCCATCTAAGTACTGTATAGGTACGTCATTGCTTAACTTCAGTGATCTGGTTGTATTATGTTATTTACTAATCTTTCTTTAGTCTGTTACATGGATTATTTACAGTACTTGTTGTAGTCACCCATCTAAGTACTGAACAGGCTCATCACTGCTTAACTTCAGTGATCTAGTAGTATTGTATTATTTACTAATTATTTGATTAGTCTGGCACACAGTTGCTTATAGTACCTTCTGTTACTAAGTGGTCACCCATCTCAGCACTGAACAAGTTATCACTGCTTAACTGATCTGGTTGTATTATGTTATTTACTAATCTTTCTTTAGTCTGTTACATGGATTATTTACAGTACTTGTTGTAGTCACCCATCTAAGTACCGAATAGGCTCATCACTGCTTAACTTCAGTGATCTAGTAGTATTGTATTATTTACTAATTATTTGATTAGTCTGGCACACAGTTGCTTATAGTACCTTCTGTTACTAAGTGGTCACCCATCTCAGCACTGAACAAGTTATCACTGCTTAACTGATCTGGTTGTATTATGTTATTTACTAATCTTTCTTTAGTCTGTTACATGGATATTTACAGTACTTGTTGTAGTCACCCATCTAAGTACCGAATAGGCTCATCACTGCTTAACTTCAGTGATCTAGTAGTATTGTATTATTTACTAATTATTTGATTAGTCTGGCACACAGTTGCTTATAGTACCTTCTGTTACTAAGTGGTCACCCATCTCAGCACTGAACAAGTTATCACTGCTTAACTGATCTGGGTTGTATTATGTTATTTACTAATCTTTCTTTAGTCTGTTACATGGTTATTTACAGTACTTGTTGTAGTCACCCATCTAAGTACCGAATAGGCTCATCACTGCTTAACTTCAGTGATCTAGTAGTATTGTATTATTTACTAATTATTTGATTAGTCTGGCACACAGTTGCTTATAGTACCTTCTGTTACTAAGTGGTCACCCATCTCAGCACTGAACAAGTTATCACTGCTTAACTGATCTGGTTGTATTATGTTATTTACTAATCTTTCTTTAGTCTGTTACATGGATTATTTACAGTACTTGTTGTAGTCACCCATCTAAGTACCGAATAGGCTCATCACTGCTTAACTTCAGTGATCTAGTAGTATTGTGTTATTTACTAAGCTTTGATTAGTCTGGCACACAGTTGCTTATAGTACCTTCTGTTACTAAGTGGTCACCCATCTCAGCACTGAACAAGTTATCACTGCTTAACTGATCTGGTTGTATTGTGTTATTTACTAATCTTTCTTTAGTCTGTTACATGGATTATTTACAGTACTTGCTGTAGTCACCCATCTAAGTACTGAATAGGCTCATCACTGCTTAACTGATCTGGTTGTATTGTGTTATTTACTAAGCTTTCCTTAGTCTGGTATATTTATTTTTATTTAAACCTCAATTATTAATAAAATAGTTTTACATTACTAATACTGTTGGCCTTATCTTACATAGATTATATACAGTACTTACTATAGTCACCCATCTAAGTACCGAATAGGCTCATCACTGCTTAACTTCAGTGATCTGGTTGTATTGTGTTATTTACTAAGCTTTGATTAGTTTGGCACACAGTTGCTTACAGTACCTGTTTTATACAAAGTGGTCACCCATCTCAGCACTGAGTAAGTACATTGCTGCTTAACTTTGGTGATCTGAGAGGAACTTGCGTTTTCTACTTGACTTTAAGTCAAATGATTTTAATGACTTTGCAATAATCTTTACCTTTTTTGTTTTTGTTCATATTTGAACTGGTCAAAAAAAAGAAGAAAAAAAAAAAGAGAACCTAACTTAATTATTTTTGTTCTTCTACAAATAATTTGTCATCCTTTTCACAATGCATCATTAATATCTCAATCTTGATTTGATTTTGAAGAGTTACAAGACAAGGAGATAATTATAGAAGTGTGTTATAAGATCTGAAATTTCACTAGTTGGGATACACAAAATTTACCCATAATTCAGCTCCCGGTAGCCAAATCAACCCGAAACCAATTATTTGTTTATCATCTTCACAGAGTCTTCTAGAGAAATGATTTTTAATTATGCAAGTGTAAAGAGATTTTTCAATTAAATATATTTTTGTTTTTTATCTTTTTTTTTTTTTTATCTATCTCTAAATGACAGCTCAAGTTGAACTAACATTCCAAACCATCAAATATGTTGGATTATGGTTAATCATGGATTAGTAAGATAATTTGCATCAATTTAATCCTAAAACATTTTCAAAGATTTTATAAAGATTTTCTTGCATATATATTTTTGAAAGAACAAATATAAGGGGATTTTTTAATATATATATAAGAGGGTGGTAATCTGACATTAGTTACATAAATGAGAGTAACATCCCCTTGTTTGTTTCACTTTGAGGAAGTTGTATTTTTGGTCGGCCATTTTCATTTCACTGTAAATCTACACTGAAAATATGAATTTGTTCAAATCAATACAACTGCATGTTTTAAACACAAAAATATCATAAAATGTGTTCTTAATTTTGTTTGCGCATTATTTAAAATGAACTTTATTAAGAACACATTTTATGATATTTTCGTGTTAAAACACGCAGATGTATTGAATCGAACAAATTTGTATTTTCCATGTGGATTTATGGTGAAATTAAAATGGATGACAAAACATATGGCTTCTCAATGTGAAACAAACAAGGGAGGATACTCTCATTTATGTAACTAATGTTCAGATTACCGGGTTTCACGTATGGGAATTTTTTATGCCAAATAAAGGACCCTCTTTAGATGGCAAATTTTGGGGAGTCATCCTCAACATACCATTCACTGTTGTAAAAATGAAATGAAAATAAAATAAAAAAATAGATAAAAAGTTTTCTTTTTCTTTTTTAATCAAGAGACAAGACTTTATTTACACAGGCACACACGTTCATATAAGCACACACGCACACAAATGCATATAATATAAATGCATACATAAACATACATATCTACATGCTCTCACACACACACACACACAAATATATATATATATATATATATATATATAACAAGCAAACAAAGTTGTACATATATTACATACAAATTGATTTTTTGTTGATATTCCCTTTTTCTTGTTTTTAAAAAAAAACATCGAAGGAAATCAATTTTATGAGCAAATAAAAATTTTGGCTTAAAATTTTCATAATATTAAAAACAGTTCTGCAATTTTTAAAAAATTGTAAAAAAAAAAAAAAAATTGTTTGAATTTTCACAAAAATCAACAAAAGTTTTGAACTGAAAAAATGGATGACTGGGGTAGAGAAAAAAAATAAATACATTAATTTAAAAATAGAAAAAAAAAAAAAATGTTGGTTATTTCCGATAACTTTAACATAAAAAAGGGGAACCACTCTGAATGAATTTTATCTGTTAATTAATCTACCCATTATTTTCCCATAAAACTAACCCTAACCCCCTCTCCTTTTTCCAAGTAGATCAATAAATAAATAAATAATTTATCAGTCAAGAGTGGTTCCCTTTTTTTAGGTTGGAGTTATAGAAATAACCAAAAGGTTTTTATGTTTAAAATAAAATAAAAATTATTAATTACACTTACAGCTGCTGTATATTTGAGAAGCAATTGGTTTGTTTTTGTTCAAATTTTAAATATTTGTTAGAGAATTGACAAATGTGTATATAAAAGAAATGCCTAAGCACTAAAAAAAACACAAAAAATTATATCTAAACACAAAAAATATCTAAACACTAAAAAATAATATATTTAAACACTAAAAAATAATATCTAAACACTAAAAAATATATCTAAACACAAAAAAATAATATCTAATCACAAAAAGAAATATATCTAAAACCAAAATAATATCTAAACACTAAAAAAAATATATCTAAACACTAAAAAAAATATATCTAAACACTAAAAAATATATATCTAAACACTAAAAAATATATATCTAAACACTAAAAAATATATATCTAAACACTAAAAAAAATATATCTAAATATATGATTTGATAATCATTTGGCCAAATTAGCAAGAATGAATAATTTGTTAAAATAATAGAACAGATGAATATGTAAAGAAAAAAAAGAAAAAAAAGAAGAAAAAAATTGTATAGAAATTATCTCTTTAAAAAATAACTGAAATAAATTAGAAAAAAACAATTTAAACTGCCGATTTATAGATAAGAGTCAAATCATGGATTGAAGACATTGTGTGATTAGCAGACAAATACCAAAAATCCTATAAACTTTGTAATTTTCATTCCGCAAACTTAATGAATGTGTTCTAAGCAGAAGCAGAAGGCTTGTCTCCCCTTTTGTCAAAATGGATTTAACCATTAAGCATTATGTCTAACATTTCTTAACCCATCAATGGTAGTCTAATAAGTAATTGAGAGTTATCTCTCCTATTTTATGATTACCTCCCCTTTGGAGAACTCTCTAGCAAATACTAGACTATATAAACTCTTAATGCGATAGGATGGTCTCAATTGGGTCAATATGTGCTCTGCTTCTAATTTCTAAAGGGTGATTTTGTGCCACCACTTTATGCCTAGTAGACGTTGGAGGCAGTTGATGTGGAATGCTTCCAGTTTTTCAGGTTTCTGTGATATAACACCTACCACTCACTGCCTGAATTCCTTCCTTTTCAGCACGACCACCAAATCAGATGGGGTTAAAAGCAAAACCCAAAGAACACACAACAAGAATATCCAGCTACCTTTAAATTTTAAAACACAAAACCTCTTGCTACCCCGTAATATAAAAGATAAGAAAACTAGCTGTCATTTACCAATCAGAAATTAAAATCAAAACTAGAAAGACAAAATGGCTGAAGTCTCTGTTTATTTATTTATAATAAAATTAAATAACAAACTAGTTGAAGTACTAGTTTAAGTAAGAGGTCAAAACATGGATTGAAAACATAATTTGTAAACAAATGAAAAATTCCCTTTTATTTATTTAATTTTTCTAAACAATTTTACAATCTTTTTTTGTTGTCAACTAAAAGTTTGCACCAAATGTTTAGAAATGTTAAGTGTTATTCTAAAAGGTAAATCTACAGAAAAAAGATATTTAACTCTTAGAGAAAAAAAAAAGATTAAAAACTTACCAATGCTATTTGTTTTATCATCTTCATAGAGTCTTCTAGATAAATGATTTTTAATTATGTGAGTTAAGAGATTTTTCAATAAAACATTTTTGTTTTTATCCTGATTGTTAATCCTAAGTAAGGAATTATTTTATGTCTCCAGCTTGAAGAACTAACTGTGAACTTAATTTGTAATATTTAATTCAATGTGAATAAAATACTTTGTTTTTGCTTTTTTAAGTTTGGAAATTTAAATTTTGTGTGATTAGTTTTTAAAAAATGGTACCGGAATTATGTCATAATCATATATATTCTGTAATGTATTTCATGAATTTTTTTTTTACCACTCTTCTTGGTAGCGGTGAGTTTCTTTAGAATGTAATATCACCTGATGATTGGTAGCAATATATTATTGGGATTTCTGTGTAATACTATTTGTTTGCGTGTGTGTGTACGTGTATATATATATATATATATATATATTTAGATGTAAATAGAATTTTTTTTTTTTTAACTTTGGAAATTTAAATTTATATGATTAGTTTTAAAAAATTGAAACGGATTTATGTTATAATCATATATGTTTCTGTAATGTATTTCATGTTTTTTTATGTACCACTCTTCTTGGAAGAGGTGATTTTCTTTAGAATGTAGTATTACCTGATGATTAATATGTTGTTGGGATTTCTGTGTCATACCAACTGTTTGTATATATATATATGTATATATATATATATATAAAATGAAAACCTTAAAATTATCAGATATAAATTTATTTCAGCCACTTAGCTTTTTCAAATCTGATTTCAAAAAATTATATGATGAGTTTTTTAAAAATCAGATTTGAAAAGCTAAGAGGCTAAAATAAATATATATCCGATAACTTTAAGGTTTTCGTTTATTCATATTCTACTCCATATATGTGAACACACACACACACACATATATATATATATATATATATACAAAATGTATATATATACACATATGCATATATATATACGTAAACCTTATTCATATGTATGTTTGAGTTCTCTATTTTGGTTGAATCCTATCACAAAAATATTCAATATTATGTGTGTGTGAATAATATATATATATATATATATATATATATATGACTGGAAATTTGTGAATACGGGGAGAAATATATGATGAGTCTATATTTCATTTAGCATTGCTACCATCAGACAGAAATATGTATGGTAATAATTTAAGGTATTGTGGGGCACACTGGGTTCATGCCTGACCCTACAGTTATCTTCTGATAAAGGGTTTATTGGTACCACAGCTGTTGTTGTTGTTATTTATTTTGTTTGTTTGTTTTGTTTTTGCAGAAGCTTTTGTATGGAATAAATAATTTCTAATTTTAATTCTCATGAAAAATGAATTGAAGACTAAGTAGAAATCATGAGTTATCTCCCTGATGGAGGAAAAAAAAAACTCTTCAATCCCAACACATCCCTATCAAAGATTCACATTAGCTCTTTGTAGATTTAGTATTATTAACAAAAGAACAGACTTGTTTGCTATAAATTAGTCAGCACAAAATTCTACAATGCACACAACTTGACCCACAAAATATTAAATGGGGTTATTTCCTATAACTCCAACCTACAAAAGGGAACCACTCTGATTGACTGATAAATTATTTATTTATTTATTGATCTACTAGGAAAAAAGAAGACAGGGTTAGGTTAGGATTTAGGGTTAGTTTAAAGGGAAAATAATGGTAGATTAATTAACAGATAAAATTCATTCAGAGTGGTTCCCCTTTTTTATGTTGGATTTATAGGAAATAACCCATAATGGTATACAAAAAAATTTTTTTTTTAAATTAAAAAAAAAAGATCACCCCGTGGGCTTGTTGCATTCTGTATCATAACTCTTTATTAAACAGAAAAAATGGAGGGGCGGGGGTTATAGTTCATATTTTCTCGCTTTGGGAGGTTTTACACGCTAAAATAAGTGAACCATCTGATCAATCATCATGTTATCTGATACAGATTTCAATTTTATTCTTTTTTTTTCATTTCCACACACACACACACACACACACACACACACACACATACTCATCCACACAATATGGCCATTGGGGATAGCCCCCCCCCAAAAAAAAAGATATACTATGAATCTATATTATTGCAATCCAGTTGTACAATAAGCATTCCAATTGTGGATAATTTACTGCAGTTGTAGCATAAGCAAATATGGCCCACCATATTAGTCATGCAGACTAAAATTTCCCCAAACTGTTATTGTTTTGGATATGTGTCCTCTGAGGGTGATGTGATGCCTCTGCATTTTTTTCCAGAGAGGGTATCAGATTGAAATTCAGAATGCCTACGTGGAGTTGCTAAACACTGTAGTCAAGCCCTTGGATTAAACACAGGTTAATAGCCAATGTAGGCCTATTATGGTATGGCAACAGTATTCGCCCCCCCCCCGGCCACACCTCTGGAAAAGTCAAAAGTGGTTTTGGCACACCTTCATGACAAACTACAACCCGAGTCCCAATGATTGGCCTCAGAACTCCACAGATCTTAACCCATGGATTATTATGTATGTGCACTGTGAGAAAGACACAATCACTGTGGCTATACTACAAAAACCCATTAATCACAGAATAAGTTAAGTTTTAGACTCTCTCCCAGAGAAATTGTAACATCACATCTGCTGCCATGTGCTGGATTAGGTATTGAGCTGGTCGATGCTCAATGGCGATTATTTTGAGTCAAAACTCGTTGACAGTAGTGTAATTCTGTGCCTGCTTGAATTTCTTAACAATTCATTAAATTTGTCAGTATGCCAACACTTTTTTTCTTTTTCCATGAATCTGTCAAATTTATGGCCTACCAGGAGAGGAAATGACTGGTATTAACCCTCCAAAAAAACACCCTCAATACCAGTTCGTGAATACGATTAAATAATCAACTCCACATATATAATATATATATATATCATATATTATATATACTATATATATATTACCTATATATATAAATTACCACTTGAAAAAAAATCTCACGATTTACTTGAATTCCTAATCATAACATATCTTACTTGCCATTAAAAATAACCAAGTTCAAAAAAGGAAAAAAATTTGTTTTCTCCATTTCAACATCCGAAAAGATTTTGTCGTTTTGTACGTAATTCACAGCCATCCCTAGTATTTCAAATCCCAACTTGTCTAAATTCTCAATTCATGCACAAACCTCCGACTAACCTCACAGTACAGGGTCTGATTTGTACAGTCTGTCAGTCCCCCGTCTGTCAACTGAATAGCTATTGCGATAACTTCTGTGAAGTCTGACTATTCATATGTTGGTTTGAAATACCTAGGAGGCTTGTGAATTAAATTTTTACATAACAAGACAAATCTTTTCGATCGTGAAATGGATGAAAAACAAATTCTTTTCCCTTTTTTAACTTGTTCATTTAATCAAGTAAATTCTTGACTTGAATATCTATATATTCTGAAGATTTTCACGGGATTATATATATTACCTATATATATATACTTATATATATTATAAATATATATATATATATTAGTCATATATTACATGATAAATATATATATATTACGTATATATAATATATATACTATATATAAATTATTATAAACGTTGATTGGTGGTGTGGTATATTGTTTTAGTATCTAAGGGAGAAAGTTAACAG
Organism: Doryteuthis pealeii; assembly: GCA_023376005.1. NCBI lineage: Eukaryota > Metazoa > Mollusca > Cephalopoda > Myopsida > Loliginidae > Doryteuthis > Doryteuthis pealeii. Next base: position 10,549,181 of record CM042177.1, read on the forward strand.
TCCTGTTCGAGCATCCTCGTCGGTGTGATGGTAATGATTATTCTTTGAAGCAATGTCTGAAGACAGTTTTCGGCCTAGAGAACGTCTGTACAGGCACGTGTTTGAATTAATTTAATTGGAACGATTTTAATACAAACGGGAGACTTTTTTTTCAATAAACATAGACGAACAACAAATGTCTTGTGTTTTCTCTCTTTTTTTTTTTTTGTTATTTTGTTAATTAAAAGTATAGATGATTTTTTCCTTCCTCAGGTCCGACAAGATCTGCCAATGCAACACGTATAAGAATGAATGTGTATGATTCTGATATATGTTTGTATAGCGTAGGAGTAACCTGTCCAACGTGAGTGCATATAATACATGAATAAATACCGAACAAAGAAGTATAACATAACACAATACAGACTTTATTGTCTGAGCCGGTGGAACATGACATACATGATATTATACAAAACAGATAGGATTAAAGTCTTTGGAAGTAGCGAAGAGTTTATAAAGAATATGAAAGTCACTGATAGTTAGGTGGCAAGCCCTCTTATGGAAGAGAAACACGCGGGTCTAGTCCATCTTTTTGTGGATGCTAGAGAGATAGCTATGTGGCAAAACACGCTCTTTTAATACACACGAGATTGGTTAAAAATTATTTTAAAACGTCAATAAAAAATGGAAAATTTAACTTTTAATGTTTTATTTTAGCGTTTAATATAAAGAACAATTCCAAGTTTTATGTATATATGAAAAGAAAAACAAATTCTCTTACATANCATAAACCTAAATTTTTGCATTTAAAAGTAAATTTACGTAAAATAGCGCCATTTCTTAATCTTGGTTTGCAAAATTTTCGCATCTTGACGTGTGCACTATTTTTTGTATGGAGATTATACGTAATATGTTTTCAAACAATAAAATTAAATTTCTCAAACACTGTTTGAGTTCTACAAAGTATAATTATACTAGCGTCACAGATTTTATCCTATCATCGTTGAAGCAAAAAATAACAACAACAATACCCAAAAACCAGATTTTTTAATATCCCTTTGCGCCCATATAAACATATTTCGGTTTTATTATTTTTTTTTTAATGAAATAATGTTTGAATTAAAAATTGTCATTTTTTATTAAGGGGGGGGGGCTAAAATAAAATGACAATTTTAATTCAACATTATTTTCATTTTTTTTTAAATAAAACCGAAAATATGTTATGTCATTATTTTTAGCTAGATATTTTTTTTAAACAATATTTTCTTTGATCAATAAATACGATTTGATATCCGCTAAAGAAAAGTATCTATTTTACATTTTATAATTTTTAAAAATCCCTGAAAAAAATAAATAAATAAACAAGTAGACAATAGGAACTTTTAATATAAAATTCTTTAGAAAATAAAAGATACATATTTTTTCTTATTACGAGATTTAAGTTTCAATGTTAAAGATGCCCTATTACCAAAACCGAATTAGTAGCGATTTTTTTTTTTTTTACATATGTTCCGTCATTAAATTATCTTTCCAAAAATGTAAAAATCATTTATATCAAAAAAAAAAAAAAAAAAAAAAAAAGATCTTTGTACGGGGATTAATTGGCGAAACAACATCTAACGAAAAAAAATTATTAGCCTTTTCAATTTAGTAAACATTTATTTTCAATAAAAGTTCTCTTTTATTACTTCATATACCGAAAGTTTTATTAAAATCGGATAGTTAGTTTATTTTATATGATTTAGAAGAATTTCCCGTGATCACCCTTTTTTAGAGCCAGCGATTATTTGCACATAGCTATAAGAGAGAAAGAAATTTCCGTGTGACCTATTGGCGAAACCCCGGCGACATGAGAGGATACCTTTTTGGACCATTCCAGCAAGGGCAGACATCGCTCCACACGTACCTATTAGAATAAAACCAGAAAACAGTTCCTCTTAAATAATAATAATGACAATGATAAATCTCATGGGTTTTTGCAGTCTCTACAGATTACAGAGTGAAAGAAAAAGAAGACGAAAAGATAAACTTAGACCTTGCCAAAGAACTGAAAAAACTGTGGAACATTAAGGTAAAGATCGTACCAATTATAACTGAGACCCTAGGAACAGTCATTAAGGTTATAAAAAGGGTCTGGGTGAATTGGAAATCAGAAGAAGCAAAACCATCCAAAGAGCATTGTTAAGATCGGCTAGAATACTCTGAAGAGTCATGGGGACTTGCTGTCACTCACCTATGAACCACTAACTAAGGCAGGTGTGAAAAACTCACGGAGTGAAATAATAATAACCCCTATCTCGTTCAAACATTAACATTCTGGAAACTGTATTGAGACGTGCAACCAAATGAATACCCCCAATCAGGCATCTGCCATATTCTGAACGTCTTGCTGCCCTGAGAATGGATTCGTTGAAACTCCGGCGTCCGGCAATTGACCTGGTAAACGCTCATAAGGTCATCAATCATTTTTACCAACAGCACCTTGAGCACCTTTTTGATCTTCATGTTTCTAATATACGTGGGCATGCCTTCAAATTCAGAATACAACATAGCTCACATGACTCGGAAACATTTTTTCGCGCTCAGAGTTGCCAAGGTATTGAATAAAGCTGCCTGCGTCCGTTGTAGGCTGTCGAAACACTGCATCTTTCAAAGCTTCCATGCTTCCTGTAATCTGACAACACTATACCTGATACCTCCCTCACCACACACATATGCACGCACGTTCACACATACATGTATATTACTACTGTATGCTATAAATGTTCCTGACATCAGTACATTATTCTATGTACCAGACATGAGACTTTGATGAGTTGTGGTGCACTGAGCACTGTACACATTAAATTTCATTATTATTACTAACAAATATATGCATCCTCCGGGTGCAAATATTTAAGTTTTAATGCAATAAAATATATTAAATTAGAAAGACTTATGAAAATAAGTATGTAGATAAAAATAATTTGAAACATCAATGAATAATAACAAAAATAGAACAACTTTGAAACTAACTCCATCCCTAATTAACTATTTAGTTAAAATAGGAAGTAAAAGATAAAATTGTAGTTATTTCTATTTGTTAATGGATTTCTTTAAGATTTATCCTCGAGATTTTTTGCTCGTATTCATTAAGATAAAAACAAACAATTAGAAATCAATAATACCAAGTACGTATTTATTAAAATCAATTTTTTTATCAATATGCAAATTAGCCTTCCCGTTCACACTGTAAACCGCTTTTTTTTGTTATATGTATATAAATATACAATTGCATGTTATTAGTATGTAGATATGGTCAACAGTGGCTTCGGCCTCTGGACCATTGCTATAATTAACAGCGTCGATCCCAGGGGCCATCCCCCCAGGCAACACCTGCCCCTCGATTTAAAGGGCAGGGCTGGGTTTATTGCCCAGCGCCTGGGGCGCCCCCCTTGAGGGGGAATGCCGACGGGATCGACGCAATTTTTCACCCTGCCACTCCATGAGCTTCGGCTTGTGGTTGGTCCCGTTAATAGGGACTTTGTGCCTGACCCGTACAAGTGGGGTACGCGGTAAATATCATGTAGATATGGTCAACAGTGGCTTCGGCCTCTGGACCATTGCTATAATTAACAGTGTCGATCCCAGGGGGCCATCCCCCCAGGCAACACTGCCCCTCGATTTAAAGGGACAGGGCTGGGTTTATTGCCCAGTGCCTGAGGCGCCCCCCTTGAGGGGGAATGCGACGGGATCGACGCAATTTTTCACCGCCACCCATGAGTTCGGCTTGTGGGTGGTCCCACATAAATAGGGCTTTGTGCCTGACCCGTACAAGTGGGTACGCGGTAAATATCATGTAGATATGGTCAACAGTGGCTTCGGCCTCTGGACCATTGCTATAATTAACAGTGTCGATCCCAGGGCCATCCCCCAGGCAACACCTGCCCCCTCGATTTAAAGGGACAGGGCTGGGTTTATTGCCCAGTGCCTGAGGCGCCCCCCTTGAGGGGGAATGCCGACGGGATCGACGCAATTTTTCACCCGCCACCCCATGAGTCTCGGCTTGTGGGTGGTCCACATAAATAGGGCCTTTGTGCCTGACCCGTACAAGTGGGGTACGTGGAAAATATCATGTAGAAATGGCCAACGGTATTAATAAGGTAAAACAATTTTATTAATAATTGAGGTTTAGATAAAAATAAAATCATGGACAAACGTGACATAAATAACTAAGGGATTTGTGACTTGAGTAGTTTCGGTTACAGACAGAAAAGCACACAATCTCCATTTTAATAAGATTTGATCGGACCGTGCGCAAAAAAAAAGAACTCTTAAGAACCAACTATACAAAAAAATGTAAATATGAACGTGCAATGAACGCGATTCTCTAAGCTCTAGATATGAAATAACTCTAAAATGAAATGCCGTTAAAATCAATTGTTTTTATCAGACAGGTGTATCAAATATTTCGAAAGAAATTTCCTACAATTATTTTTAAACGGGGGCAATATATTCTAAGGGTTCTTTTGTTAAAAAGAAAATCAGTCTTCCTGGTAATTAGTATTATTCGGACTATTGTCCTCATCTTTATTGTTATCTGTACAACGTTTCGGCCGATGTGCCCTCCGGCCTTCTTCAGGTATTTTTTGTCGGACTCGTAAATCTTTTCGAACTCGGGAACTTTCTTGTCGTAATCAGGAACCTTCTTGTAATCGGGAGCCATCACGGAACTTCGAACCTAACCCTTTATTCAGTCCACGGGTGTATCCTGTTCTCATTCCGCTAACCATAGCTGGGGTATAGGTGTTAAGCTGTGTTAATTATTACTCTGTGTTACTGTCATACTTGACCAGGATTGAACCTGCAACCTAGAGATAACTGTCAGTTAGAACTGTCTTAACCCAACGCTATGTCCAATTCCTGGTAAGATTTTCAATTTGATATTCCAGAGTTGCCTCCCCTTTATAAGTTTTGAATTCATTATACAAATGCGGGTATATAGGCCGTTCCATCGTGATGTTATAGTTAACAAGCTAGTCTCGCAGATCCATGACTACTGAATAGCGATTTCGATTCTTGCAGAATGCCTCATACTTGGGACATTGGGTTATTTTGATCTTTTATCGTCCATAATTTTCGCTCTGTTTTAGCGAGCCGGTTTCAGAGTCGTGTTTTTGTCACTTTTTTGTTGGCAAATTAATGTAGATATTTTACAGACACCCCCAATCTCGATTTTTATTGACTAATCTATGTACATATTTTACACCCCATCCCCTTTTAAAAATTGTTTTTTCTTTTTCGATTGAATTTGTAGAAATTTCAATTGAATTTTTACAAAACTAGGTCAAATTTCAAAACAGTTTTCATACCGTACGCTCAGCTTTGATTTTACAATCAATGAAATACAAATAAGAACTCAGATTTTTTTTTTTTTTTTTTTTTTTTAGTTTTACTCAAAATAAATGTCACCTCTTTTTAAGACAATTTAAACTTATTCGAGTTTTGAAAATCAAAACAATCAATACATCAAGCAAGAAATATAATTTTACAAAAAACAGTCAAATAAATGAAAACACACACACATATATATATATATATATATATATATATATATATATATATGAAGTGGTCAAACGATGTGTTTGAAATGGCGAAGGCCGACAATTTTGGGGAGATCATGTGCTTAATTAAAGTCATACCTAATTTGTTAATTAATTAATTATAATTAAATGAATTAAACCGATATGCACGCCTAATTCATTTAATTATAATTAATTAACAAATTAGGTATGACTTTAATTAAGCACATAATCTCCCAAAAATATATATATAACAGCATAAATAACAATATGGCAGATAATATGACAACGTAAATAACAAAATATGATCACATATATGGACGAGTTTCGAAAATCAAAACAATCAATACATTAAACAAGAACATTTAAAAAAAAAAAAACAGTCGAATAAGTTTAAATTATATTAAAAAGTGGTTCAATACCGGCCCTCGCCAACTCAGCGTATGAGTACCACGGTGACCTGTGCGGTAAAGTGAGGAGCTGATGGTAGGTGTGGCACACACAGCGACTCATATGCTAAAAAGAAAATCTCCTTGTATAGCGCTAGTGAAAAGGGGATATACTCCCTCGCAATCTGGCTGATACCGACTTTAGGCCACCCTGACGACTTTGCCTTATATATATATATATATATATATATATATATATATATATATATATGGCGGGGGGGGGGCATTGTAAAATCAAAACTGAGCATACGGTATGAAAAAGGTTTTGAAATTTGAGTTTTGTACAAATTCAATCGAAAAAAAAAAAACATTTTTAAAAGAGGAGGTTGTAAAATATGTACATATATTAGCCGATAAAAATCGGAGGTGGGGGTCATGTAAAATGTCTACATTAATGCCGACAAAAAGCGACAAAAACACGATTCGGAAAATGTTTAAGTTGGGTCGGGAAATATAGCGTAAATTGGGGCAGGAGGCCGGGACGACAAAACACCAAAATTACACGACTTTGTGTCTCGACCAACCTGTGACGAATAGGTTAGTTAAATACCTACATTCATTGGTAAATCAAGTTTTCAAATAATATAACTGATGCATGATAAAATTCATTCATTGATAAATCAACATTGAAAATTTCATTAAAATCGGATAATTCCCCGATTTTTGGTAATGTTTTTTCAATCGGGGGTAAATTTATTTTGTAAAATACGAATTTTATGTCATCTTTTAGACAGCGTTTACGGACATATTTGAGCAAATTTTACCGAAAAAATTAAAATTTATTAAAAATAAATTACATGTGTAATATCATTTTGCTTTTTTAGTGATGCTCATTATGTTATTACTTTTCGACTTAGACAAAAAATTGACCTTAAATAATCGATTTGATTCATTTTAATTCGTTTTTAAAATGAACAGCAGACGACAAATTGGCAGTGCCTAATAAATGCTGCGATTCATTGTCACAACCTAATCGTACAAGGGAAATAACTCTGTAAGTAAAATTTGCAGTAAGTCACAGTAACTAGTGAGGTGACCTGAATTACTAAACAAGGGACTTGCTAGTAATACCCCGCAATTAGCTAATTAATTTTTTATCCCTATTACTTGGTGAAGTATTCGGAAAAAACGGGAGATAAGTTCAAAGCATATTGACAGGGTGTTAGCTACAAGAAAGAAAAAAAGGGGGAAATCGAACTGTCCAGCCGTCGACCCCCCCCCACTACTCTCGTTGCCATGAAATAGATTAGGAAGGGGGAAGGTGAGAAATAAGTCTCACAGAACAGAAATCTGTATCATGTATATGTATAAAGAAGTACATGGTCCTCAGCACAGAAAATGAAACCTGCAAACCGAGTTCAAGTCCTAGCCGAGGCTGTTTGCGTTTAGTTACACTAATGTTCTTAGAATAAATACAAATCCATTTCTTTTCTTTCCAGTAAAATATTAGGACAAACTGTAAAACTGGCAAAAAGTACTTGTGGGTAACCAGTCTAGGAGAAGATCACTAACTTTGAAACCAAAACCAGGAGCTGAATTCCCAAGAGAAAGTAAAGAAGAGATGAATAAAAAGACTTAAAGAAAAAAAAGAACATGGCACGTAAAGTCATGGGTCCAATGGGTCATAATCTTGGAACATAATAATGACTTGTATTATTTGGATAATTCGGACTATTGTCCTTATCTTTATTGTTATCTACACAACGTTTTGGCCAATGTGCCCTCCGGTCTTTTTCGGGAATTTATTGTCGAACTCGGGAGCCTGCACGGAAATTCGAACAAAACCCTTTATTCAATTCACAAGAGTAGACTGTTCTCATTCAGTTAACCATGGCCGGGTACAAGTGTATAGCTGTGTTAATTATTATTCTATGTTACAGTCACCCTTGGCCAGGATTGAACCTGCAGCCCAGAGATAACTGTCACTTGGAACTGTATTAACTCAACGCCTATAACCGTTGCGCGAGGTGTCCAATTATGAATGAAATGAAATTTATTGTGTACAGTGCTCAGGTGCACTACAACTCATCAAAGTCTCATGTCAAGTACACAGAATGATGTATTAGTGTCAGAAACATGAACAGTTTACAGTAGTAATATGCATGTATGTGTGCGCGTATGTGCATATGTATTCGGAGAGTGGCATCAGGTATAGTGTCGGCGGACTACAGGAAGCATGGAGGCTTTGAAAGATTCAGTGTTTCGGCAGCCTACAACAGACGCGGGTAGCTTATTCCATGCCTCCGCAGTTCTGAGCGTGAAGAAATGTTTCCGAAAGTAACGTGAGCAGTGCTGTTTTCTGACTTTGTAGGCATGCCCACGTGTGTTAGAAAGATGGAGATCAAAAAGGTGCTCAAGGTTGCTGTTGTTAAGATGATTAATGACCTTATGAGCGTTTACCAGGTCAATTGCCAGACGCCGAAGTTTCAAATTAGACCAACAATAACTTATATAAAAGAAAATCTTTAATGACATGATTAGAATCAGACTTTTCTAATATGTAGAATTCTCGAATGGTCAGTGATTTCAGGTTGTCGGGGGGGGGGGTGATTGAATTTTACGGCATGGCAACCCTTGTTGGGTTATTTTATGTCAAAAAGCGTTTTCTTGTGTTCATTCTTGATGGGTACTCAATTTTTTTTAACTGAATGTTTTAAACATTTTAACTCATTTTTCTCTAATACATAAAATCAATAAATAAAATATAAAATAAAATATAAAATAAAATAATGGGTTCCTAACAGGTAGAATCACTTTGGGTCAGAGTGGAACTGGGAATAATGGTGAAGGGGTACTCCAAATTACCCAGATCTCCAGAATTGGAACTTCCCTATCAGATAGATTTTAACACCATACCAAGACCCATAACCACTGCCTTCTAGTACCCATATTATAAAATGGTTGCCATAAGGGCAATAGTGTTGGGACAATCATATAGGTGCTAGGGCTTGGTGTGAACAGCCGATTGATCGGAGTGGGGGGGCTCTCTGACCGTCTAAGTAAGGGCCAAAGTGGCGTGTTGCATGTCATGAACTGCTCAACTACCAGCATTCCATCCTCAAGCAACCACAGCTAACAGGCGGCTCCAGGGAGGGGGTATTTTACCCCTCTTCAGAAGTGTTGTCGGCGTATTAAAAAAGACACCATGTCCCCAAACTTCATTCGCAACCTAATCTATATATTAATCCACTTATTCCTTAATATTCCGACCGTTATCATCTCTGATTAAAAATGCGATCGTTCAGGATGAAATGTGAATCCTAATTATCTGATGTCGCTTATCCATCGAATTCTTCTTTCGTATGTTGTCGTCACCTCAACTAAATAGACCATTCCGATTTTATTATAAAGAAATAAATGAAAGAAATTGGGCATGCTGCACAGAAAAAATACAAGAAAGAAAGAAATAGAATATGGGAAAGAGAGAGGGGGAAGCGCACGGAAGCGATGATGCTAATCTGTTTCAATTGAACATAAAAGATGTAAAGGAAAATGAAAAATAAGAGAGAGACAGAGAGGGGGGGAAATCAAGATTATTATACTTCTTACATATTGGACTATTTGTAATAGCTCCGAAACGTTATAACGTCGACATCCCTACCTGCAATAAACATCCATCCAGTACAACATCCCGTGTTTGTCTACCTTTCTCCACACAATAACTCCTAAGTAAGCACATCAAACGTTATAATAAATTATCATACTGTGGTATATCCAGAGGTCCTGTTAGTCAAGGATTATTACAATTTCCAGATTAGTTACATAAAGGATGACCACGTTCGCGTGGCACAGGCTAGAAAGAGGTATTATAACCGGCATACATGAGTAACCTTTACAGTTACAACAAAATCTGTAACGAGTGGCAGGTGGCCCTTGAGATGTCTTGAAAGAAGAAATATGGAATGGGCAAGGATCCAAGTTAAACGTGCCAAATTAAGAACGATGGTGATAAAAAAGAGGCAAACTCATCGCCAGACAGATTTTTGGTCGATGGAACAAATATTCCAACTCTCACAGGAAAAAAAAAAACGAACGAGAGATTGGGCAAAACATTTAACAGTAGACTGAGAGTCATCGCCCCTATACGATAGACCAGGGATCACCAAACTTTTTTCACGGTGGGCCGGATAATTTTTAAAAATAACGAGCGCAGGCCACATTATCATTGTGTTCAATACTTGCTAGCCAGAACGAAAGCTCTGAGAAAAAGATGTAAAACAAAATTTATCTTTCCATGTTATACTCATGGATTAGTGGCGTAAGATGCACAAAAACAAATTTAACTAATATATTTATTTTCAAAACATCAAAGAATGCAACATTAGCAGAAAGGTTTTGTGAGATTTGTGAAAGTGAAGTTTGCCTTTCAAGATATCGTCAATGTTTGGTTTGGAATTGCTACATCCAATTAAGAGAATTGATTTAAAATGTTTATCAGTCAACTTCGTTCGATGGGTTGATTCCATGGTCAAATCCATGAGGATTTAGTAAGCTTGATATGATATTTAAATTTAAATGGTATCAGAATGTCCCGTGTTCCATACGTTTTAACAAATTCAAGTACTGTCGGCGGACCGATAAAATGCTTTCGCGGGCAGGGTCCGGTCTGCGGGTCGTAGTTTGGTGACCCCTGCGCTAGACTATTGGTGTGACCTGGCACAGAACTGAAAACATTGATAAATCAAGGCTTCCAGAACGATTTAAAGCGTGGGTATACCAACACACATTACTACCAAGAGTAATATGGCCGATTTTCATTCACGAAGTCCCAATTTCTACAATGAAATCTTTAGAGAGAATAAATGTGTAAGTATTATCTGCGTTATTCGGACTATTGTCCTCATCATGTACCAGAAGGTAATAATTTGGGAATTCGAAGTTTGGTTTTTTTTTTTTTGGGGGGGGGTATTACATTTGCAAATGAAAGGAATCGCGAGAAATATCGAGAAAGTGTCGAAGAGTGTCAGCAAAACGATTGCAAGATCTATGATCCAACTGAAATGGGATGCAGGGGATTTTTGGGACAATCATTAAGCAGGGCAACTAGTGAAAATTAGAATCGTAGGATCTACAAAAAAGAAAGTTCTGAAGAAACCGAACGGACATCCTGGTGGTTATGGTAAAAAATGACTGATCTGTAGAATAAAGCATTAAACAAGCGAAAGTTACATTTTCTTTTTTACTGTACTTCCCACCGCAATATAATAATAACTATTTTTTTTTTGGGGGGGGGGTAGACAGAATCTGTCAAAGTGGGGGAACCAGAAGACAGACAGAAATAAAGAACATACATATGCATAAAGTTTTTTTTGTTTTTGTTTTTGGTTGTTTTTTTTTTGGGGGGGGGGTTGAGGGGGTGCAATCAATTTGATACCATGCGACAGTTTTTTTTCTCCCGCTCCAAGTTGTACTTCCGCCACGACTGGGAAATGGTGGCTTGCTCTGTTGTGTTTTGCTCTGCGTATTTTTGACGTGCAAATATACGTCAGAGTTGTGCGGGGTAAAATGTGGCAAACTGCACCATAGTTTCTGAATCATGGTGGGGGTGGCTTGGAGTAGTTTTCGGTTCAGAAGTTTATTTGGGGTTTTTTTCCTAGAGGTTAGAGGTGTGTATCTGTTTGTTTCTTAATGAAAAAGGAAGCAACTTACCTTAATATCGACGCATGCGCAGGAGTAGAAACGAATACGAAAATGCGCGCGAATAGAGTCGCTTATTTTATACATGTGAGAAAGAAGTCTCCGATTGGCTGTTGCAAATCTCCATATAAGGAATCCTGGACCATATGACCTTTAGGCACCCCTTTTGCTTTGCTGGTTCATAAGTACATTGTTTTCATTTACACTGTGTAATGGTTAGCAAGCTAGATTCGCAAACCATTGTTAATGAGTTCGATTCTCACTGGGTGCCCCATGCTTCTTGTCCTGTGCCACATCTAAGCTTAGTATGCGAGGAGGAGGCTGACACACCACATTTTGTAACGGTTGGCAATGTTAACAGAAATTCTGTAATAAGAAAGGAATAAAGACAAGGATAGTATGTTTTAAAAGGGGTTTAATCTGGTGCGAAAGGGGTTGCTAAAACTTTATGCTTCAGCTGTCTCTAGACACACACACACACATATATATATATATGTTTATATATATAGTTGTAGAAATGTTTTTTCTCTCTAGCACGGTTTTGGTGTTCAACTGAGTGTTCTCTTGAGCCCTTTTGGATTAACTACTTCTGCTACTGCAATGAAAATGTGGTAGTAACTTTTTTTTATGAAATTATATATCAGTCGGTAGAGCGTTCGGCTAGAAACCACAAGGTTCCTAGTTCGATAACGGCTCTCACCAACCCAGCATATGAGTAGCACAGGGATCAATGCCGTAAAGTAAGGAGCTGATGGTAGGCATGGCGTTCCACCACGCAAAAAACGATCTCCTTAGTCTAGCGCTAGTGAAAAGGGGATAGACTCCCTCGCTGATTGGCTGATACCGACATTAGGCCGCCCCGACGACTTTCCTTTTTTTACTTTATATCCTAATAAATAATGAATATATTATATAATATCCTAATAAATAATAAATATAATAATTATATTATATAATATCCGTTTTGATTGTATAATGTTACACTGGAAATAATCAAATCAAATCCTGGTATCTTTGGTTTTTAAGAAAATTCTTTTTGTAAAAAAGATTTAGGTGTGTATTTTACAATGTTTAGTCTGGCACATGGTCACTTATTTAGGGGCGATTCTGTTATTACAGTGTTGTCTAACGTTCTGACTTTTGAATAAGTTAAGAGAGAGAGAGAGAGAGAGAGAGAGAGAGAGAGAGAGAGAGAGAGAGAGCTGATACCGACATTAGGCCGCCCCAACAACTTTACTTTTACTTATATATATAAAGTAACAATTCGTAACACACTTATCTTTTTGTAGGGTTCTTGTAGGGGTCAAGAATTCAGGTTGTAGGCTCTTTTGTTCTTGTGTTTGCTGTTATGTTCATTCACCCATAATTGGGGGGTGGGGGGTGTCTGTGTGGGTCAGTAGTTGTGAGCCGTCTCTGCTGCTGTCAGGTTCTGTTCTCCCAATAGGGACGTCCTGCCCTCTTCGAGTACCTTTACTGTTCTGAAGATTTCGCTCCCCGCTAGTTCCTACTTCCGGAATCTGTCAGGGGAGGGTAACCCATATTTTTCATAATGTTAGCAGGCTTGATTCGCAATCCATTGTTAGTAAGTTCGATTCTCACAGGGCACACTATACTTCTGGCCTTGTGCCACGTCTAAACTAAGCTTAGTAAATAACTATGCGAGGAGACGACCTAAAAACAGGTCGGGGTTACTAATGGAATGGATCCGAAACGAAGCAGGGGTGACATCACTGACGACCTCCTTTATTGCATTTCGGCAATGTTTAACAAGAAAGAAAAAAAAATCCGAACAGTCTTTGTGCTTAGTATTATTTGTATTATTCGGACTGTTCGGCTAGAAACCACAAGTTTCCTAGTTCGATACCGACCTTCGCCAACTCAGCACAGGGATATGTGCGGTAAAGTAAGGAACTGACGGTAGGCTTGGCGCTCCACCTCAGACGCAAAAACAATCTCCTTTGTTTAGCGCTAGTGAAAAGTGAATAGACTCCCTCACTGATTGGCTGATATCGACTTTAGGCCACTCTGATGACTTTACTTACTTATTGTCCTCATCTTCATTGTTATTTGTACAACGTTTCGGCCGCGGTGCTCTCCGGTCTTCTTCAGGTATTTCGTGTCGGACTTAGAAACCTTTGTGCTGCTAGCCTTTTACAGATAAACTCCCTCTTTAACCCTTTCACTACCAGTCTTTTTTCTAAGTTTTGGGTATGCAAAATCATTTTTTTGAACAAATCTTAGAAGGAGCATCCCACAAAAAAGCAGCTGTACAGCCACTTACCTCCTATCACATACAATCAGAAAAAAAGGGTATCCTGGGTATAACTAAAGTATCACAGACCATCCAAGTAAGATGAACAAGACAATCTGAACGCTGTTGGAGAAGTAAGGACTCATAAGTGATGTTCTCCTGTGGACACCTATTCATTTCTAGTTTGGTTTTGTTTTACGGCATATCAACCTCAGTGGGTCATTTAATGCCTAAACAAAGTTTTGAAATAAATTCATTCTTAATGGATACTGAATTTTGTTTATAAACACAGGTTTTTCTATTTAACCCATAGATGGGACCCTAACAGGTACTACCACTCCGGGTCAGAATGGACCTAGGAGCAATGATGATGAAGGGGTGCTCCACATTCCCCAAACCTCCAAAACCGGAACCTCACCATCAGATAGAGTTCAACGTCATACCCAGGACATGATGACCCTCAGCTACCGCCTTCTAGCACCCATATGGTAAAAAGGGTTGGGGGGGTGTCAACAAATATACATGGATATGCCAGTGTTAGCAAACCTGCAAAAACTTAAATTATTCAGCTCTTATTAAATACCTACTTAATCTGCTGGGAATATAATAGAGAGAGAGAGAGAGAGAGAGAGAGAGAGAGAGAGAGAGAGGGTCCTTACTCTTCTGCTTCTTACTTGTTCACTGGTCATTTTCTTTTGGGCTGTTGGGCTCTTCTGTTCATTTCTTGTTGATTAATACGGAAGACTTTGTTTTTTTTATAGCCTTTATTAAAAACAACACCAGCCCAAAAGGGTTCTCAAACCATGTAGATGAGATGCCAGCATTTTGAGAGCAACAATCCTTTGTCTGCTCCCGCTGGCTTTCTGTCAGCAAATGCTAACTAAAACTGATTTCTGTTCACATGCTTCTATTGACAGGTTTCAGAAGGGGTCAAGTAGAGGTCACCATCTGCCAATCATAATGGTCGACAGTAACTATCCATTCACACCTCCAATTTTAAATCTTCTGAACTTCAAAATATCTAGCTACACTACTTACACAATTCATAGGGAACCATGAATTATGTAACACTCTGTGTGAACATTGGATACCGTGCAGAAGACTTGCCAAGGATGATGACCAATAAGGATGGTGGCAAGAGAGAGATGTCATAGGTATCCGCGATGTCAGCATGACTTGATGATGGTTATTATTTATTTATTTTTTACATGAACATTGGCAATCATTATTATTATTAATTTTAACTAGTATTTTTAAATCTACTGTTAGGTAAACCTAACGACTTGCTAAAGAGTTGCTCCCCTTTGATCAGTAAGGGACTGACGGGAACATGAATATGGGAATTCCGCCATGTTATTTTGGACTGGGGTTTTGGGCTGTACAGACATGCATCAGCATGCTTGAACTAGTGACCATGTATGCCAGCACGGTTGGGCTAGTTCAGTCATTTTAGGGTAGAACCATTTTCTACCCTGTGTTAAATAAAGACTCATCAGCAGAGAGTCAACAGACAAGGCCACTGGCCTCATGTGATGAACACACACATGATAACACAAAGGACTGCCTCTGTGATGAACACACACAAAACAAGGACTAGCCCCATGTTTGATAACACACATGATACATCTAGCTGAACTGTATCCAAAACCATTCCACTGTATTTCCCTGTCAGTGAGAATAAATAAAACAAATATTGTTATTGTTAAACATATTCACTGTTTTAATTATCAATTCTGTATATCCTATATCTCAGAATATAACATCTACTAAATTTGGTTGTTTCTTTAATTGCTATTTACTCAGGTTTTTATTAAAGGCAACAAAAATTTAAAAGATTAAGAAAAATACAAGTTAAAATTATTATTATTATCATTATTAATACTAATAATACTAATAAGTAATTATTAATAAATTCATAAGGATAAATAATAAAACATAATAATAATTAACAGAATTATTAACAGAATTATTATTATCAATAATAATAATAATATTAATAATAATAATTTTGATTAATTATTATCTATCAACAAATTTGTAATAAATAATAATAAAAAGTAATTATAAATTTATTAATATAATTATTTTTACTATTATTATAATTATGATAATAATAACCATTTTAATAAATTATCATTAATAGATTTATAATAATAAATAATAAAAAGTAATAATAAATTTATTAATAAAATTATCATTAATGATAATAATGATAATGATTTTAATAAATAAATCATTATTATTTTTTAATAATAAATAATAATAAAATGTTGATAATAAATTTAATAATAGAACTATTGATAATGAATTATAATAAAAAAGAAATAATAGATTTATTAATAAAATAATGTATAATAAATCATGATAATAATTTCCATGAATGAATTGTTATTAATAAATTTATAATAATTAATAATGATAAAAAGTAATTATAAATTTATTAATAAAATTATTAATAATAATAATAATAATAATAGTAATAATTCCTAACCAGGTTTATTGGTAGTGCTTCCTCAAAGTGGAAATTCAGAATTCTATGTCAATGTTGATCTCTGAAATATTGTCACTTGATAAAAGAAATTGACAAACACACATTTAGAGTTTGGTTCCCATGTTTATTAATAATTCAGGCTGGCCATCTCGGTGAGTTTCCAAACCGTCACTCATAGAGAGGAGGAAAGTCTTTGCATCTTCTACAAGTCTCTATTGAAGCCCCCCTATGAGGGGGACTTCAAAGTAACCCCCAAAACGGATCTGCTCTGTTGTACTCCAGAAATCCAACTGCCAAAAATCAAAACACAAACTTTCTCATTGTTTTTTTTTTGTTTTTTTTTCCAAGTAAGATGAACTTTGACCTCACCTGTCCATCAAATGCCACCATACATTTACTTGTGTTTGTAGTGGGTGGCCATTACATAATATGATAATTACATAGCATTATTGCTTAGTTAGAACTAACATTATTACATGGCATTATTGCTTGGTTAGTACTAACAAACCAACCAAATATTAAAAAATAACAAAAAAGGGTTGAATCCTACTTAACGGACATAAATTCCACCATCGTATGTCACTTTGCCAAAAGAAAAAAAAAAAAAATACTAAAATCAAGGAATTAACCGAATTTAATGAAATTTTCAGTGTTGATATATTAATGAATAAAATATATAATGCACCAGTTATTTTATTTAAAAACTTTTACATTTTTTCAAGTCAATTAACTTTGAACCACGTATGTTTGTGAATCTGTGTTACGCCTCAAAGATACGTTGTTCAAAGTTAACTGACCTGAAAAAATGTAAGAGTTTTCAAATAAAATAACTGGTGCATTATATTGTTTATTCATTAATGTATCAACACTGAAAATTTTATTAAATTCGGTTAATTGCTTAATTTTTAGTATTTTTTTTTTCTTTTGACGGGGTGACATACGATGGTGAAATTTCGGTCCATTAAGTAGGATTTAACCCAAAAAAGTGTCTCATTTCTTAGTTATACACTTTGTTTCATTTTACAGATTTGTTTCATTTTGTTAAAAGAAATTGCGTCCAATTATAGCATGGGCATAATCCGAAAAAATTCTGAAAAATTCATAGTCTGTAGCCACCATATATTTTGTTCCTGGACAATGTTGAAAAATTATCTCGAAAATACATTGTTTGAAGATAGCACCAGTGTGTCTATCAGGATTTTTCACCAAAAATACTCGACTTTTTTAGGACGATATATGTCAAGCCATTTGGCATGACATAACTCCAACAGAAACAAAAATTACAATTCCACCGTGAATACTAAGAAATTGCCAGCCTTTTAACCAGTTTGGTTCCAATTCTTCACCTATTACCCAATGTAGTTAGGTACTTCAGCTAGTATTTATTAATTGGAGATTTTATAGTTTTAAATCATTTCATTATTCTAATGTCTCAGATATGCATTGTCATAGAATTTTTTTGATTTTTAATTTTTTTCTGTCACTCAGAGAGTGCAACACAATCTCTTAACTGCAACTAGAATTATGAGAATTGGGGGTGGAGTGAAGTGGAATCGAGCCATCTACCTTCTTATCAGGGAGTCAGATATTTTTTATGTGTCTTAGGATGATATATATCAAGTCATTTGGCAGAAACAAAAATTACAATTGCACCATGAATACTAAGAAATTACCAGCCTTTTAACCAGTTCAATTCCAATTCTTCACCCAATGTAGATAGGTAATTCAGCTAGTATTAATTAATTGGAGATTTTATAGTTTTAAATCTTTTCATAATTCTCTTGTCTCAGATATGCATTGTCATAGAATCTTTTTTAATCTTTATGCGTTTGTTTCTGTTATAAGGGGATTTTTTTATATATATGGGAGGGGTGTAATAAGTAATTGAGAGTTGCTTCCCCTGTTTTATTATTACCTCCCCTTTGTGTAAATCATTAACTTTCTGAAAGTATATAAGCTCCCAAGCAACTGCAACAGTATTCTAAGTAGAATACAGCTTTCTCAAGTCCAACCGTGTGGGTTCATTTATTATTACAAGGGGTTTCACGTACGGTAATTTTTTATGCCAAATAAAGGTCCCTCTTCAGATGACAAATTTTTGGGGTGTCAACCTCAACATGCCATTCACTGTTGTAAAGATGAAATGAAATTAATAAAATAAAAAGTTAAGAGATTGTGTTGCACTCTCGGTGCAACACAATCTCTTAACTGCATCTAGAATTATGCAAATTGGGGGGGTGGAGTGGAGTGGAGTGGAGCCATCTACCCAGATAATTTTATGTCTTAGAATCTTTATCCTCAAAAAAATATTTTCTAAAAACTTTATAAATTAACAAGAAGTTATACAATTTTTGTCTGAAATTTTAATTTTTGAGACATTTAAGTCAATCAAATGACTTATTATCTACTAAGCTTATGTTTAATCTGGCACACAGACCCTAGGTTACTTACAGTACCCAAATATAACAAGTAGTCACCCATCTAAATACTGAAATGGGTCATCACAGCTTAACTTCAGTCTGGTACATGGATTATTCACAGTACTTGCTGCAGTCACTCATTTAAGTACTGAATAGGCTCATCACTGCTTAACTTCAGTGATGTGGTTGTATTGTGTAATTTACTAAGCCTTGATTACCACACAAGACCCAGCTTTCTAATAGTACCTTCTGTTACTAAATGGTCACCCATCTAAGTACTGAACAGCCTGATCACTGCTTAACTTCAGTGATCTGGTTGTATTATGTTATTTACTAAGTTTTGCTTAGTATTTCAAACAAGCCCTAGATTACTTACAGTGTTTGTTGTTACTAAGTGGTCACCCATCTAAGTACTGTATAGGTACGTCATTGCTTAACTTCAGTGATCTGGTTGTATTATGTTATTTACTAATCTTTCTTTAGTCTGTTACATGGATTATTTACAGTACTTGTTGTAGTCACCCATCTAAGTACCGAATAGGCTCATCACTGCTTAACTTCAGTGATCTAGTAGTATTGTATTATTTACTAATTATTTGATTAGTCTGGCACACAGTTGCTTACAGTACCTTCTCTTACTAAATGGTCACCCATCTCAGCACTGAACAAGTTATCACTGCTTAACTGATCTGGTTGTATTATGTTATTTACTAATCTTTCTTTAGTATGTTACATGGATTATTTACAGTATTGGCTGTAGTCACCCATCTAAGTACTGAACAGGCTCATCACTGCTTAACTGATCTGGTTGTATTGTGTTATTTACTAAGCTTTCCTTAGTCTGGTATATTTATTTTTATTTAAACCTCAATTATTAATAAAATAGTTTTACATTATTAATACTGTTGGCCTTATCTTACATAGATTATATACAGTACTTACTATAGTCACCCATCTAAGTACCGAATAGGCTCATCACTGCTTAACTTCAGTGATCTGGTTGTATTGTGTTATTTACTAAGCTTTGATTAGTTTGGCACACAGTTGCTTACAGTACCTGTTTTTATACAAAGTGGTCACCCATCTCAGCACTGAGTAAGTACATTGCTGCTTAACTTTGGTGATCTGAGAGGAACTTGCGTTTTCTACTTGACTTTAAGTCAAATGATTTTAATGACTTTGCAATAATCTTTACCTTTTTTGTTTTTGTTTTTCATATTTGAACTGGTCAAAAAAAAAAGAAGAAAAAAAAAGAGAACCTAACTTAATTATTTTTGTTCTTCTACAAATAATTTGTCATCCTTTTCACAATGCAACATTAATATCTCAATCTTGATTTGATTTTGAAAGAGTTACAAGACAAGGGAGATAATTATAGAAGTGTGTATAAGATCTGAAAATTTCACTAGTTGGGATACACAAAATTTACCCATAATTCAGCTCCCGGTAGCCAAACCAACTTGAAACCAATTATTTGTTTTATCATCTTCACAGAGTCTTCTAGAGAAATGATTTTTAATTATGCAAGAGTAAAGAGATTTTTCAATTAAATATTTTTGTTTTTTATCTTTTTTTTAAATTATCTATCTCTAAATGACAGCTCAATTCGAACTAACATTCCAAACCATCAAATATGTTGGACTATAGTTAATCATGGATTAGTAAGATAATTTGCATTAATTTAATCCTAAAACATTTTCAAAGATTTTATAAAGATTTCTTGCATATATATTTTTGAAAGAACAAATATAAGGGGATTTTTTAATATATATAGGAGGGGTGGTAATCTGGACATTAGTTACATAAATGAGAGTAACATCCCCTTGTTTGTTTCACTTTGAGGAAGTTGTATGTTTTGGTCGGCCATTTTCATTTCACTGTAAATCTACACTGAAAATATGAATTTGTTCAAATCAATACAACTGCATGTTTTAACACAAAAATATCATAAAATGTGTTCTTAATTTTGTTTGCGCATTATTTAAAATGAACTTAATTGTTATTAAGAACACATTTTATGATATTTTCATGTTAAAACACGCAGATGTATTGAATCGAACAAATTTGTATTTTCCATGTGGATTTATGGTGAAATTAAAATGGATGACCAAAACATACGGCTTCCTCAATGTGAAACAAACAAGGGGAGGATACTCTCATTTATGTAACTAATGTTCAGATTACAGGAGGGGTTTCACGTATGGGAATTTTTTATGCCAAATAAAGGACCCTCTTCAGATGGTAAATTTTGGGGGAGTCATCCTCAACATACCATTCACTGTTGTAAAAATGAAATGAAATTAATAAAATAAAAAAATAGATAAAAAGTTTTCTTTTCTTTTTTTAATCAAGAGACAAGACTTTATTTACACAGGCACACACGTTCATATAAGCACACACACACACAAATGCATATAATATAAATGCATACATAAACATACATATCTACATGCTCTCACACACACACACAAAATATATATATATATATATATATATATATATAACAAGCAAACAAAGTTGTACATATATTACATACAAATTGATTTTTTTGTTGATATTCCCTTTTTCTTGTTTTTAAAAAAAACATCGAAGGGAAATCAATTTTATGAGCAAATAAAAATTTTGGCTTAAAATTTTCATAATATTAAAAACAGTTCTGCAATTTTTAAAAAATTGTAAAAAGAAAAAAAAATTGTTTGAATTTTCACAAAAATCAACAAAAGTTTTGAACTGAAAAAATGGATGACTGGGGTAGAGAAAAAAAATAAATACATTAATTTAAAAATAGAAAAAAAAAAAAAAAATGTTGGTTATTTCCGATAACTTTAACATAAAAAAGGGGAACCACTCTGAATGAATTTTATCTGTTAATTAATCTACCCATTATTTTCCCATAAAACTAACCCTAACCCCTCTCCTTTTTCCTAGTAGATCAATAAATAAATAAATAATTTATCAGTCAAGAGTGGTTCCCCTTTTTAAGGTTGGAGTTATAGGAAATAACCAAAAGGTTTTTATGTTTAAAATAAAATAAAAATTATTAATTACACTTACAGCTGCTGTATATTTGAGAAGCAATTGGTTTGTTTTTGTTCAAATTTTAAATATTTGTTAGAGAATTGACAAATGTGTATATAAAAGAAATGCCTAAGCACTAAAAAAACACAAAAAAATTATATCTAAACACAAAAAATATCTAAACACTAAAAAATAATATATTTAAACACTAAAAAATAATATCTAAACACTAAAAAATATATCTAAACACAAAAAAATAATATCTAATCACAAAAAGAAATATATCTAAAACCAAAATAATATCTAAACACTAAAAAAAATATATCTAAACACTAAAAAATATATATCTAAACACTAAAAAAAATATATCTAAATATATGATTTGATAATCATTTGGCCAAATTAGCAAGAATGAATAATTTGTTAAAATAATAGAACAGATGAATATGTAAAGAAAAAAAAGAAAAAAAAGAAGAAAAAAAATTGTATAGAAATTATCTCTTTAAAAAATAACTAAAATAAATTAGAAAAAAACAAAAACAATTTAAACTGCCGATTTATAGATAAGAGTCAAATCATGGATTGAAGACATTGTGTGATTAGCAGACAAATACCAAAAATCCTATAAACTTTGTAATTTTCATTCCGCAAACTTAATGAATGTGTTCTAAGCGTAAGCAGAAGGCTTGTCTCCCCTTTTGTCAAAATGGATTTAACCATTAAGCATTATGTCTAACATTTCTTAACCCATCAATGGTAGTCTAATAAGTAATTGAGAGTTACCTCTCCTATTTTATGATTACCTCCCCTTTGGAGAACTCTCTAGCGAATACTAGACTATATAAACTCTTAATGCGATAGGATGGTCTCAATTGGGTCAATATGTGCTCTGCTTCTAATTTCTAAAGGGTGATTTTGTGCCACCACTTTATGCCCAGTAGACGTTGGAGGCAGTTGATGTGGAATGCTTCCAGTTTTTTCAGGTTTCTGTGATATAACACCTACCACTCGCTTCCTGAATTTCTTCCATTTCAGCACGACCACCAAGTGAGATGGGGTTAAAAGCAAAACCCAAAGAACACACAACAAGAATATCCAGCTACCTTTAAATTTTAAAACACAAAACCTCTTGCTACCCCGTAATATAAAAGATAAGAAAACTAACTGTCATTTACCAATCAGAAATTAA
This sequence comes from Doryteuthis pealeii, assembly GCA_023376005.1. Lineage (NCBI taxonomy): Eukaryota > Metazoa > Mollusca > Cephalopoda > Myopsida > Loliginidae > Doryteuthis > Doryteuthis pealeii. Next base: position 10,572,176 of record CM042177.1, read on the forward strand.
AATCAAAACTAGAAAGACAAAATGGCTGAAGTCTCTGTTTATTTATTTATAATAAAATTAAATAACAAACTAGTTGAAGTACTAGTTTAAGTAAGAGGTCAAAACATGGATTGAAAACATAATTTGTAAACAAATGAAAAATTCCCTTTTATTTATTTAATTTTTCTAAACAATTTTACAATCTTTTTTTGTTGTCAACTAAAAGTTTGCACCAAATGTTTAGAAATGTAGAAGTGTTATTCTAAAAGGTAAATCTACAGAAAAAAGATATTTAACTCTTAGAGAAAAAAAAAAGATTAAAAACTTACCAATGCTATTTGTTTTATCATCTTCATAGAGTCTTCTAGATAAATGATTTTTAATTATGTGAGTTAAGAGATTTTTCAATAAAACATTTTTGTTTTTATCCTGATTGTTAATCCTAAGTAAGGAATTATTTTATGTCTCCAGCTTGAAGAACTAACTGTGAACTTAATTTGTAATATTTAATTCAATGTGAATAAAATACTTTGTTTTTGCTTTTTTAAGTTTGGAATTTAAATTTTGTGTGATTAGTTTTTAAAAAATGGTACCGGAATTATGTCATAATCATATATAATGTGAATACCACTGGTAGTGTGAATAATATCACCTGATGATTGTTATGCTGTGTGTTTGCGTGTGTGTGTACGTGTATATATATATATATATATATATATTTAGATGTAAATAGAATTTTTTTTTTTTTAACTTTGGAAATTTAAATTTTATATGATTAGTTTTAAAAAATTGAAACGGATTTATGTTATAATCATATATGTTTCTGTAATGTATTTCATGTTTTTTTATGTACCACTCTTCTTGGAAGAGGTGATTTTCTTTAGAATGTAGTATTACCTGATGATTAATATGTTGTTGGGATTTCTGTGTCATACCAACTGTTTGTATATATATATATGTATATATATATATATATATAAATGAAAACCTTAAAATTATCAGATATAAATTTATTTCAGCCACTTAGCTTTTTCAAATCTGATTTCAAAAAATTATATGATGAGTTTTTTAAAAATCAGATTTGAAAAAGCTAAGAGGCTAAAATAAATATATATCCGATAACTTTAAGGTTTTCGTTTATTCATATTCTACTCCATATATGTGAACACACACACACACACATATATATATATATATATATATACAAATATGTATATATATACACATATGCATATATATATACGTAAACCTTATTCATATGTATGTTTGAGTTCTCTATTTTGGTTGAATCCTATCACAAAAATATTCAATATTATTGTGTGTGTGAATAATATATATATATATATATATATATATATATGACTGGAAATTTGTGAATACGGGGAGAAATATATGATGAGTCTATATTTCATTTAGCATTGCTACCATCAGACAGAAATATGTATGGTAATAATTTAAGGTATTGTGGGGGCACACTGGGTTCATGCCTGACCCTACAGTTATCTTCTGATAAAGGGTTTATTGGTACCACAGCTGTTGTTGTTGTTATTTATTTTGTTTGTTTGTTTGTTTTTGGCAGAAGCTTTTGTATGGAATAAATAATTTCTAATTTTAATTCTCATGAAAAATGAATTGAAGACTAAGTAGAAATCATGAGTTATCTCCCTTGATGGAGGAAAAAAAAACTCTTCAATCCCAACACATCCCTATCAAAGATTCACATTAGCTCTTTGTAGATTTAGTATTATTAACAAAAGAACAGACTTGTTTGCTATAAATTAGTCAGCACAAAATTCTACAATGCACACAACTTGACCCACAAAATATTAATGGGGTTATTTCCTATAACTCCAACCTACAAAAGGGGAACCACTCTGATTGACTGATAAATTATTTATTTATTTATTGATCTACTAGGAAAAAAGAAGACAGGGTTAGGGTTAGGATTTAGGGTTAGTTTAAAGGGAAAATAATGGGTAGATTAATTAACAGATAAAATTCATTCAGAGTGGTTCCCCTTTTTTATGTTGGATTTATAGGAAATAACCCATAATGGTATACAAAAAAATTTTTTTTTTAAATTTAAAAAAAAAGATCACCCCGTGGGCTTGTTGCATTCTGTATCATAACTCTTTATTAAACAGAAAAATGGAGGGGGGCGGGGGTTATAGTTCATATTTTCTCGGCTTTGGGAGGTTTTACACGCTAAAATAAGTGAACCATCTGATCAATCATCATGTTATCTGATACAGATTTCAAGTTTTATTCTTTTTTTTTCATTTCCACACACACACACACACACACACACACACACACACACACACATACTCATCCACACAATATGGCCATTGGGGGATAGCCCCCCCCCAAAAAAAAAGATATACTATGAATCTATATTATTGGCAATCCAGTGGTACAATAAGCATTCCAATTGTGGATAATTTACTGCAGTTGTAGCATAAGCAAATATGGCCCACCATATTAGTCATGCAGACTAAATTTCCCCAAACTGTATTGGTTTTTGGATATGTGTCCTCTGAGGGTGATGTGATGCCTCTGCATTTTTTTCCAGAGAGGGTATCAGGTTGAATTCAGATGCCTACGTGGAGTTGCTAAACACTGTAGTCAAGCCCTGGATAACAAGGGTAGCCAATGGTAGGCCATATGTATGGCAACAGTATTCGCCCCCCCCCCCTGCCACACCTCTGGGAAAAGTCAAAAGTGGTTGTTGGCAAATTTGTACAACTACACCAGTCCCAATGTTTGGCCTCAGAACTCCACAGATCTTAACCCCATGGATTATTATGTATGTGGCACTGTTGAGAAAGACACCAATCACTGTGCTAGTACTACAAAAACCCAGTTAATCAACAGAATTAAGGTAGTTTTTGAGACTCTTCCCAGAGAAATTGTAACATCACATTGCTCCATGTGCTGGAGTAGGATTGAGGCTGTGATCGATGCTAATGGCGGTTATTTTGAGTCAAACTTGTTGACAGTAGTGTAATTTCTGTGCCTGTTGAATTTCTTTACAATTCATTAAATTTTGTAGTTGCCAAGCACTTTTTCTTTTTCCTTATGAATCTGTCAAATTTATGCCTGACCAGGGGAGTGGGGATGACTTGTATAACCCTCCAAAAAACACCCTCAATACAGTGTGATACTATTAAGATAATAATCCACTATATATATATATATATATATATATATATATATATATATATATAAATCCACTTGAAAAATCTCAAGATTTATTGTAATTCAATCAAGAATTTACTTGCATTAAATGAACCAAGTTAAAAAAGAAAAGAAATTTGTTTTTCTCCATTTCAACATCCGAAAAGATTTTTGTCTTGTTGTAAAAAGTTAATTCACAGCCTCCCTAGTATTTCAAATCCAACTTCTAAATTCTCAATTCATTGCACAAACCTCCGAGCTAAACTCACAGTACAGGGTCTGTATTTGTTTACAGTCTGTCAGTCCCCGTCTGTCAACTGGATGCTAGTTGAAACCTTCTTGTGAAGGTGAGTATTATATGTTGATTCTACAAAGAATAGACCCAACACATGACTGTTATGGGAGTTAGTACAGGGTCTGTATTTGGTTACAGTCTGTCAGTCCTTGTCTGTCAACTGGATGCTAGTTGAAACCTTCTTGTGAAAGTGAGTATTATATGTTGATTCTACAAAGAATAGACCCAACACATGACTGTTATGGGAGTTAGTACAGGGTCTGTATTTGGTTACAGTCTGTCAGTCCCCGTCTGTCAACTGGATGCTAGTTGAAACCTTCTTGTGAAGGTGAGTATTATATGTTGATTCTACAAAGAATAGACCCAACACATGACTGTTATGGGAGTTAGTACAGGGTCTGTATTTGGTTACAGTCTGTCAGTCCTTGTCTGTCAACTGGATGCTAGTTGAAACCTTCTTGTGAAAGTGAGTATTATATGTTGATTCTACAAAGAATAGACCCAACACATGACTGTTATGGGAGTTAGTACAGGGTCTGTATTTGGTTACAGTCTGTCAGTCCCCGTCTGTCAACTGGATGCTAGTTGAAACCTTCTTGTGAAGGTGAGTATTATATGTTGATTCTACAAAGAATAGACCCAACACATGACTGTTATGGGAGTTAGTACAGGGTCTGTATTTGGTTACAGTCTGTCAGTCCCCGTCTGTCAACTGGATGCTAGTTGAAACCTTCTTGTGAAGGTGAGTATTATATGTTGATTCTACAAAGAATAGACCCAACACATGACTGTTATGGGAGTTAGTACAGGGTCTGTATTTGGTTACAGTCTGTCAGTCCCCGTCTGTCAACTGGATGCTAGTTGAAACCTTCTTGTGAAGGTGAGTATTATATGTTGATTCTACAAAGAATAGACCCAACACATGACTGTTATGGGAGTTAGTACAGGGTCTGTATTTGGTTACAGTCTGTCAGTCCCCGTCTGTCAACTGGATGCTAGTTGAAACCTTCTTGTGAAGGTGAGTATTATATGTTGTTTCTACAAAGAATAGACCTAACACATGACTCTTCAGTGACAGCCTTCACATATGACATCTGTGGTCAAGGCTGTTTTTCGAACATTGGACTTCCCAGTCACAGGAGGTGCTGTAACTTCAGGGGCACAAGAGCTATAAAGTCTTCCAAGACTGCAATGCCGATGTATATAACTCCATGTATCTTGAATATTGCTTACATTAGAAATTTGAAGGTGGTATGAAGTGAAACTCGTGCGTGAGATATTTTAAGTGGAAAGAGGCTGCACAGACCCCAGTCCACTATCTTGACAGTCACGTAATTAGTTCAGTGGCTGGGGAAAGTCTGAGACGACTGGGCTGCCGAGCTACTGCAGGGTGCTGTCTCAGGTAGTATTGAATCACTTCACGAGAGGCAAGCCTTCAAAGTGGTGGCACAAAATCCCCCACTTAGAAATTTGAAGCAGAGCACTCATTGACCCAATTGAGACTATCCTATTGCAAAGCCAACTGTGATGGTTGGGTCACACCATCCAAATTCCTGCAGACAGACTTCCCCATAAACTACTTTACAGTGAACTCACAGATGGCACTCGGAGGACAGGAGCACCCCAAAAGTGGTTCAAAGACCATATTAAGACAACGCTGAAGAAATGTAACATCACACCTTCAAGCATGGAAGATCTGGCCTCCAACGAGACGCCTGCCGCACAGGAGCTAAGCAGCTCAATAATGAGATAAACAGGACTGCAGAATGGCGATGTCTTCGTCGTCATGAACAACCAAATGTAGATAGGAATTTCCCCTGCAATGTGTGTGACCGCATCTGCAAGTGCAGTCATCGTCTGCGACGGACTTTCAAAATAAAGAAAGAACATTAGAAAATAAGAAACTTAAAAGAAACAGCATATATGGCTTTTATAAACTATGTGCAGAAGTCAAGCAAGAATAAAATTCAACATAAAAGGATTCTCTTTTATTAAGTCAAACAGCCTGCTCCTTCAGGTATAAATTAGAATCACCCACATACCTGGTGTACCTGGTACTAGTAGAATGGACTGGTCCAGTTGGTTATATCAAAAATCGTTATCTCTTGACACCTTGTTTTTCTTATTAAAAAAAAGGAACATTCCTTTTTTCTACTTTTTCTCCCTATTCATAGGTAGCTTATGAATTATGTACATACTGTAGTTAGATATTTTTGAATTGGAGTTTGTTAGATTCAAAATAATGGGGTTGAGTAGAAAATTACTTAGCCGTTACGGTTATTGGCAGGTAATAACTTTTTATTTGACCCCTTGCAGAAACACACCAGTAAGAGGCGTGAGAGAGAAGTTTTAGTTTTTCGATCAGTTGCGACCAGAAATTCAGAGTGAGCAGATACAGAGGTCCACTTGCTCTGAGATATCATTTCTCAATCCGTGCAGGTCCTGGGCTGGGGTTGTTTAATAAAAACTTAAAGAAAAACCCAACAAGTCTTTCTTTATTGATTAATTAAGATAAGAATATACAGACACCCAGCCCGAAGAAATAAACACAGAGAAACAACCCACGGAATCAGCCCTGAGGAAATGGCTAATGAAATAACAGCAGGAAGAAGTAAAAAGAGAAAACAAGTAAGTATCCCTCATCATCCTATCTCCTCATCTTTCTCTTTCTCTCTTGCAATTTTCAGTGTTGATTTATCAATGAATGAATTTTATAATGCATCAGTTATTTTATTTTAAAACTTTCTGATTTTTTTCACGTCACTTAACTTTGCTACCCGCCTTATTTTTGGGGGGCAAAATATCGGTGTGATTGATACTTATTTCTGCATTAGTAAAAAGACAAAAAATCGAAGGTGTGAATAGAAGAAAAAAAAATGAATGAATTTGCTCTGGTAGTAAATAAGTACCAAAAACCGGAAAATAAAATGAAAATAAAAACTAAAAAAATAATTCTTAGAGATTTTTTTTTACTCATTTCAATAATTATTTGATTGGCTATTATCTTATAAAAGAAAAAAATATGCATCAATATTTGTTCCGTTTAAAAGGGGGGGCTAAATTTCCAATACAGATTTTGATGTTAAGGGGTATATAACATCCCCCTTCATGGATTATACATTTCACAAATATATCTCAGTTGTTCATATCGGATTATCTATTACAGTTTGTTCATATCTATTTATCTCTCTCTCTCAATCTATCATTCTATCTCTCTCTCTCTCTCTCAATCTATCTATCATTCAATCTCTCTCTCAATCTTTCAATCTATCATTCTATCTCTCTCTTTCAATCTATCTATCATTCTATCTCTCTCTCAATATATCTATCATTTAATCTCTCTCAATCTATCATTCAATCTCTCTCAATCTATCATTCTATCTCTCTCTCTCTCTCTCTCTCTCTCTCAATCTATCTATCATTCTCTCTCAATCTATCTCTCTCTCAATCTATCTCTATTCCAGTAATGTCATACATATCTCTCTATCTATTTGTCTATCTCAATTTGTTCAACATTATATTTTTATTTTTTTATTTCATTATAGAAGGAAAAAAATAGAGGGGGGAAATAAATATTTGTTTGTTCTGCTTATGATCAGTCTTTGGATCTCCAGTCTGTTTAAGATTGGTTTGGTTTCTTTGCACAATTATGGGGTTTCAAGTCAATGTTCTTTGTTGAGTCAAAGAAGCGAGTCAAACGCCTTATTCGCAGGCTACAACACTGTCATTGTCTACCAGCAGCTGAAGTTGCAACACTCTTACTGCTGTCACCCCACTTCTACTTATACCGCCGTTTCCCCTTATCGTCCGGGCACATCAGTCGAACCTCGCGCCCATGCACAATTCTTGTGCATTCAGATGGACGCGTGTAGGCCCCAACATCCGGGCACCTGAATTGCACCTCACGTCCATCCAGCGCGTAAATCTCATTTCTTTGCATTCTGGAGGGTGCAGGTTCAACTCCGGCAGGCAAGACACTCTCACTCTTTTTCCAAATGAGTAAAGTGGTACTTGTTCTCTGTCACATTTATTTCAAACTGGAATTAAAGCAAAATTTTCCAGAAGTCTGAACCAATCTGGGTGTGGTAAGACACGGTCAACAGCTGAATGACTCGCCTTGGAGCAGTGGTTTTTGGTTTGGTTTGTTTTACGGCATATCAAACTTGGTGGGTCATTTAATGCCGACAAAATTTTGAAATAAAATCAATTTTAACGGATACTCATTTTCTTTTTATAAACACATTTTTCTATTTAACCCATAGATGGGACCCTAACAGGCACTACCACTCCAGGTCAGAGTGGACCAGGGAGTAATGTTGATAAAGGGGCACTCCACATTCCCAAATCCTCCAAAACTGGAACCTCACCATCAGGTAGAGTTTAACATCATTCCCAGGATATGAAGACCCTCAGCCATTACCTTCTAACATCCATATAATAAAAAGGGATGGGGCTTGTCATAAGTGCCATAGGGTCGGGGCAATCATATAGATGCTAGGGCTTGATGGTATTTTGGTAGATGGGTTTTGCTTTTCATATTTTTTATTAATCGGATGATTTCTCTTGTCAAAGATTTTTTTTAATGACATTTTGACAATATATCCTCTGGCCTTCTGATAGTGTTGGACAATGGCTACTACCTGTTGAATAAATTGTTATATACCCAACCTATGAACATTAATGGGTATGTCCCAATCCTCATAAATATGAGAGTATTATGCTGACTGAGTAGTCTGATACCACTAGCAGTGGTTTACCTTCTTCACGCCACTGGCAAGTATTGTATTTTCTTATTGTTATAAAGATTCCATTTCATTTCCAACCTCCGTTTTGGTTATTTCTCATTTAGTAACCTTGGTTAGGTTACAACATTTTGGTGATGAGGTTAAGATTCAACATTAACCCAAAAAGGACAACATATCGTCTCTGTGCAGAGTAAATCTAAAAGGGGGAGGGTAATAAAACCCCGCTTATGAACATTAATGAGTATGTCCCAATCCTCATAAATACAGAAGTATTATACTGAGTAGTCTTATACCATGAGCAGTGG
>CM042177.1:10585676-10658176 GCA_023376005.1 Doryteuthis pealeii
ATAAGAGCCCATATTGAGCTCTGCAAACTACGACATTTTTAAAAACTACATCGTAAGGAAGATGTCTTCACCTGATCTTTGGATTATATATATATATATATATTCTTGTGGGTCTCTCTTTCCACTGTATATTATTCTAAGAACCTTTTAGTGTGAACCTCTCTCTTGTTTGACCACTGATAAAATATTATCAAAATTGTTGACTAGTTACTTAAAAAGTTTTTTTTTTTTTTTTTTTTTTTTTAAACCAAAAAAAAATTTCTTTATAAATTTTAGTAAATATACAATATATGAATAGAGATTTAAATAAAAAGTGAAAAGCACATTTCAAAAATATATAGAGAAAGCATTTTAAAAAATAAAATTTTTGAAAATAAAAAATAAAATAAAAGCCACAGGGTACGAAATAATGATTTTTGATATGGTCGGACAATGTTTTCTTTAAATGAGGAGAATAATGATGACTTATTTTGTCTGAACATATTAACATTCTTTGCATCGTAATCTCTTTTCCTTTCTTTTTTTTTTTTTCTAATGTAACAAATAATGTTTTTGTTTTTTTAATGTAGCAAATAATAATTTTTTTTTAATGTAGCAAATAATTTTTTTTAAATGTAGCAAATAATAATTTTTTTTAAATGTAGCAAATAATAAATTTTTTTTTAAATGTAGCAAATAATAAATTTTTTTTTAAATGTAGCAGATAATTTTTTTTAAATGTAGCAAATAATAAATTTTTTTTAAATGTAGCAGATAATTTTTTTTAATGTAGCAAATAATAATTTTTTTTTAAATGTAGCAAATAATAATTTTTTTTTAAATGTAGCAAATAATAATATATTTTTAAATGTAGCAAATAATTAATTTTTTTTTTTACCCAACCCTTTCGCCATGGATCGAGTTCGCTATTCAGTAGTTATGGATCTGCAAGACTAGCTTGCTAACCATTATACCATGATGGGATGATCTATTTACCCAACCCATTCGCCATGGTAGTGTGTGACACAAGGTTGCAAGTATGGGGCATCCAATGAGGATGAAACTCACTATTCAGTAGTAATGGATCTGCAAGACTAGCTTGCTAACCATTATATCGCAATGGGATGCTCACAACCTAAAATGTATGTATCAAAGCCATGTAAATAACTCCCTAGTCGTCGGGGTGACCTAAGGTCACTATAAGCCAGACAGCGAGGGAGTCTATCCCCTTTTCATTCGTGCTAGACCAAGGAGATTGTTTTTGCGTCTGACTTGAAGTGCCACACATACCATCAGTTCCTTACTTTACCGCACATATCTCTGTGCTACTCATACCCTGAGTTGGCAAGGGCCGGTATCAAACTGAACTCCAGGAGACCATAAATCCAAAGTAGTTTGCAATAGTGTGGTTCATGATAAGTTGGATAGGTTCTATTTATTATATATATATATATATATATATATATATATATATATATATGTGTGTGTGTGTGTGTGTGTGTGTGTGTGTGTGTGTGTGTTCATATATAATTCTATTTATTTGTTGTTTTTTTAGTTCTTTCAGAATGTGTCAAGCCATTTCAAATATATGTTGAAAATGTATCATATATATATATATATATATATATATTGAACAAGAGAAATGAACTCATTTCCAAACGTAGACATTTAAACAAATTTTTATTATGTCATTTACCACTTGACTGTAATTAATCCCTTATTTTCACCCTCTATTAATCTAAAAAAAAAAAAAAAAAAAAAAAAAAATTAATCTGGACACCACATGCATTAAGACCTAAGCACATTTATTTTTTTTAAATATAAGTTTCGTGTTATTACATTCCATTGCGTGAACACGCTTCACATTATATAAATGCTGAACAAGCCACGTTTTTTTTTAAATTTTAACATTTTTGAGCATAATTGCAATTATGCAGGAAACTGCAGTTACGGGATATTAACTCCATAATATTTAATCTCTAATCTGCTCTGCTCTGCTATTTTTGCATTGAGCACCTTCATATGCTAATACATTTCACATTCATAATCCATTATATTATATATATATCTTATTATAATGGAGATTGTGTGTTTTTCAGTCTGTAACCGAAACTATATTACTACTCAAGTCACAATTCCCTTAATTATTTACGTCAAATTCTCCATGATTTCATTCTTTTAAACCTTCAGTTATTAATAAAATTGTTTTACATTATTAATACTGTTGACCATATCTACGTACTAATAACATGCAATTGTATTTATATATACAACAAAATAGCAGTTTACAGTTTGAACGAGAAGGCTAATTTGCATATTGATATTTAAAATTTTATTTTAATAAATATGTGCTTGGTATTATTGATTTCTAATTGTTTGGTTTTATCTTAAGAAATATAAACAAAAATCTCGTGGATAAATCTTAAAAGAAATTTATTTACAAGAAGAAATAACTGTAATATTATCCTTTACTTCCTATTTTAACTAAATAGTTAAATTAGGAAAATTTACCAATGAAAGAGGGGAGTAATGAAAAATGATGGAATAGTTAGTTTCAAAGTTGTTCTGTTTTTCGATTATACCCCCTCTGTTCCAAATCTTTTTATCTGCATTCTTAGTCAGTTTCATTAGCCTTTCTAATTTAATATGATATTTTATTATATCAAAACTTAAATACTTGCACACGGAGGGTGCATATATTTGCTAGTATATATATATATAGATAAATAAATGAACAAATAAAAGATTTAGCTTTTATCTATTAACATATGAACAATCTTTACGATCAAGCGGTTTCATGCTAGTGCATTCGTCAAGTAAAACAAAATAGTTTTTGAAAATGAAAGAAATGGTACAAATGGTTAAATGTGTACATTTTTTAACTGTATTCTCGTGTTGCATGTTTACGTAATGTCGGAGGAGGCTTTTTGTTTTTACGTATGTTGTCATGCATGTGCGCATGAAAATGTGTATAGACTGTGATATTATGATCATATCCTTGCACGTGTGTGCGTATGAATATGCGTATTTGTGTTTGGAATCCTTGGTTACTTATGTTTTGTATGATTAATAGTGTGTATTTTTAGTACGCTGTTAATAATAATTATGTGTGTATGCAATGACCGTGTTATGTAGTGTGTTAGTGATGCAATGTGAACATTATATTTGTATAATATCATTGTACGGTGTGATGAATAATATATATATATATATATATATATATATATATATATATATATATCCTATTATAATGGAGATTGTGTGTTTGTCTGTCTGTAACCGAAACTAAATCACTACTCAAGTCACAATTCCCTTAGTTATTGACATCACATTCACCATGAATTTATTTTAATTTTAACCTCAATTATTAATAAATTTGTTTTACGTTATCAATACTGTTAACCATATCTACATATTATTAACATGCTATTATATTTATATATACAACAAAATAGCAGTTTACAGTTTGAACGGGAAGGCTAATTTGCATATTGATATTTAAAATGTGATTTTAATAAATATGTGCTTAGTATTATTGATTTCTAATTGTTTGGTTTTATCTTAATGAATATAAGCAAAAATCTCTTCAATGAATCTTAAATGAAATCTATTAACAAGAAAAAATAACTGTCATTTTATCCTTTACTTCCTATTTTAACTAAATACTTAAATTAGAAAAAATAACAATGAAAGACAAGAGTGATGGAAAAGTAAGTTTCAGATGTTCTATTTTTCGATTATACTCCCCTCTGTTTAAAATCTTTTTATCTGCATTCTTATTTAGTTTCATTAGCCTTTCTAATTTAATACGATATTCTATTAGATTAAAACTTAAATACTTGCACCCGGAGGGTGCATATATTTGCTAGTATATATAATTACAACTGAAATATCCTAATTAATAAACTAATTCAACTTGTGAAAAATAGACAAGATGCATAAGATGACGATGATAAGAGTAGTAAGACAATTGTATGTCTTATTATAGTGAAATCTGTTTGTATAACACATATATCATTCCCTTGGTCTACAGTGACAAACATACAAAGATAACTATGCAAACTACAGTTTTACTTCAAAGTACCTTCTCTTAAACTTTTCATGTCAAAGGATACCTACAAAACAGCAGTAGTAGTTAACCTCTCCTAGAAGTATATATATATTAGTCTACTTTACAATTGAAAGGCATCTGTTACCATTGGTTTCATAGTAGCATATAAGCCACTTATCCTCAAGACAAGTACCTAGAGATGCTGATAGGTATGCGTCCTGTGTCACGGACACATAAAAATCTTATCCATGCGTCCCAATGTTTTTTTGTTTTTTTTTTGTTCTTTCCCCACCATTTCCAGCTAACTGTAAATACATTTCAATATTTTCTAGAAAATAAATTACTTTGTATGGGGTACAAGGTAGGGGTTAGACGGCTTTAGTTATTCATGAATAAAAACTCTATAATTCAAGAAATTTTAGTTGGGACTCATCAAATTTCCCGGGGACTCATTCAAATCAAATACATGCATCTCAGGATGCACTAAATTAAAAAGCTATCAGCATCACTGTGTGTGTGTGTGTATATATATATATATATATATATATATATAAATTGTAAATTTATGTCTTAGCATTATCAGGAATAACTTGTTGAAGTCATTGATGTAGATATTTTGTTTTTGAATACTAAAATGTTATATACTTTATTAAATACTCTAGTTAATTTGTTAGAATTATTTAATAATAATGATGATGATGATGATAAAAGAAAAACATCTTTTGTTTATTTGTTAATATTTCACTTTAAAAAAAAAATAAAGGTAAGTAATTATCATGCATGACCTGTTATCACCCACATGTGACTATTTGCCCGTATCCACATAACCGTTTTCTGTGGTTGAGGGTACTGGACAATTTTTGTGTTTCTATGTATGGGCACCCATTTTTAACTATGTTACATTCCACTCCTATGGGGTGGGGGCATTGAATATCACATCAAAGGGTAGTATCTGTTTATATAGAATATATTACCCTCCGCCCCCCCCCAAAAAAAAAATTAGAAAATCAAAATAAATACCTGTGTATGTATATATGTGCGTGTGTGTGTGTGTGTATATATATATATATATATAATATATAATAAAAGACTTGGCTGGAGAGTTACCATCTACCTGTCCGTGGAAGAATTTGAGTCCAACCGAATTAAACACCAAAAATTGAAGCAGGCTATTGGAAAAGGTAATTTTCAGCCCAGCAATATTCAGAGTGGAGAAGTTCCAACATGTAGTTTATGTGGAAGAGTATGTCTCTCCAGGACTGGCCTGGTGAGTCATCTGAGAAAACACAAGGATAGAGTGTCAAATGCTACTGGCACCTAACTAGGATGATAAAAAAAAAAAACAGGAAATGGCACGAGCTGACAGCCATTATATATATATATAAGGAAATTGGAAAAACAAATTGTTCTAAAAAAGATGAATTTATTATGATGTTTATGTCAACGTTTAAACGTTTCAGTTTATGTAAAACCTTCTTCAGGACAATGTGATAAAAAGAAGAGAAAAAGATTTTTTGTTGTTCAAAAGTGATGGATGTTTTTGAATGAGTTGAGTTGGAAATGCCTATAGCAAAAAACACTATATTGGATTTTATACTCTTCAAAGTAATAACTGTTTCTGTTTGCATATATATATATACACATACTCTTGTGCAAACTAAATGAAATAACCCTTTTAGTTTCCTTTCTTTCACAATACTTTCAGTTTTAGACCCATGGAGTGACAGGATGTAATTGATTTCTACTTTCCCTTAGATTAGGTCATTTGCAGTGGTGTGCAGTAAGTAGCGCTAGACCAAGGAGATTATTTTAGCATCTGAGGTGGAGCGCCACACCTACCATCAACTCCTCACTTTACCGCACAGATCTCTGTGCTACTCATACACTGAGGAACCTTGTAATCCCTAGCCAAATGCTGAGCTAAACCAGAAAGTCTATTTTCAGGGTGTATGATGAAATTTGTTTAGCCTTGAAAAATGACTGCATCAGATTTTTATCACGCTCAGACACTATTGTCTCAACTGTTGATTAGTTGTCCTACAGCCATTGTATGCGATGGATGTTACTCCAAGGAAGCATATGAAAATTGTAACGCTGCATGAACACACTGGCAAGCCTTACAAATAAATTTCAGATATCATAATAATAACAGAATTATTAGTTTTGTTTCAATTAATTTACACAGGGGTATGTTTCTACTTCTTTTTTTTTTTAGATCTATATCTTACATTTTTTTAAATAATCATGATATACCAATGAATAAAGATACTACACTCTGATCCAAGGCAGAAGTACTGGAGGTTAACACTCAAAAAGTGCTGTCAAAAAATAACATAAAAATGATTTTCAAATGAAATACAGAAAACATCAAATTAGCATAGTTAAGTGGTTTTATCTTGTTCAAATCAAAACCATGCAAAATGAATCTATAGCTAAATGAATGTATCAAAATAAAATCCTTACTTCAAAAACTTTCTAAATATTTTGTTGAATTCTTATAAATGCAATTTTACCATATTTTAATACGATAATAAAGAAAAATGCAAAATGAATCGATGGCTAAATGAATGTATCAAAATAAAATCATTACTTCAAAAACTTTCTAAATATTTTTTAAATTTTTATAAATGCAATTTTACCATATTTTAATACAATAATAAAGAATGATGAAAATGTGTTCACTATGCAACAGTTTATTAGAGTTAAAATATTATTTTGTGTAATGTACAATAAACATTTCAGACCAAGTAACCAATAAGCACCCCAAATCATCAACTTAATGAAAGGTTCATATTTTAACTCATCACTGGTAAGTTTCACATTCAAATATTTGAAAATAAATGAACAGACGATTTTTGCAATTATATTGTATCTGACAAAAACAAATTTTACAAATTGTGTGATACTATTTCTCAACAACATGCTTTTATTTAAATAAGCATAAAAATATTTTGTAAATAAAAACTGTTTTTTTTTTTTAAATAACCATAATTTCATTTCTCTTCTGATTAAGTAAAAACTATCTTAGTATATAAACGTCTTTTGTATTTTTTTCAATCATTGTAAGTGTTGAAAAATATTTAAAAAATTTCTGATTAAAAAGTATTTATTTAAAAAAAAATTTTGTTATTGAATTTTAATTTGATTACATGTACCAACCAACTATTTATTTGCTTTATTGTGTCTCCAAAAACTTCTGATTAAAATCATTTGTTTACAAAAATTTGGAAGTGGAAGTTACTGGTGATGAGTTAAAATATGAACCTTTCATTAAGTTGATGATTTGGGGTGCTTATTGGTTACTTGGTCCAAAATTTTTTTGGGAAAAAATCCTTATCCAGTGTCATTTGAATTACATTCTTCTTTCTTTTCCTCTACATCAGTGGTTCCCAATCTATATATCACGACACACTGGTGTGTTGCGAGATGTCATTAGGTGTGTCGCGGGAAAGTATTCAATATTTAAGGTATAAACGAAAATATTATTTCCAGAAAGTCTGGCCTATATATTATATATATTGATGTAGGAGAAACTGCAATATAGTAGGAAAAAACTTCACTGTAACGATGTAGGGTGATATGAAAACTGCCTCGGTGAGGATTAGAACAGAAGACCATATCTGTACACAGAATTTCAATGCAAGACGTTGCTCACTGTTCCAGTAGAGCCTATCTTCGTGCATGAAATAGGTCCTAAAGGTTGAATCCATACCAACACAGTAGTGTCTACTGTTGTAACACTACATTCACTTTTATTAAAACTAACTAAACTTGGTAAAATCCTATTTAACCAACAAAAATTCCAGCGATAAAATTGTACTTGCGCATTATTTGAAATGAAGTTAGCTGTTACTAAAAACAGTTTTTATGTTATTTTCGAGTTAAAACATTCGGTTGCATTGAAAATACCAATCTTGCCAATGTAATAGAAATAATTATGAATAATAAATATTTTCGTATTCTTTCATTCTTGGATCTATAGAATGTATTCCTTTTATGGGTGTGCCGCGAAAATTTTAAACAGCTCATTGGTGTGTCGCCATACAAAAAAGTTTGGGAACCACTGCTCTCATTCCATCTGCTTGTAAAATCATTCTTTCTCCAAGTTGAACTTGCATGCTTCTTTCCATGTTAGGGGGTCAGTATCCAATATTGAGACATTTTCAGACATTTTTCTTTCTTCTTCTTTCATTCATGACATCTTCATTGTCAGGACATTTTTAAAATATTCATTAAGGTTTAGTTTTGTCTTTTTCATCTTAATTTTTAGTTGAATCATTTTTTTGTTTTTAATCATTGTAATTCACTCGGGTCATCAAACAATGGCAATAATTTGGATTATTCGGACTCTTATCCTCATCATTGTACAGATGACAATAAAGATGAAGATAATAGTCCGAATAATCCAAATTACCCTTGACTATTTCTCTGAATTTTTGAGATGAGGATTGATAATTTGGATTATTCGGACTATTGTCCTCATCACTGTACAGATAACAATAAATAGTCTGAATAATCCAAATTGAGATGAGGCTTGTATTATTAGGACTATTGTCCTCATCGTCGTATAAATAACAATAAGGATGAGGACAATAGTCCGAATAATCCAAATTGAGATGAGGATTGATAACTTGGATTATTTGGACTATTGGTTTGTTTTGTTTTATGGCATATCAACCTTAGTGGGTCATTTAATGCCAATAAAGTTTTGAAATAAATTCATTCTTAATGGATTCTCAATTTTTTTTTACAAACTTTGTTTTGTCTTTTTCATCTTAATTTTTAGTTGCAGCTTCTTTTTCGTTTTTAATTTTTGTAATTCACTCGGGTGATCAATCTATGGTAATAAGGAAGAACACAGATTAGAAATAATAAAGGATACACTCAGTGAGAATCAACCTCACATCTCCTTTGTTTTGAGGAAGTCCAGCTAAACGCACCAGCTGCTCTAATCATCTGAGCTACAAAAACCCATTGATCAACAGTAGACCAAATCAAATCTTCTAAACTCATCCTTTACTATTTCTTTGAATTTTTGAGATGAGGCTTGATAATTTGGATTATTCAGACTATTGTCCTCATTGTCGTACAAACAACAATAAAGATGAGGACAATAGTCCGACTAATACAAACAATCCAAATTACCCTTTACTCAACAAATCTTTTAAACTCATCCTTTACTATTTCTCTGAATTTTTGAGATGAAGATTGATAATTTGGATTATTTGGACTATTGGTTTAGCTTACGGCATATCAACCTCAGTGGGTCATTCAATGCTGATAAAATTTTGAAATAAATTCATTCTCAATAGATACTCATTTTTTTTTTATAAACACATTTTACTATTTAACCCATAGATGGGACCCTAACAGGTACTACCACTCCGGGTCAGAGTGGACCAGGGAGCAATGGTGATGAAGAGGTGCTCCATATTCCACAGACCTCCAGAACTGGAACCTAACCATCAGATAGAGTTTAACGTCATTCCCAGGACATGAACACCCTTAGCCATCACCGTCTAGCACCCATATGATAAAAAGGGTTGGGGCTTGCCATAAGAGCAATATTTGGATTACTGTCTTCATCATTGTACAGATAACAATAAAGATGAGGACAATAGTCTGAATAATCCAAATAATACAAATTACCCTTTACTCATTTTCACTGTCTATTTGATTTTTTGTTGTTTTTTTGTTGTTGTTTTTTGTTTTTTATACACTTATTTTATTTGGAACCTTTTTTTTTTTTTAGATGAAATATTATCAATCATGAATTTTGGATAGTTTTATATTTTCAGCATCCCACCAACCTAAGATAGACAAAAGGTTGTTTTTAATAAAAAAAAAATTATGGGGGTGTCATGTAGGAAGAAAGTCTCCCATGTAGTGGTTTTAAAAACTGCTTAGATTCTGTTAGCATGTGCCTTGAGTGGCACCAGGCCCTTAACCCCTTTAGTAGGGCAAAATCCAGCTGAATTTTGGTTAGTATTTTCTCACATCTTAATTTTTAATTGCTTTTTGTTTTCTTTTAAATTGCAATTCACTGGGAATGAAAATATGACAACAAGGATACAGTGGGAATTAAAAATAATAAATGTTAGGTTCAAATCTGACTGAGAACTTTTTATTATTTTCAATCCTCTATGCTGTTCCTCCTTGACTGAGATTTAAAAAAAAAAAGTAACTAAAAATAAAAATGGAAGAAAATGCTCATCAAAATTAATAGTTAATAATGCTTCATCACTAAAATGTAAATTAAATAAAAAAAATTATGATTCTAATCCAGATCGGATCCAGGTTATTTGGGATTTAAATTTATAAATCATAAATTCAAGAATTGTACTAATTAAAACTTTGTTGATGTTTTGTTGTATATCTTAATAGAAGAATATTTTTTTTAAACAGCAAAAGTTTTCCTCTGCTTTTTAAAGATAAATTTGTAAAAAAAATAAAAAAACTTACTTTGGAAATTAACTTATAGCAATAAGGAACATCACAGCTAAAAAATATGCAAGAAACTCTTTTTTGGTCCACATTCATCCTTATTATTATAAAATATGGACCACATTGTTCCTTATTATTATAAAATATGGACCACATTGTTCCTTATTATTATAAAATATGGACCACATTGTTCCTTATTATTATAAAATATGGACCACATTGTTCCTTATTATTATAAAATATGGACCAGAGTAAGTTGAGATTTTTTTTTTGATAAAAACAACTAAAAATAAAGATGAAAGAAAATATTAGTAAAAATTGATGGTTGATAATGCCTCATTCAAACACATATTTTTGGTTGAATTCTACTTAACGGGCCTAAATTCCACCATCATATGTCACCCCGCTGAAAGAAAGAAAAAAATACTGACATATGATGGTAGAATTTATGTCCGTTATGTAGGATTTAACCATATTTTTTATAAAAGATATTCCCGTGCTAATCGAAATCAAATCTGTGTTGTTTTGGATTTTGTATGAGTTTATAAACCAATTCAAGAATTGTGCTATTTGAAGCTGTAATGGAGGGTTTTGCTGTAGCCCTTAAGAGAAATGACTTTAATCACCCAACAGATGTGTCATAAAGGGAGACTACCGCGCCAATAAAGGGAGACTACTGTGTTTGAATTACAACTAAAACAAGATAAAGGCTAACAGGATTTATTTGAATTTTATTGAACTATATAACTCGTTCTTACAGAAATCTGAAGACAAAGAAGTTTGTAAATTTATTTGGTCAAACAATGTCCAGACAAAACTTTCTGGCATAAAGTTTGGTTGGGCATCAAGTTAAATTTTAATGGACAAATCCAATGTTCAGACATTGTTTCGCACCCTGAAGCAGACAGACAGACAGACAGAAACCTCGTCTAAACAGCAGACGTGTATCAATATTGTAGACAAGTAAGGAGGAAGAGAGATTCCCACGCACAAATCCGCAACTGTTGCGGACATATGCGATGAATTCTCTACGTTGCATCTTGAAATCGATTCAAACATGATCTGTTTTTCGAAGATACACCCATAAAAACAATGAACATTAACGCATTTTTTAAAAAAATTTTCAAAAGAAATGTGGGGAGGGGGGTTTAAAAAAAAAAACAAAAACAAAAAAAAATTTTTTTTAAATACTTTTTAAAAAAAAGTAAAAAAAAAAAAAGAAAGTGTTCTATTTAACGAAAAGCAGGTATTCATACTTGGACAATGAAGGTTTTACAATTTGCAGAGTTAGCATTGGAAAAGGATAATGTGTGAAAGAGACCTACCCATGTTTCGAGATGGCCCCCTTTTGAAATCCTGAAAGCAAAGCCGATTCGAGGAACCAATATCAGAAGTAGGTGAACCATAACATCCACCACCATTTTAAAAAAATAGGTAGATAACATTACTATGTTATTGCAAATTTTAAAAGTACATTGTGGACTGCATCAGGTATGTTTTTTGGGGGGTTGGGGGTGGGGCAAGGGGGTGAAAGACTTTCCTCAACATCCAGCTGTTATCCCAAAAGTTGTTTAGTGAACCAATTGTTTATCTGATAAAAGTCCACTAACACTTAGTCAATATTTATATTAAATATTTCTTAATCAGAAAGATGGGTTTTTTTTTGCAATTATTAATATTATGTCGGATAAAATAATGAAAAAAAAAAAAAAAAAAAAAAAAAAAAGAACAACCAAAAACAATCAAACAAGTGAGAGACAAACACCAAAAATGGTTCTTGCTCGGGTTCGTGTATTCCTGCTCCACCCCAGGAAGACGCAGGAAAACTTGAGACCAAAACACAAGCAGCGAGCAATGGTTAATCTCAGAAAGAATATAACCAAAGAATGGTGACAGTCAATTCAAGAGCTAGTAGCTGCAGCCACCTGTAGTATTTCCAGATTTCCAAACAGCTGACAGTGCAGCCAGATTTCCAGAGAGCTAACAGAGCAACCAGATTTCTAGCCACCTGTAGTACAGTCAGATTTCCTGACAGCTGACAGTACAGCCAGATTTCCAGACAACTGACAGTACAGTGTAAGTGCAGTCAGATTTCCAGTCACTTGACTGTGCAGCCAGATTTCCCAACAGCTGACAGTGCAACCAGATTTCTAGCCACCTGTAGTACAGTCAGATTTTCCGACAGCTGACAGTGCAGCCAGATTTCCAGATAGCTAATAATATAGCCAGATTTCCAGACAACTGTAAGTGCAGCTAGATTTCCCAACAGCTGACAGTGCAGCCAGATTTCCAGCCACCTGTAGTACAGTCAGATTTCCAAATAGCTGACAGTGCATCCAGATTTCCAGACAGCTGACAAAGAAGTCTGGCATAAGTCAGAATAAGGCAACAGCAACAAGTAAGAATAGACTTTAAAAATAAAAATTTGAATAAATAAAATAAAATAAATTTTTTTTTAAAATAACGTTTGAAAACAAACATCTTTCTTATCAATCAAGATCTGAATTTTTCTCACAATTTGAGTGCCACTGCTTTTTTTTTTTATTTTTTATTTTTTTTTTTTTTACCATCACAATTATCAATGCTAATATTGTCTAATCTAACAAAAATATCATAAAAATGGGGAGGGTGGGGACAAAAATATTCGTTTTAATTTCGTGGTGTTGGGTTTTATAAACTGTACTTACATTTATACTTGTACATTTTTATTTTTGTTTTTATTTTTTTCAAGATATAGCATCCTAGACACATAAGGGCCAATTTTATATTGTCTTGCAACAACTGAACGTTTGATTTGTTATTATATTATGTGTTGTGAATCAAAGAGCAAACTAATCACATAAAGGGAGGTAATTCGTATCCTTCCCACTCAAAGGGAGGTAATTCAGATTTTTTCCTCCCTAACTCAAAAAAAAAAAAAAAAAATTCTTATTTCAGTGCTATGGTTTAAATAACTCACAGCTAGCAAGGGCACCTTTATAAGTATCATAATTCTGTTTTGTTTTTTGTTGTTTTTTTTTTCAAATTCAATTTTATTTATTAGTCTATTATTATTATTATTATATCCACATTCAGTTATTTTAAATTTATTTTAATCATTTTTTTTTAACTTTCAAAAAAACATTGAATATGTTTTCACTGATTAAAGCGGGAATTTTTGGACAAAAAAGCCAAACCAAATTTTGTTAGTCGTTCACTCAACTGACCAGGAAAATAAAAAAACAAAAAACAAAATATCCTTTTTTTTTTTTCTTCTTTTCTTTCCTCTCTCGTCACATTCGACTAAAAGACCAACCCAGATATTTATTTTACTTCTGGGATGTATTTCTCTTTTTTTTCCTCCGTTTTTTTGTTTTTTTTCCCTCTAATTTTGTTTGCACACTCAGACATTTGTAAAAAAAAAAAAAAAAAAAATAACTTAAAAATAAAAAAAATTAAAAATTAAAAAATAATAATAATAATAATCTACCATTGTCAGTATCACCGTAATGATCCTACACTGGCAGATCGAAGGCAAAATATACACATTATATGTGAGAGACACAAAAACCACAGGAGACTGATGATGATTATGATGATGATGATGATGCAAGTCAGTGAACGAAGATGTTCAGTTGTACTCTGTTTCTTTTCTTCTTTTTCTTTCCTCATAAAACTTCCCTGGCATATTTCTTTTCAAGATTAGATTCATCATCATTGTTGTTGTTGTTGTATACATTTATATACATACATATACATATAAATATATAAATGTATATATCTATACGGTTTCTTTTTCACCTCCTACTCCATAGAAACCATTAACTGTCACCACTACCACTGCCGTGTACCACTCGTGGATACTGCTGCAAGACACTTCAGTCTGATGATTTGTCCGTTCACTTGGTTTCGTGAAAATGTTCCTTTTTATATTTTTCTTTATGTTTCTTTTTTTCAAGTGTCTGTCTATTTCCTTTCGGTTTCTTCTTTTTTCTTTTTAATTTCTCTTTTCCTTTCTTTTCAGAGGGTTGCATTTAAGGTAAAGCAGGTGAGGAAGAGAGAGAGAGAGAGAGAGAGTGATAGAAAGAGAGAGAGAGAGATAGAGACCAGAATGGCTCATGGGGGGTCATCAGGGGGATTGAGAAAGGCAACATATCTTAGCGAGATACAGTCTACTTCATTTGCATACATATTTACAAAAAAAAAAAATAAAATAAAAAATAAAATAAACAAAAAAAAAACAACAAACAATCAATTTGCCATTCAGACTTATGTATACACATACATACATACAGACATATTTAACCCAAGCATCTGCTCACCCCCCACTCCCAAGATCACACGTTAATATATTTATATATATTTATATATATATTTACACAAACACAAACGTATCAGAAAAAATGTGGGGAGGCAGGGCATTTTAAATCTGTTTTTTGTTTTGTTTTTTTTTTCTTCTTTTTCATATACTAACCCCAACAGCAGATAAAAATCTCAGCTTGTACACAATTAAAAATTTTTTCAAATTTTTGGAGAGGGGAGGAGGTTTTTTAAAAATTAAAATGCGGGCGAGGGGAAGGTATTAAAATTTTTTTTTTTTTAATTTTAAAGATATTTTAAAGAGCAAATTAAAATAATATTTCTAAAGGGCCAAAACTAAACTCCTTTCTATTTTTTGCCTTTTCTCCATATGAACCTTATTTTTTAAAAATTATCGGTTATCTTGGTCGAACGGGACCAAAGGACATTATGTCACTAGTAATTAATATTAGGCTACTAGTGCAAGAGGCCAATATTACCGATTTCATTATTAACCCCACCCAGACCACAATAAGTACACAAATACAAACCCAGGAGAAATCTCGTAGTACCATCTACCGACTCATATATAATATCATTCTCAGTAGTATTTTCCTCATTTTCAAAATTGTCGTTATCATTATCTATAATAATATTATTATCGGTTTCACCATTCAGACTTATTCTACCGTCATCAGAACAAGCTGAATGTATCCCAGAATGCAACAGCACTAGTAGTAGTAGTAGCAAAGATTGATTATAACAGTGGTGGTGGTGGTGGGAGTAGTAGTAGTAGTAGCAGTAGTAGTGATAGTGGTGGTATTGTTTGTAGTAGTAGTAGTAGACATTGTAGCAGCAGTAAGGGGGGTGGGGGGAGCAGCAATGGTGGCAGTAGCAGCAGCAGCAGTCGTAGTTGTGTGCGGCCGCAGCAGCAAAGACAATGATGTCAACTTGGGGGGGTGGCTGTTGCATTTTTTTTACACATGCTCCACCCTCCCTTCCTCCCTCCCTCACCTCTTCCTGCTTTTTCCTCCTCCTCCTACTCCTCCTCCTTTAACTCCTCTTCTCCTTCAACCTCAAGACTCTCCTTGGTCCGTAGGTTTTCTTTTGCCGCCACGAGGTTTGATTCTCTCCGAGATTTGCCATAGTTCTTCTTCGCACTTGTAGTCGTCAAAGTTGTCAAACACTGAGAGGATCTTCTCGCTCTTTTTGAAGTCAAAGTTACTGAAAAAAAATAAAATTTGTTGGTTATAAATAAAGTATTTTTTTAAATGAAATATAAAAATGCATTGGAGAATGATTTTACTATGGAAATGCATGGAGAATGATTTTACTAGAAAAATGTATTGGAAATGATTTTACTAGAAAAATGCATTGGAAATGGTTTTACTATAAAAAGGCATTGGAGAATGATTTTACTATGAAAATTGCATTGGAAATAATTTAGCAGTTCTACATGAAACTATTTGAATTTGAATTTTCTATTTAAATGGTGATATGATTTTCTTTTCAGATTTTAATTACAATATCATTTAATTATATTACATTTTCCTTTAAGCTTATAAAACTTTTAGTAGTTTGTTTCACTCATGTTACATGTATCTTTCATGTACGCTTAAATAGGAATTTTTAAAAATACACTTAGAGTTATCTCCCCTTGTCAGACATTAGCCTGTGACATACAATATTAAATCCGAGCAGAGTTTTTCAACTGGTGTGCTGCAGCACACTAGTGTACCAGGAAGCTTCCATGGGTGTGCCGTGAGTGTTGAGGACGGTTGATCATCCTCTTATATTTTTATTCTATTACTTTAATTTTTTTGTTTTAATTATGTAGCACATTTTCACTATTCCTTTTCTTTTAAAATTTAAATGATAAAATAATTATATATACTGATGTGTACCTCTATCAATTTATTGCCCAGCTCACTGTGCCGTGAGATGAAAAAGGTTGAAAAACTCTGAACTAGGGCATCACATCGTAGTGTAATGGTTAGAAACCTAGCCCTACAAATCAATTACGACTTAATAGTAAGTTTGCTCCTCACTGAATTCCCCATACTTGCAACTTTGTGTATAACTTTATAATACAAACACCTATTTGACTTAAAAGGTTTGGGTTGCAGGCAAGCTAAGTTCAAATGCTGGACAAGGCTCATTTCATTTCACATCAAAGCCTTTCATATTGATTAAATAGAAGGGCAAACTGGCCTCTCTAGCCTCAATAAGGCAATAAGTCTAGAAGAATGAAAAACTGAATTCAAAACCTGAGGAATTATATTTGTTTGAATGTTTGAGATGAGGCTTGATGATTACTATTATCTGCGTTATTCGGCCTATTGTCCTCAACTTCATTGTTATTTGTACAACGTTTCGGCCGATATGCCCTCCGGCCTTCTTCAGGTATTTCTTGTCGGACTCAGGAACTTTCTTGTCGTAATCGGGAGCCATCACAGAACTTTGAACCTAACCCTTTATTCAGTCCATGGGTATCTTGTTCTCATTCCACTAACCATAGCTGGAGTAGAGGTGTTAAGCTGTGTTAATTATTATTCTATGCTACTGCTGCCCTTGATCAGGATTGAACCTGCAATCTAGAGATAACTGTCACTTAGAACCGTCTTAACCTAACTCCTTTATCCACTAGGCCATGTGTCCAATTGGAATTATGTTTGAGAGAATCTGTTTGGTTTGTTTTGTTTTACGGCATATCAACCTCAGTGGGTCATTTAATGCCGATAAAGTTTTGAAATAAATCAATTCTTAATGAATAATACAATTTTTTTATAAATACATTCTTCCATTTAACCCATAGATGGGACCCTAATAGGTACTACCACTCCGGGTCAGAGTGGACCAGGGAGCAATGGTGATGAAGGGATGCTCCACATTCCCCAAACCTCCAAAACTGGAACCTCACCATCAGATAGAGTTTAACATCATTCCCAGGACATGTAGACCCGCAGCCACCGCCTTCTAGCACCCATATGATAAAAAGGGGTTGAGGCTTGCCATAAAGGCAATAGGGTTGGGAAAATCATATAGGTGCTAGGGCTTGACGTGACCAGCCGATTGATTGGAGGGGGCCTCTCCGACCGCCCGTCTAGCCCAAGATAGGGCCAAAGTGGAGTATTGCATATCATGAACTGCTCATCCACCTGGGCTCTATCCTTAAGCATCACGGGTCGTTACCCACGGCCAACAGGTGGCCCCATTGGGGAGTGTTACCCCTCTGCAGAGGTGCAGTCGGTGCATTCTAACGGCATTCTTTTATTATCAGCTCATTTAATGTGTGGCTGGTTCTACAAAGTGTTCACCACTATAAACAAATCCCCTGTGTAGGTAGAGCATCTTTATCTAACTGTTGAACCCTCATACATCAAATTGATGGCAGAGTCCTTCATACACATTGCATTTCATGAATATGAATTTGATTAAAATTTGCTAACAAATTTTTTTGTTCGTTGCAGTGGATTACTTCCCTTGATTCAGCTATAACTTGTTACTGAAAGCAAGCTTAGAATACAAAATCTAACTAGATTTTGTATTCTCCATCCAAGAGGCCAGTCTCTCAAGGATTTTTTAACAATTTTGTAAAAAAATTTTAAAAGCCTTTTGAGCTTTTGGTCGAAATAAATTTATTACAGAATGACAGTTTGTTAAGTTTTTTCTTTCTATGAAAATTAAATATTGCTCTGTATTTAATCTAATTTATTGATTATTATACATTGAGCTCTCTTCGGGGATTTATAAAAATCTTTGTATGAATATATATGTTTGCACCTACAGGAGCATACAGTATGATTATACAGTGAGATTTGAGGATCCAAGGTGAAATCATCCCTTACTACCAGTTATTTGGATACTTTACATATATATATATATATATATATATATATATATATATATATATATATATGTTCTCTAATCCCCTAGCTATGAATAAAATAGTAAGGCAGATTGTGCTCTTTAGCCTCACTAGGGCAACCAGTCTAGAGGAATGAAAAACTGAATTCAAAACCAAGAAGTTCTATGGCAAATTGGTGTACCATTCTTCTGTTATCAGCTCATCCCAAAAACTACACAAGCCTTAAGCACTAAACAAATTTGTTGTAGAGTTCATTTGCTTCGTCTTTGTTGGAGGCCGTGGTGTAATGGTTAGTGTCGTAGGAAATGGACTCGATTTCAAATCCTGGACAAAGCTACAGTTTACATAGTGCTAATACCCTTGGAAAGGTATGAATCAACTACTCTTCCTCCAGTTATGGGTAAATAATAGGGTAGACTGGTTCTTTAACCTTGGTTAAGGCAACCAGTCTAGAAGGAAAACTCTGAATTCAAACCTGTTAAATCTGCTTGGGGTGGTCACTACTAGAATAGGCCCAGTCCTAATTAGTGATCTATTTCATTAATAATTGTCACTAATAATAAAAATGTTGCCATCAATGGTCATAGATGACTATGATTAAAATAGGAATTTTTTTCTTTTTTCTAAATGAGTTTGATCCTGATGATAAAGATCTTTAAGCATAATAATGACAACAGAACTGTTAGATAATAAAGCTATTAGTTTGTAGGCAATTAGTTGGTTGATTGGTTTTGCAATATGTCAACCTTTGTTGAATAGTTGCCAAAGATAGTCTTTTTTTTTTTTTACAAGCAATTATATGATTTTTATGTAACTAATCTAAGCAGCTTATTCTGTCAGTGGAATTTCTTTTTCTCATGATAACCCAGTCATTTACGGTGAATGGATAAATAAAATGTGAAAAGGTAAATGTTAACGTGCTAGGTGGAAAAGGATTTGGTTTGGTTTGTTTTACGGTATATTAACCTCGGCGGGTCATTTAATGCCGACAAAGTTTTGAAATAAATTCATTCTTCTTTTTTTTTTTATAAACACATTTTACTATTTAACCCATAGATGGGACGCTAACAGGTATCTAACATTAGATACCAGGTAAAAGGTACTAGATACCAGATAAAAAGGTAAAAGGTATGTGTAAAAGGTACCAGGTAAAAAGCTGCGCTATGTACAGCAAATTTGCTAGTAGTAGTAGTAGTACTAATAATGATTATAATAATCCTTTGTAAACAATTATAGCTTCAAGTAACTATTCTTAATACAAATAATTTCTATACAGTTATATAGTACAAGTATTTCTATCTAATACTAATATTAAACAGATATATCCACAGATAGGAGCCTAACAGGTACTCCCATGCTGAGTCAAAATTGACTTTGGGGTAATGGCAATGAAGGAATGACTCCACACCACCCAAAGTTCCAGAACCAGAGCCTTACCACTGGATGCATCTTACCGCCATACCCAAACAATGTCAAATCTTGAATTATTGAATGTTTGTAGGTTACTTTAACATAGCAAAGAGAAAAGTAGTTTTGGGGCATTTTTTTTTTTAATATACAGCTTATTCTAATCTATTAATAATGGAATTTCAGTCTCTATTTGTCTGTAACCAAAAATACAATATTTCCTTATGTCACAATTACCAAAATCATCAATACATAGAATAAAGAACAATCAATATTAATAAAATAAATAAAAGCCGTTCCTTATAATTCAACATTTGAATCCTTTCCATTATAATAAATAAACTATCTATTATTCAAATATACTATATAAACTATGAAATTTATTTTAAAATTGTATTAATTTAAATTGAAAACATTATTTGTGAAATTTGTAATCAATTTTAAAAATCATTTTTACTCTCATTGTTTTTTCAGTAACAAGAAATTAACTAAAAGTTTACAAATAAATAAATACTTATGTGTAAAACATTCAAAATAATTAATTAATAATTAATAGATGCGCGCAACATTTTATTTGAGAACTAAGTTTCATTTAAAATTGTTTTATTCTTTTTACTCCTTGAATAAATTTGATGATTTTACTTACCTTTACAAACCTTCTGACATTGAATTTTTAACTCCACCCCACTCAGACAATATCTTTCAAAAATAAGTTTTTACACTGCCCAGAGTGCGTTTTTTTTTTTTTTTTGTTAATACAATTAAAAGAAATAATGTGCTTTATAAAAAAAAAAAACATAATTAAGGTAACAGGTGAAAGAATTCAAAATTTACCATTTTCTGAACCTGCGCATGCTCTCAAGAATATTGAATTGTTGCCATCTTTTAGCAAAGTTTATACTGCCATCTGGAAGTAGGTCCTGGTTTCCAATATTAATGAAAGTCAGGTCTTGGAGAATTAATCCTCTGAAAAATGAGAAAAAAAATACATTTGTTAGTAGTCAAATTTCAGATTTACTATAAATTTGCATTGGAAATGATTTTTACTATAAAAAATACACTGGAAGGAATTTTTACTATAAAAATGCATTAGAAATGATTTCTACTATAAAAATGCATTAGAAATGATTTCTACTATAAAAATGCATTAGAAATGATTTCTACTATAAAAATGCATTAGAAAGGAGAATTAGGATTTCTACTATAAAAATGAAACTATAAAAATGAATTAGAAAGGATTTCTACTATAAAAATGAATTAGAAAGGATTTCTACTATAAAATGAATTAGAAAGGATTTTTACTATAAAAATGCATTAGAAAGGATGTTTACTATAAAAATACATTAGAAAGGATTTCTACTATAAAAATGCATTAGAAAGGATTTTTACTATAAAAATGCATTAGAAAGGATGTTTACTATAAAAATACATTAGAAAGGATTTCTACTATAAAAATGCATTAGAAAGGATTTTTACTATAGAAATGCATTAGAAAGGAGTTTTACTATAAAAATGCATTAGAAAGGATTTTTACTATAAAAATGCATTGAAAATGATTTTTGCCATAAAAATGCATTGAAAATGAATTTTATTATAAAAATGCATTGAAATTGAATTTTACTATAAAAATGCATAGGAAATGATTTTTACTATAAAAATATATTGAAAATGATTTTTACTATAAAAATGCATTAAGAAATTTGGTAGCTCTACATGAAAACATTTGAATGTTTTTAGAGAATAAAAAAACTCTTCTCAATTATCAATATAGCCAAAAACACATATAATAAAAGAACTTGAAAAGAGAAAAAAAAAAAAAAACTTACAAGTAAGGTATACAAGGAGGTTCTGTCTCTGCTAGAGCCTGGCGATAGGCCCGGAATGATGCAGAGCTGTCAATCAACTGACAAAATTCTTTTAATGCCTGTAAAATAAAAAATAAAACAATAGTAAAATTAATAACAAAGTTTTCTATTAAGTAGAGCTTCAACTTAGTGCAAGGCAAGGTGGCAGCTAGGAAGAATTGAATCTACTAAATAATAATAATGATAATAATAATGAAATTTATTGCATATAGTGCTCAGGTGCACCACAACTCATCAAAGGATTTAAACTCAGATTACTGATTCCAGATCCCACAATAACTGTTACGCTAAGAATCAAAATAAAGTAACTGAGCATTCCGTCTAGGATCAAAGTGTATTATCTGTATCTGTGGCAATACAAAACTTATGCTCAAATACATAATATATAATCTATCCATAACTTCTGCCTGTTATCAGAGGATAGTATATGTACGCATAGAAAACTAATGAAATATATGCCGCACTGTAGCCCTCAATATTGAGCCGCTCAGTTCCTGTGTGGCACATGCCATGCCAACCCTGTCTGTTGAAGGTCAGATCTTCCAGACTTTAAGGTGTAATGGCACATTTCTTCAATGTTGTCTTCATATGGTCTTAGAATTGCTTTCGAGGGCCTCCTGCCTTTTGAGTGTCTTCTGTGAGTTTACCATGATGAGATCAAATGATTTTTTACTATAAAAATGCATTATGAAATGATTTTTACCATAAAAATGCATTATGAAATGATTTTTACAATAAAAATGCATTGGAAATTATTTTTAGTATAAAAAAACATTGGAAATGATTTTTACCATAAAAATGCATTGAAATGATTTTTACAATAAAAATGCATTATGAAATAATTTTTACAATAAAATGCATTATGAAATAATTTTTACTATAAAATGCATTGGAAATGATTTTTACTATAAAAATGCATTGGAAATGATTTTTACTATAAAAATGCATTGGAAATGATTTTTACTATAAAAACTGCATTGGAAATGATTTTTACTATAAAAAATGCATTGGAAATGATTCTTACAATAAAAATGCATTATGAAATGATTTTTACAATAAAAATGCATTATGAAATAATTTTTACTATAAAAATGCATTGGAAATGATTTTTACTATAAAAATGCATGAGAATACGATACTTACTTCCATGTTTTGTTTCTGCCATTCTAATCTTCGGATTGGCGCCGAGTCAAGGGCAGAAAGAATTGCCAAGTAAGAATTAAAGTTACTCATCTTTCGCAAATGCTGTTAAAAAAAAAGAAAAAAAGTCAAATGAGTTTTCCTTTCAATATATAACATTAAAGATTTAAAACAACAGTCTAAAAACTTGCAAAAAAAAATTCTGGATCACGATTTTGTAAGGAGACAATGCATACTGTATATACTAGTGGATAGGTTGAAACAGTGGATAGGTTGCACCCCTAATTTGTAGTTGTCAAAGTGGGTATTTGCGGTTGACCTGAAGATAGGTCGCACAGTGATCAAAACATTGTGCATACCTAATTATAATGGAGATTGTGTGTGTTTGTCTGTAACTGAAACTATATTACTCTACAAGTCACAATTCCCTTAGTTATTTATGTCACATTCTCCATGATTTTATGTTTATTGAAACCTCAATTATTAATAACATTGATTTACATTATATATACTAGCAAATATATGCACCCTCCGGGTGCAAGTATTAAGTTTTGATATAATAAAATATCATATTAAATTAAAAAGGCTAATGAAACTGACTAAGAATGCAGATAAAAAGATCTGCAACAGAGGGGGTATAATCGAAAAATAGAACAACTTTGAAACTAACTATTCCATCATTTTCCATTACTCCCCTGTTTCATTGGTAAATTTTCCTAATTTAACTATTTAGTTAAAATAGGAAGTAAAGGATAATATTACAGTTATTTCTTCTTGTAAATAAATTTTTTTAAAGATTTATCCACGAGATTTTTGTTTATATTTCTTAAGATAAAACCAAACAATTAGAAATCAATAATACCAAGCACATATTTATTAAAATAAAATTTTAAATATCAATATGCAAATTAGCCTTCTCGTTCAAACTGTAAACCGCTATTTTGTTGTATATATAAATACAATTGCATGTTATTAGTACGTAGATATGATCAACAGTATTAATAATGTAAAACAATTTTTATTAATAACTGAAGGTTTAAAAGAATGAAATCATGGAGAATTTGACGTAAATAATTAAGGGAATTGTGACTTGAGTAGTAATATAGTTTCGGTTACAGACAGAAAAACACATAATCTCCATTATAATAAGATTATATACTGTATATATTATATACTATACTATTGGCCTTATCTACATACTAATAACATGCAATTGTATTTATATAAACAACAAAATAGCAGTTTACAGTGTGAATGGGATGGCTAATTTGCATAATGATATAAAAAATTTGGTTTTAATAAATATGTGCTTAGTATTATTGATTTCTAATTGTTTGTTTTATCTTAATGAATATGAGCAAAAATCTTATTTTTTTACTTCTATTTTAACTAAATAGTTAAATTAGGAAAATTTAGCAATGAAAGATGGGAGTGATGGAAGAGTAAGTTTCAGTTGTTCTATTTTTTCGATTATACCCCCTCTATATCAAATCTATTTATTTGCATTTCTATTTAGTTTCATTAGCATTTCTAATTTGACACAATATGTTATTACATTAAAACTTAAATACTTGCACCCGGAGTGTGCATATATTTGATAGTAACAATAAAGATGAGGACAAAAGTCTGAAAAATCTAAATAATACAAACTCAATGGTCTGTGAGCTCAACTCAATAACAATTAAATGAGACATCCTCTATAGGTCGAAGCAGTGGATAGGTCACACCTAATTTGTAATTATAATAATATCTTTTCAGCTAGTATATTAGGTCTGAGACCTGTCAGTTGTTCCTTATAAACATTCATCTTAATTCACAGAATATTTATAATCTTTCTACAGATTATCCAACATTGCCTTAAGTTCAAGATGGGGCATTCACTATTGATGATGGTAGTTTATTCCATGTATTCACCACTCTGTTACTAAAATAATTTTGTCTTGCATTTGCTTTACAAAATTTTTTAAGTTTTAATTTATGAACCCTGGTATTGATATTTTCAGCAATGTTTAGTAGAGCAAAGTTCGTTGAATAAAATCTATGGTATATTTGTAGACTTCAATCATAACCCCTCTTGTACATTGATAAACCAAACTTGGTAAGTCAATCTTCCTTTCTTCATACAAAAGGCTTTTTAAATCATTCATTACTTTAGTAGCTTTCTCAAACTCCCTCAATGAGTTTTATGTCCTTGATTAGTCTTGGACTCCAACCACATTAGAAAATTCCAAATGAGATCTTACCAATGCAATGAATAAATTTTTCAGCATTTCTTTATCCATGTATTCATACGACCTTTGTATTAATCCTAATATCTTGTTTGCTTTATTTACTTGTATTTCTATGAGTTTGATTTTAATTCAGGGTCCACATTCACACCAAGGTCTTTTTCTAACTCTGTATCTTTTAGTATTTCTCTCTCATTAGAAATTTTTTTTCTCTTAATGTATACATATTTTGAATTATTTCTTCCTACATGAAGTACCTTACATTTAGATGTATTGAATCTCATTTGCCATTTATCAGACCAATCTTCAAGATTGTTAATGTCAGTTTGGATTTTATCAGTATCATTTTGATCATTAACAGTAGAATATATTTTGTATCATCTGCAAATAATTGTGTGTAACATTTGATCATTTACCGGGAGATTGTTTATAAAAATAACAAAAAGACAAGGTCCAAGAACACTTCCACTTGTCACTTGAGTCCATTTTGATTTAGAGTTGTAGTTGTCAAAATGGTGATAACACTTCATTACAAAAATGATAAGCTATGCCTATTCATTATGTAAGAGTTAATCCACTAGATAAATACTAACACAGTGAACACCAAACATCTATATTTTTTTTAAACAGAAATAAAAATAAAAATAATTTTACCCTCATGATTTTTATAAATTTCATTAAATACTTTTCTCTATCTTTGGCTTCTTCTTGAATTAGAATTTTTGTCCGACACCTGTAAAAAAAAAAAAAATTGATTGAAGGACATTATGAAAGAAGAACACAAATTAAACATTAAATGAATCAGTTTTATCAACAGTGTTTGCGTGAAATCAGTGTTAATGGGAACGGATAGACACAAAACTGACATCTTGGAGCTGAGCCAACACCGGATTTAGGTTGGTCAATATTTGGTGGAAGAGAAAGATTTTAGAATAAATGCTTTAACTAATATTAGCTTCAAGTAAAAATAATTATTGCATTGTATGTATAGAAAGCGATCACATGCTCACTAATAAAAAAAAAGAAGAAAAAAAAAAAAGACAATAATATCAAAGTAGACTATCAATATTGACAATGATGTTAATTACTTCCAAGAAAATAAATAATTATTGTATTGTATAGAAAGCGGTCACACTCACAAAAAGAAAAAATAAATAAATAAAAATGATGATATAAAAGTATACTATCAATATCAACAATTATGTCGCTATTACTTCTGAGAAAATAAAACCTGCACAAAATGGTTTGGTTTATTTAACAGCATACCAACTCCTTATGGGTTATTTAATACTGAAATTTAATTCATTTGTAAATATATGATCATATAATAACCAGAGATGCTCATATTTTGTTCAAGATCAGCCATCACCATCAGTAGCCACCCGAAGGATGCAGCATAAACAGAAGTGATCAAACGTTTTAAGTCTACAGAGGTCTTCCACCCTCATTGATCAGGATTCGTAGACATTTATTGTTCTCATTATTGCACAATGAAACACAATTCCATGTCAAATCATCCAGGCCGTGTCACTTATCCCCTTCAATTTTTCTGAAATTTTGTCCAAGTGTGGATTATGTTAAAGTTAGACAATCCCCAAAATTTGAGCTAATTCCAAAAATTGGTGAAGTTATGTCGATTTTTAGCTCAACAAATTTGAGAGGGGTCACAAAAAATGTCGAGTTTTTGTAATCTATTTTTGTCTATAAAATGAGTTCTAGAGCTTCTCTACTTCTAAAAAAGGAATCCAAAAATGCTATAAAAAAAGTCTTAAAGTCAACTAATAAAATTTAAAAAATCATTAATAACTTAAAATTGGTTAACTTTAAGACTTTTTGATAGCATTTTTTTTATTCCTTGGGCAAAAATGCTTTTATAAACTATGATATAGGCTAGGGGCAATTATATAAGTGCTAGAGCTTGACGTGACCAGCCAATTGATTGGAGAGGGCTTCTCCAACTGCCTGTCTAGCCTAATTAAGGGCCAAAGTGGAGTATTGTATGTCATGGACTGCTCCAGCCACCTGGGTTTCTTCCTTAAACATCACAGGTCCCCACCTACGGCCAACAGGTGGCCCATTGGGGGTGTCTTACCTCTCTGCAGAGGTGCAGTCAGTGTATTCTAACGCCCCAGCCGACAGACGAACCTCGCAAGGAGTTAAATAATAATAAGAGACCAATTCAATGTTAATGAATAGAAAAATTGTTTTACGGGATTCCCATG
This sequence comes from Doryteuthis pealeii, assembly GCA_023376005.1. Lineage (NCBI taxonomy): Eukaryota > Metazoa > Mollusca > Cephalopoda > Myopsida > Loliginidae > Doryteuthis > Doryteuthis pealeii. Next base: position 10,613,159 of record CM042177.1, read on the forward strand.
AATTGTACACTATTACATCATATAATATAAATAATTGTTGATTAAATTCGTTTGTTTATATATGATTAATTGATTTGTTTGAACCTACAATCTATTTTGGAAATTTTCTGAAAATAATTTTCCCACTCACAAAGATTAAAAAAAGGATAATCTGCCTGTGACAAAAAGGTTAAACTTTTACTCTAAACATAGAAATTGTTTAAATGTAAAAAAAAAAAAAAAGAAGTCATTTATTGAAACAACTTTCTTTATTCCTACTAGAGAATATCACACTCATGAACTTTTTAAAAAGAAAAAGCATTTAATAAGGTTTAATTTTCTTGATTTGGGAGCAAATGAGTCCCAACTCATATAAAGTCCAGTGAATGTTGGTTTTCCATAAATACTTGTTACAAATGACAAGGACCGCTTTTCAACTAGAACATCTAGGAAGGGCAAACTGTTTTTTTTTTCTCCTCTTCCATTGTGAACCTTAAAGAGGGATGTAAATTATTTAAAATCTGAAAGAATTTTAGAGCTTTGTTACGGGAGCAAGCAAGTAAAAGTTTCATCCACATAATGTGTATAAAAATAAGGTTTAGGAATCTCATTGAATAATTTCTTTTCCAGAAAACCCACAAAAGCATTGGCCATTAAAGGGTCAAGTGGGCTACACATTGATATCCCATCAATCTGTCTATATATCGTGTCATCTATCTATACATATATAAAGGGCAGTTATGTGTATGTCCAGAGGAAACTTCAAAAATAAAACAATTAACGACAAAGTAAATATATATACACATTAAATATCACGAGGGCTTGGTTTTTGAACAAAAATAATGAAGATTCGATTTATATTTGTGAAGATAATTAGAAAAATAAAATTTAAATGATAACAGCATGGAATTTTTTGCATTTAGTATTTTGAATAAGAGACATTAATTTTTCTTTTCAAATTGTCTGGATCAATTCAACGTCTTTTTACATAGGGATTTTAAGGGGCATCCTGTGAGGATCGAACACACAAATCAACAATAATGGATCTACGAGACTACCTTTTTTACCCACCCCCCTCTAACCAGGTGGCGCCGGGTAGCTGCTTCTAGTTAAAACTAAAGGATACTGACTGATTTTATAAGTATACAACTTTTTATCAGATTTTTAAAAAAGGCTGTAGCTAAATTTTTTAAAAATTCCAATTTTATTTTCATAATTTATAAGAAAAACTTTCAAAAATTCTTTGAATATTAATGTTTCTTTTGAAAGAGTTCAGAGAATGAAGAATTTTTGTACTTACCAATAGGACATTTTGTTAAAATGTTCTGTAAATAAAGTCAGATTAGGACTGAGTTCTTCTGATTGTTCCTTTGCCCATAATAATACTTCAGGAATCTGAAAGACAAGGAATTAAAAGACATTTGGTTTAAAGAAGAAAAAGAGGAAATAAAAGACAATAAACATTATATCATTATTACTTCTTATCAATACTTACATAGTTATATATATATATATATATATATATAATCATAATAGATAATATTATAGTATCATATATATAAAAAAAAAAGATTTTTTTTAAAATGGACTCTCCCGTCGATTTTTGACGTATGAGGGTTCATACACACAATGAACTCCCACACAGTGATTTGTTTATAGTGGTGAAGGCTTGTGTTGGACCATCCACACTTTTTGGCACAGTCGATAGGAAAGAATTGGTGCATCAAGGGTTGCCATAGTTGCCAGTTCATAATCACAGAACTTCAAACCAAACTCTTTATCTAATCCATTGGGGTAGGAAGGTTCCTGAGTTTGACAAGAAATGCCCAAAGAAGACCAGAGAGCACATTGGCCAAAATGTTGTGTACAAAACAATAAAGATGAGGACAACAGATCGTAAAATCTAAATAATACAAATTATAAATAAATCAGTATTATCTGTGTTATTCGGACTATTGTCCCCATCTTTATTGTTATTTGTACAACGTTTTGGTCGATATGCCCTCCGGCCTTCTTCAGGTATTTCTTGTCGGACTTGGGAACCTTCTTGTCGTAATCGGGAGCCATCACGGAACTTCGAACCTAACCCTTTATTCAGTCCACAGGGGTATCCTGTTCTCATTCCGCTAACCATAGCTGGGGTGGGAGTTGTGTTAATTATTTTTCTATGTTACTGCCTCTACTTAGGATTGAACCTGGAATCCAGAGATAACTGTCACTTAGAACAGTCTTAACCTAACTACCTTGTCCAACTGGACACATGGCCTAGTGGATAAGGTAGTTAGGTTAAGATGGGGACAATAGTCCAAATAAGGCAGATAATACTAATCATCAAGCCTCATCTCAAACATTCAGAGAAATAGTATAAATAAATCATCTCATAAATTCAAACAAATAAGACTAAATTTATATAAACTTGTTTTATAATTTGCTGTACTTTATCACCCATTAGTTGTCAACAGACCAAAGCTTATAAGACAGTGTCATCTCCGATGGCTGGCCATGTCCGCCGGATGGATAATGGATGAATACCAAAGGACAGCCTCAATGCAGAGCTTTCGTCTGGTAAGAGACAGATTGGTTGCCCCAAGCTATGTTTCAAGGATGTCTGCAAGAATCTCAGATGCTTTGGCATTACCCTTTCCAGGTGGGAAAATTTGGCTCAGGACTGCCCTTGGTGGTGGCAGGCTCTCTGTAGTGGACTGTTCATGTCTGAAGTCACCCTGGCGCAACACCATGAAGCCAAGAGGTCCAGAAGAAAGTGGCAGCAATAAAGCAACAGCACATCAACATCTTCAGGGACAGCCTTCACATGCAACATCTGTGGTCGAGAATGTTTTTCAAACATTGGATTTCACAGGAGTTGCAGTAACTTCAGGGGCACAAGAACTATATAGTCTTCCAAAACTCCAATGACAATAAAAGCTATTAAACAAGATTCGTTTTTTTTGTTTTTATCAGGAGATATTCTACATTATGTAGTGAAATTTCAAGGGTGCCAATAATTGTAACCAGGAGAGTATTAGGCATCTCAACCAGCTTCAGAGATCCGTCCTTAGCAGCACCTACCATTGCATTAAAAGGGATGGAAGTGGAGTCAGGGTCAACCTGACATCTTCCTTCTAAAGAGGAATGTCCAAGGAACTGAGCAATTTTTGTGGCTTAGAATCAAACTCGACCTCATATATCTAGTTTTCACAGGTGGATGGTAGGTAAATATCTACATTTTTAATGAGATAGATAAGCTTGGCTCATAGGTAACTCAATTCAGGACATAGCAATCTATAATTGATTGGCTTGTATGAAATTTGTGTTTGTTTTTTGTTTGTTTTTTGTTTTTTTACTACAGATTGCTAAAAAAAACTTGTTTAAAACAGGAAGTGGATGTGAAGGAAGTTGAATGAGTGTGGATATATGGGAAAAAATCAGAGAGGATTTGTTACAATTCATGAGAGATCATGAATTGTGAACAGACCTTTAGCTAGGAATATTTAAATTAGGGTCTGTTGATTTAGAATCAAGGGGTCTTCATGGAAAATTACCAGTGACAGTTATAACCTTTTGGTCTCTTGAAAACATGCCATGTCGGACACGTGAGAATAGTTTAGAGTATGTATTTCTCAGAATTTTTGAGATGAGGCTTGATAATTAGTATAATTTATATTATTTGGACTATTGTCCTCATCTTCATTGTTATTTGTACTACTGTTTAGAGTTAGATTTGACTTGATTTTGAAGGGAGTAGATGGGATTGTCATCAGGTCATCCCTGGTGGAATCAACCAATATGGGCTAGAAGAAAATAAAGCTTGATCAATAAAAACAGTCTTGTTGTGTTTGTTAAATAATCAAGACAATTTTAAGCCCAGCCCAAAATCAACCCCCAGCAGCTAGGAGTCAACTAGATAAAATGGTGGACAACAAGTTAGATGAAGAAGCAGTTAGTAGCAACGAGTCAGTGCCAAGCAGAATAAGTAGTAACCAGCAGAATAATGAATCAAGTAAGATACCACCATCTCTAATCTAATATATCTCTGTCTCTCTCTCCCTCTATTATATACACAATGTTTATAAGGGCTATATAACAGATTTGATGGATGGATTGATTGACTGATTTTAATGTCCTGTCAACTCGTCTAGGGTTATTTTATGCCTCAAAATTAGGAAATCACAATCATTGTACATTAATATTTACATTTTTTATGTAGTTGTTTCTTAACTCTTTGCCTACCAAATTTTCTTACCTGTATGATGGGATATTTCAAAGTTTACTATTTATTCACCTCAGAACTCATTCTATTCAAATGTGTGTGTGTGTGTGTGTGTGTGTGTGTGTGTAGGGAATACGACTTGAAAACCTGAAGTAGGTGCTAAAATTGTTTTATTTCCTGTGTTATATTTCACTCTTCATAATATAAGCATTTTCAAAAACAACTGAAAAGGTTTTGAAACACTGAAAATGAGATTGTTATTCTATTTATCATATTTTTGGAGATATCTTATGTTAGCTTTTATGTTTATCATGAATCCATCATTACTGTTTAAAACCTTAATATAAACTGTGCAATATATATATATATATATTATTTTTTAATTTCTAAAATCCGACAGTATTAAAAAAAAAACTCTTGGCCTAAAGGTCTGTAATTACACAATACAAACTTTTGCCTGAAGAAAAGAATTTACAAAAAAAGAAACAACCAAATCATATGCACCTCCTGAAAATAATCAGTTGATACTATTAAAATGATAAAAAGAAAAAAATACTGCAAGAGTTGCCTAAACCCTGGCACTCAGAAATATACTGATGATCCATTAAAAGAAACCTAGGTAGATATTCTCTGACGCATTAAGCTTACTTTATATATATATATATAATCAATAGTAATGGTATTATGGATGATTTGGACTCATAACTTAAAGTTTCATGGTTATGCAATCCTCAGATGAGTCAAATGGTTGAGATCTTAAAAACCAGTAGTTTTTTAGCGTTTATATAAACGTGAAGCATTTTCACGCGATGTGATGATATAATGCTAAAAATTGTTTTTATATATATATATAATATTGTTATCCACATACAATCCTGTTTTGATATATCACATTGATTTAGTGTGGCTAGAATGGCAGGCCGTTTCAGGCCAGGGTTGAAACTTGACCGGTTTATCAACAGCCAGAGTTCTTACCTCCATGCCATCTATATGACCCACTTTGGGAAAAAGAATTTACTGATATAAACATATAAGGTTGCTAGGAGCACTCTATCCATTTGTATACATGATATATATTTAGGCAGCTCTCTTTTAGAAATGTTTTATTGAAAATGATCTAGCTTTTTATTCAGCTTTTTCTTTTTGGTGAAGGAATGTTGCAACGAAGGTAGTTTAAAAACTGTTCAAAGTTATTCTTAGTGTGGTACACGTATTTACGACTATCTTTGGCCATTTTCAAGGATTTAGGTGCTTTTCTCTGTGTGTGTGTGTATCTTATTATAATGGAGAATGTGTGTTTGTCTGTCTGTAAATGAAACTATATTACTACTCAAGTCACTATTCCTTTAGTTATTTACATCACATTCATCATTTTATTTTAATTTTAACCCCAATTATTAATAAAATTGTTTTTTACATTATTAATACTGTTGGCCATATGTACATACTAAGAACATGCAATTGTATTTTTATATATACAATAAAATACCAGTTTACAGTGTGAATGGGAAGGCTAATTTGCATATTGAAATTAAAAATTTGATTTTAATAAATATGTGCATAGTATTATGATTTCTAATTGTTTGGATTTATCTTAATGAGCAAAAATCTCGGAGATAAATCTTAAAAGAAATCCATTAACAAGAAGAAATAACTAATTTTATTCGTTACTTCCTAATTTAACTAAATAGTTAAATTAGGAAAAATTAGCAATGAAAGATGGGAGTGATGGAAGACTTAGTTTCAAAGTTGTTTTAATTTTTGATTATATACCCTCTGTTTCAAATCTTTTTATCTGCATTCCTATTTAGTTTCATAATTCTTTCTAATTTAATATATTTGATTAAATTAAAACTTAAATACTTGCACCTGGAGGGTGCATATATTTTCTAGTTCGTATAACATCACAACACATTCACATATGATAAATAGAGTAACAATACAGTTTTTTCAAAACCTTTTTAAAATGCTCGTATAAAACATTCTGTTTCAAAACATTTGCTCATAAGAAACATTATATAGGAAATAAAAACAATTTTAACAATAAATTCAGTTTTTCAAATGATATTTCTTACCAGTTTGTCAGTTATAACCCAAAATATTAGGAAAAATAAGATATAATACAAAACAGTTAAATGTATTTTTATACTCAACAATACTAAAGTCAACAGAGTATCAGCCAGACAGTGAGGGAGTCTATCCTCTTTCTACTGGTGCTAGAACAGGAATATGATTTTTTGAATTTAAAACCTACCACACCTACATCAGCTCCCCACTTTACTGCACATATCCATGCTGTGCTATAATAATGAGCTGATCTAGTGAGGGCTGGTTTGGTTTGTTTTGTTTTACGGCATATCAACCTCAGTGGGTCATTTAATGCTGATAAAGTTTTGAAATAAATCCATTCTTAATGGATAATACAATTTTTTTATAAATACATTTTCAATTTAACCCATAGATGGGACCCTAACAGGTACTACCACTCCGGGTCAGAGTGGACCAGGGAGCAATGGTGATGAAGGGGTGCTCCACATTCCCCAAACCTCCAAAACTGGAACCTCACCATCAGATAGATTTTAACGTCATTCCCAGGACATGTAGACCCGCAGCCACCGCCTTCTAGCATCCATATGATAAAAAGGGGTGGGGCTTGCCATAAGGCAATAGGGTTGTAGTGAGGGCTGGTATCAAGCCCAGAACCATGTGGTTCCTAGGTGGATGCTCTACAGACTGAACTAAACTGGCCCTATTTCTCACCGATCATGGTACAAGTGCAGAGACCAGGGTATAGGAGGATTTATATGGATAAGACATTTATTGTCCGCATGTGTATCATGTTTCTTTCCTCCTTCTGATGTTGCCTAATACTACACTTTTACTAAAGTGTCATATTGTTCATTAGGGAAGAGTTATCTCCCACTTACAATATCCAATACAATTATCATCATCATTTCTTTGCCAAGATTGGATGTAGTCTAGAGGACCTACCAGGAGTCAAACCCGAGAGGGAAGGATGGCAAGAGAGAGTCAAAGGAATCCATGCTATCAGCAAAACTTGATGATGATATATGTGTGTGTGAGTGGGTATGTGTGCATGTGGTTTGGTTTCTTTGTTTAATGGTGTATCAACCTTCATGAGTTATCAAATGCCAAAGCTATCCTTGTAGGAGAACAGTAATGGTACTATTTAACCCATAGCTGGGGGTATAAGGAGCTTCATACCTTTCTCAAGGGTATTAGTCTAAAAGTGAATGTAATAGTGTGACTGGAGTTCAAACATAACTTAATACGATGTTGCAGTCCAGCACACGAGTCACAATGCCAAAGAGACTCCCCGTGTATATATATCTATATATACATTTTAGGGCAACATTGCTTCTTTAATGTAGACACTATTAAAAACAGGACAGTCATTTCCTGTCTGACTAGTTTCTTTTCAATCCATTCGAGTTGCCAGGCTAAACTTAAAAAGATCGAGAAAAAACCCATCAGACAGGAGATGTCTGTCCTGTTTAATAGTGTCTGCGCATATATATAAGTAGTTTTTTTTCTAATATTGGAGAATTGAAAATAAAGTGCTCAATTATGGGTGTAAGAGCTGTATTTATCTATTATAAGGTGCAATACATTTAAGGTATGATTGTTACCATTGGTTTCAAAGCAGCATGTTAGCCACTTATAGTCAAGACAACACACCTGTTAAGAAATGCAGTGAATATCAATTCATTTATGTATGTATATACTTGTGTGCACACACACTTTAGAAAAAAAAAACTGGTCTAGGTTTTTCTCTTCTTGGTCAGATTAAGGACTTTTCAGCCCCCTCCACATAAGAAAAAAAAAGGGGGGATCAGCTGTAAACTTACCTCAATCTTTTGAAATAACTCTGCGTCAAGCAAAGTCATTTGTTCTGCTATATCCTGTGATTTGAAGTGAAGTAAATCTGGAGGCCTATAATAATAATAATAATAATAAACAATTAATTTCTTTTTTCACATATACATTCATAAGGAAATATGTATTCAGGATATATTAAATAAAAACAAGGAAGGTCATTATCATCTTAACAACAGCAATCTTGAGCACCTTTTTGATCTCCAAGTTTCTAACACACATGGGCATGCCAACAAAGTCAGAAAACAGCATTGTTCACATGACTTTTGGAAACATTTTTTCACGCTCAGAATTGTCAAGACATGGAATAAGCTGCCTGCATCCGTTGTAGGCTGCTGAAACACTGCATCTTTCAAGGCCTCCATGCTTCCTGTAGTCCGCCAACACCATACCTGATGCCCTCTCCACCCACATAAGCACACACGCGCACACATACATGCATATTATTACTGTAAACTGTTCATGTTCCTGACACTAAAACATTATTCTGTGTACTAGACATGAGACTTTGATGAGTTGTGGTGCACCTGAGCACTGTACACAATAAATTTCATTATTTTTTTTTAATACAGAGGATAATTCCATGTCAAATCATCCAGGAAAAAAAAAATGTCACCCATACACTTCAATTTTTATGAAATTTTGTCCAGGTGTTAACTATGTTAAAGTACAACAATCTACAAAATTTGAGTTTCCAATTCCAAAAATTGGCGAGTTTACATCAATTTTTAGAATTAGAAAATTTTGGCATGTGATGCACAAAAAAATTGTAAACTTTTGTAATCTATTAGTGTCTGTAAAATGAGTTCCAGAAATTCCCTACTCCTAAAAATTGGTTTTGAAAATCTTTCTGTCCTAAGGAATCCAAAAAGGCTATCAAAAAAAGTCTCAAAATTAAACAATTTTAAGTTATTAATTATTTCTAATTAATCCCTAGATCAGGGAAATTATTTTTGCATCTGAAAACCTTTTACTCTTGAGGTTAAAACTAGTTGAAAACAATTAAAAAAATAAACAACATGATAGAAATATTCCTGTTTGTCTTATCACTTTTTGTTCATATATATATATATTATTATTAATATTATTTATATTTTTTGAAGGCAATTACATTGCGTACGTATAAAATTCAATAATTATTGAAAATAATCATGACAATAATTATCGAATTTTATACGATATACATTGTAATTGCCTTAAAAAAATATAAATAATAATATACTTTACATAACAATGCTTCAAAAGCAAATTATTAAATTCCATTTATATATATATATATATATATATATATATACACACACACACACAATTATTGGCACATTTCCATTTTTTGTTTTATCTTCAGAAATAAATGGAAAATAACCAGTTTTATATAAACTTGTTTTATCATTTACTGTTCTTTATCAACCATCAGTTGTCAATATACAAAATCTGTTTCACTATATATATATATATATATTTAATATACCAAACTTGTTGGTAAATCCTTGTGGTGAGAAAAAAACAGCAAATAGTTTGATTGTAAAAATATACTACCAAACATCAACCGGGAAGTAAAAAATTTTTGTAAAAAAGAAAAGACCAAGATAATCGTATCAACAAAAAATAATCTATTAGTACAATATTTTGGCCAAAAGAAAAAACAATTTATATGCATATATATATATAAGATATATATATTCATACAAAACTGCCAGGAGACTAAAGCTAATAAGTAAAAAGTGCTCAATACCTAAGTAGAGCAAATAATTAAGATAAATCTAATGAGTCAGACGAACCTACTAAAAGTTTCGCTAAGATCTGATTAAGAGTCAGATCTTAGCCCTGAAGAGCATTAAGCGAAACTTTTAGTAGGTTCGTCTGACTCATTATATATATATATATATATATATTATAAAAAAGAAGATCCGCAAAATGGATTATTTTTCTTTTTTTCTTAATTTTTCTTATTATTTTACATTTGCGACAAGTGTTTCAGATCTTCTAAAATCTTCTTCAGGTGTTAATTAACCATATTTAGAATATGGTTAATTAACGCCTGAAGACGACATCAGAAGATCTGAAACACGTGTCGCAAATGTAAAATAATAATAAAAATAAAATTAAAAAAACATAATCCATTTTGCGGACCTTCTTTTTTATAATATATTTAATTTCTCCCGTTGGACCCATAACAACACTTACATATATATAAATATATATATAAGTCTGCTAAGCAAATAACTGTCATTTTTGATGGGTACTATGTTATTATTAGTGTTATTATATATACGTATATGCACAAACATTATATATATGTGTACACACACACAAACGTCCTGGTTACCACCATTGGCACTTTTCCATTTTTTTTGCTATATCTCCAGAAGTAAACAGAAAATATTTATATAAACATGTTGTTTTATCATTTGCTGCTCTTTATCAAGCATGAGTTATCAATAGACCAAAGCTGTTTCACTAAATTCATTTCTTTTTTTTTCTATTCTATATTATGTATTGAAATTTCATGGTTGCTAATAATTGTGCCCAGGGTTCTGTGAATATATATATATTATAAAGAAACTAGACACGAAACGTCAGTACTCCAAGGTTTGAAGTCTGGAGTTAACCACGAGTAAGGCAGACAGGTTAAGAGTTAAAGAAATAACCAAACAACTAGAAATAGGAATATAAGATGTGTATTACATATAACAATAAGGATTGCAAACTTTAGTTCGTCTGCACAAATGTATAATTTGTCACTTATTGAGTCCTGAGATAGGGTATTATCGGAGCCCTTGCTACAGCCTTCTGTTAGTTCGGATATGATAGACGTTCTGTTTGATGTCCAACTCCGATTCTGGTTGTTGAGGAAGAGGAGCGACCCTTATTTAGGTCTGTCCCCAGTGAAAGCTGGATCAGAAGAGACCGAATTTGCTTATTCGGCTTTGCCGCCAAAGTATGCTGGCTCGTGATTGGTTGGTTCGAAACAGAGGCTCGCAGACAAGGAACGATAACCCCCATACCCCAGAATTCTCAATAATATATATATATATATATTCACACATAATTAAGATTGATACACTCAATATTGCATAAAATCAGTAAAATATTATACATATATATATATGATAATATTAGTAGAATAAAAAGTTAAGTAGACTCTTCTACAAATATTATTATTACTGCTCTATGTTTTTAATATATTGAGCACTTTTTTATTATTTACTGATGCCACTGCAATGGAAACATTAAAGCAGCAATTGGATACTATATATATATATATATATATATATATATATATATATATATATATATATGTACTTTTTTTTCTAGGATTGGAGAATTGAAAATAAAGTTATCGATTATGTTTATAAGAGCTGTTTATTTATTCATGTTCAAATAGTGTACAATACATTTAAGGTATGAATGTTATCATTGATTTCACAGTCACATGTTAGCCACTTTTCATCAAGACAACATGGCCATCAAGAAATGCAGGGAATGCCAATTCATATATATCTGGGAATAAAAGGCCTTAAATACCATGAGTATCGTGGTTATGGACCATTTCCACTCGTGAGTAAATAAAATAAATAAAAGATATCAGTGGTCTGAAGAAGCTTGTGGGCATAGTCGCGAGTGGAAATGGTCCATAACCACGATACCCATGGTATTTAAGGCCTTTTGTTCCCAAATAACTTTGCTCTGTTTACAATAATTAAACATTGAGCTCTCATACGGAACCTGAACTCTACAACAAACTACTGGTAGAGAATTAGGACCCGCTAGAATCACCTTGTACCAAGAAACTTGGTACCGCACCAAAGTATATATATATATATATGAATATAAAAATGACTAGTGGTTAACATGCTGCTTTGAAACCAATGGTAACAATCGCGCCTTAGATGTATTGTACACTATAATCAATTAAAAAAAAATATGTATAATAATAATGATGTTAATATTAGTAGAGGAAAAATTAGGGGTCTACCATGGTTTCAATCAGAAATGGATACTATATATATATAATGTATGTATATAGATAGATATGTTTTTTTTTGTGATTAAAAAATAATTTTTTTTTTTTTGGTAATACATTTAATCAAATTCTCACAATGGAAGTCATGCCGAATTTCGAATGATTGCCATGATCGATTTTGGGGTAAGTTACGTCACACAATTTCGAAAGCAAAAATAAACAATGCCAAATCCTTTCACTTCAATTTTTTCCCCCCATATACTGGATTTCCTTTACCCCACACAGTCTTTATACCTTGACAAAGGGTGAAGGTTCACCCGAAATATCAGAATAAATCGAACCAGGGACAGAACTGGATATTGAAACTCTGCTTTTTGTTTACTTGTTCATTTCCATGCTTCATGATACAAAAAACAACGTACATATGAACAAAGTTTATACACAATCGTTTTATATAATGTATGTATATAGATATGTTTCTTTTGGATTTAAAAAAAAATTTTTTTTTTTTGTAATACGTTTTATCAGATTCTCATGTGTAACACTTTGGTTATCATCAGAGCAAAAAAAGATACACTAATCCAAGGTAGCAGAAGTTCTAGTCTTTGTGTCATTTTTGATGGGCACTATGCAAGACATGTATAGAATAAGAAAGAAAAAGAGTGCAAAAAGAAACTTACTGGAGCGTTAAGCTATGTGACGGTAACAAGCTTGATTTAGCTGAAATCTCCATATTCTTCCTCGCCTCAATTTTCTCTACAATCTTCCGACGGAGTAGTTTTGCAAGAGTCAACTCTCCCTGACATAGCAATTCAAATACTAGATCCATCATTTTTTGGCTGATTTCATCATCAATTTCAGAGGATGTACTGCTATATGAGGCACTGGATAAATTTTAAAAAAAAGAAGAAAAAAAATAGGTGAGAGAGTGTGAAAGAGAGATAGAGAGAGAGAGAGAAATGAGTAACACTATCAATTAATAAGTAAGTTGAAATAATAAAGAAAAAAAAACACACACATACACACAAATCAATGTGGGGGTGAGTAAGGCAGAGAGTGAGAGTGAGAATGAGAGAAAATAAGTCCCCACTATCAATTAACAAGTCAGTGTAACAAGGTGGGGGTTAGTGATGCAGTGAGAGAGTGTGTATGAAAGAGAGAGAGAGAGAGTGTGTGTATAAGAGAGAGAGAGAGAGAGAGAGAGAGAGAGAGAGAGAGAGAGAAATGAGTATACACTATCAATAAGTTGAAATAATAAGGAAAAAACAAAACAAAAAACACACACACACACACATACACACAAATCAATGTAAGAAGGTGTTTGAAAGAGAGAGAGAGAGAGAGAGAGAGAGAGAGAGAGAGGGTGAGTGAGAGAGAGAGTGTGTGTGTGTATGAAAGTGTGTGAGAGAGAGAGAGAGAGAGAGAGAGAGAAATGAGTATACACTATCAATTAATAAGTAAGTTGAAGTAATAAAGAATAAAAAAGAAAATAACACACACACACAAATCAATGTAAGAAGATGTGTGAGGGAGAGAAAGAGAGAGAGAGAGAGAATGTGTAAGAGAGAAAGAGAAAGAGTGTGTAAGAGAGAGAGAGAGAGAGAGAGAGAAAATGAGTATACACTATCAATTAATAAGTTGCAATAATAAGGGGAAAAAAACAAACACACACACAAATCAATGTAAGAAGGTAGGAGTGTGTGAGAGAGAGAGAGGTGTGAGTAAGAGAGAGAGAAAGAGAGAGTGAGTGATAGTGTGAAAGAGAGAGGGAGAGAGAAAATAAGTCCACACTATCAATTAACAAGTAAGTTGCAATAATAATTTTTTAAAAAAGAAGCCCAAATCAATGCAACAAGAGAGAGAGAGAGAGAGAGAGAGAGAGAGAGAGAGAGAGAGAGAGAGAGAGAGAGAGAGAGAGAGGGAGAGAGAGAGAGAGAGAGGGAGGCTAAAAAAAATACGCAATTACTTAATAAGCCAATGAGTAAATCTGCACCAGATGAGTGCGGGTAAGGGGAAGCGGATTCATACTTAAATGTACCAGATACTAAAATGTAGAGGTAAATCTGCTGAACAGGTAATAAATACAGCCGTTTACTCCACGTGACTGTAGATGTTAACCATCGAATTTTAGAGAAAAACAAAAATTTAGTTTATTTTGGTTAAAGCAATTACAACCTGTCCCATAATAGTCAGGACATTTAGTGTATGAAATTTATATGTAAATGTAACAACTATTATGGGACAGAAGTTGAATAAAATTTATCTTATTACCTTTGTCCCATAATAGTTGGTACATTTAGAGTATAAAATTTATAGGTAAATATAATAATTATTATGGGAAAGAAGTTGAATAAAATTTCTCTTCTTATTGTCCCATAATAGTTGATACATTTAATGCATAAATTGATATGTAAAGTAAGTAAAGTCGTCGGGGCGGCCTAAAGACGGTATCAGCTAGTCAGTGAGGGAGTCTATCCCTTTTCAATAGCGCTAGACCAAGGAGATTGTTTTTAGTGTCTGAGGTGGAGCGCCACACCTACCATCTGCTCCTTACTTTACCGCACAGATCCCTGTGCTACTCATACACTGAGTTGGCGGGACCGGTATCGAACTAGGAACCTTGTGGTTTCTAGCCGAACGCTCTACCGACTGAGCTAACCCATGGGACAGAAGTTAAATAAAATTTCTTTTTTCATTATCTTTGTCCCATGGTACATTTAGTGTATGAAATTTACAATATAACGACTGTTATTAAGATAGGCAGTATTATTTTTGGTCATAATTCTTTTATGTTAGATAAAAATTATGTTTTAATGATCTATAATAATGAATTGTAATTTTCCAGTTTTTTTTTTTAATTATTATCTTTGTTTTTCATAGAGTGAAAAATGAATAAAACAGACAGTGAAAAATGTTTTTAAAAAAAGAGCAAAATACATTTAATAACAGATTAAAAATTATTAGTTAGTAAAACAATGCCATATACCCCAAAAAAATTATAACTTGCTTAAAGGCCTCTTTTGGTGGCCCTTCATTTATATTATAATTAAATGCAAATAAATAGATAAGGGGAAGTACTCCATGATAAGCATTTAACAGTTATCTCCCTTGAGAAATTATAATGATTGATGTGAGTTTTTAACACTGAACCCCACACTATCATTTCTCTGAATTTTTGAGATGAGGCTTGATAATTAGTATTATCTGGATTATTCAGACTATGGTCCTCATCTTTGTGCAATAACATTAAAATTTTCTAACTTGAGAATAAAATAATTTCTAATCTTATTTGCAAATTACAAATAATAGTGTGGGTATTATTTGGATTATTCAGACTATTGTCCTCATCTTTATTGTTCTCTGTACAACATTTCAGCTGCTGTGCTCTCCGGCCTTCTTCGGGTATTTCTTGTCGGACTCAGGAACATTCTTTTCTGAAGGTTCCGAAGTCCGACAAGAAATACCTGAAGAAGGCAGCAGGGCACATCAGCCAAAACATTGTACAGATAACAATAAAGATGATGACAATAGTCTGAATAATCCAAATAATACCCACACTATTATTTGTAATTTGCAAATAAGATTAGAAATTATTTTATTCTCAAAGTTAGAAAATGTTAACGTTATTGCACAATATGCTATATCTGCTGTGTTACAGTAACAATATACTATTTTTGCCGTTACATTAACAATATGTTACTTTTTATGTTATAGGATTTATAATATAATTAATTGGAAATAAATAAAGAGAATTTTGATTTGGTTTAATGGCATAACAACCCTGTGGGTTATTTAATGCCAACCCTATAATATTTATAAAATAAACATGATATAATATCATATATATAATATAATAATATAATGAGTAATATAACAATAATATAACAATATCTAGCATAACACAATATATATATAAATATATATCTATTATTTTATAAATATATACGTATCTATACATATATATGTTTTCTAAGGGATTATTTTGTGGTAATTTTTTCTTTTCTCTAAAAAGAAATTGTCAGTGTGTGAGATTACAGTAATCTATTTTAACTTACAGTTGTGTTCCAGTAAGTGGTATTGTGGACGTTTTTCATATCAGATTCGTAATTTTTTATATATTTTTATTCTTCACAAGAAGGATAAAATGATATCCATTTTAATATTTTCAGATAAATGACTATAATTTAGGTTTTAATAATTATCTCCCTTGAGAAAGTATAATGATTAGGGTGAGAGTGAATACTAACCTACACTATTATTAAGTTGCTAATTGAAATTTAACACTATGGTGAGGACAAAAATGTCACTACAATGTGGTTGGTTGGTTATTTTGTTTAATGGCATATCAACCCTTTTGGGCTATCTAGTTCCACATCTTCTTAAAATATATATTTTTTATATATATGATTTTGAAGCAAATAGCTTTTAGTTGCTACAATATGTCCTTTTTCTGGTTACAAAAATTGGATTATGATAATATACATACATATTTACCAACCCTTCCATACAAGTAGGATGTGAAATAAGTAAAAAAAGTAAAGTTGTTGGGGTGGCCTAATGTCAGTATCAGCCAGACAGCGAGGGAGTCTATCCCCTTTTTAACTAGCGCTAGACCAAGGAGATTGTTTTTGAGTCTGAGGTGGAGCGCCACACCTACCATCATCTCCTCGCTTTACCACACAGATCCCTGTGCTACTTATACGCTGAGTTGGTGAGGGCTGGTATTGAACCAGGAACCTTGTGATTCCTAGCTAAACCGGCCCTATAAATGCGACATATGCAGAGTTTAATAAGTCTGAATTCAGAGTTTTCTTTCTCCTAGACTGGTTGCCTAACCAAAGTTAAAGAGCCCAGTCTGCCCTACTATTTACCAATAGCTCAAGGGAGGATAGTTCGATTCATACCTTTCCCAAGGGTATAAGCACTATGTGAAATGCAAACAGGCTTGTCCAGGATTTGAACCTGTCTCGCCATATCCACTTCCTATGAAAGTAACCCTTACACTATGTGCCTTCGTGAATTATAATATTATTGGTTTGTTGTGAACAAAAATATATTCAGATACAAAATAAATATTAACAGATGATGTACAACAATGTACGAGGGTGTGTCAAAAAGCAATGCCATTTTGTTTAGGACAGGAATAATTACCAACACATGAACATGTATCATACATCAAAATGAAGCTGGTCCTATGTGGATCACATCCCTACTTTTCCACATAGTCACTGTTTCTCTCAATAGCAATGTTCCACCTTTGAAAAAGAGCATGTATCCCTGCCCTGTAAAATTAGGTTGACTGTTCTTTGAGCCACTTCTTCACTACAGATTTCACTTCCCCCATACTCACCAGATTTAGCGCCTTCAACATATTATGTTTTCGGTCCCATGAAAGAGGGTTTGAGAGGCAAAATATTATTCCAGTGATGAGGAAGTGAAATTTGTAGTGGATAAAATGGCTCAAAGAACAGTCAACAGAATTTTACAGGGAAGGGATACATGCTCTCATTCGAAGGTGGAACATTGCTATTGAGAGAAACGGTGATTATGTGGAGAAGTAGGGATGTGATCCACAGAGGACCAGCTTCATTTTGATGTATGATACATGTTCCTGTGTTGGTAATTATACCTGTCCTAAACAAAATGGTATTACTTTTTGACTCACCCTCGTGAATAGTAAAAACTGTCCTAAATATTCTCGTGTTTGTATCGAGAAAGGCAATATAAGTGGATTAGAAAGAAGAGAAAAAATAAATCTTGTCACTAAGCCAAAAACTGATTAATGATAAATGGAAATATTCATCAATCATCATTTTTTTTAAATTACTATCAAAAAAATTAAAAATAAAAAACGCCCTCCAGACAGTGTAAAAATTTATTTTTGAAAGAAATTCAGTGTCAGGGGTCTGTATCATAAGTAAAATCATCAAATTTATTAAAGGAGTAAAAAAGTAAAACAATTAGAAATGAAACTTAGTTCTGTCCCACTGAAATAAAATGTTGCATGCATCTATTAATTATTATTTAAATAATTATTTTGAATATTTAACACATAAATTTTACACAAAATCATAAGTATTTATTTATTTATTTGTAAACTTTTTAGTTACTGAAAATTTCTTGTTACTCAAAAAAGGGCAAGTGTCAAAAAAATATTTTTTAAATTATTACAAATTTCGCAAATAATTTTTTCCATTTAAAGTAATACAATTTTTTAATTACTTTCATAGTTTACTTATTTAAATGACAGTTTATTTATTATAATAGAAAGGATTGAAATGTTGAATTATAAGGAACAGCTTTTATTTATTTTATTAATATTAATTTTTCTTTATTCTATGTATTGTGACATGAGCAGTGATGTAGTTTTGGTTACAGACAAATACAGACCAAATCTCCATTATTGATAAATGTATTAATTGCTTGCTAACCAAACACAAACTGAATAAAAGAGAATAAGTTAGGTTTTAGTTTGGTTTGTTTTCTTTGTTAAATGGCATATCAACCTTCATGGGTCATTTAATGCCAAAGTTATTAGGTACGCATCCTACGTCACTGATGCATAAAAATTTAAAGGACATAGTAAAATTGTATCCATGTGTCCCAGTGTTTTTTTTTCTTCTCCCACCATTTCCTGCTTATTAGAAATACATTTCAATATTTTCTTGGAAATGGGGTAAAAGTATAGCTTTAGTTGTTCATAGATAAAAACTCTACAATTTATCAAGAAACTTAAGTTAGGACCCATCAAATTTTCTGGGGATTCATTCAAATCAAATACATGCGTCCCAGACACACTAAATTAAAAAACTATCAGCATCACTGCAGGATGGTCCAAAAGTCTTGAAACCCATTACGTATTTTTTAAGAGGGAAAATGATTATATATTACAACCTAAAATTCTAAAAAATAATTTAATTTTTAAAGAGTTTTTTTAGAGGTAAAATAATTACATAATTTATAAGTAAGTAAAGTAAGCATAGTGGCCAACAGTCTGTATCAGCCGGAGAGCGAGGGAGTCTATTCCCTTTTTGCTAGCGCTAAACCAGTGAGATTGTTTTGTCTGAAGGGAATGCTACACCTACTATCAGCTCTGCACTTTACCACACAGATTCCAGCTGTGGTACTCATGCACTGAGTTGACGAGGGCCAGTATTAAACCTAGAACCTTGTAGTTCCTAGGTCGATGCTCTACCAACTGAGCTAAATCAGACCTATTATCATATTAGTAAAACAAAGAATAACACAAGTTAAAACAATGAATAGGGGTGACAAGACTTTCGGACCATCCTGTTGAAGAAAATTAGTGGAACTATTTAACCCGTAGTTGGATAGGTTTTAATATCAGAGATCATTTTAGCAAGAATATTAACATATCAGAAAGTACATTTTTATTAATAATGGAGATTAGGACTCTATTTGTCTGTAACTGAAACTATGTCAATGCTTACGTCACATTATCCAAAATCATAATAACATAAAATAAAAACACTCAAAATTTGAGCATGCAAACTTAGATGGGCTTTATTGTTTTTTAAAACAAGTTTTAATAAATACATGCCTGGCATTATATATTTATATATAGTTTGTTTTATTTTAATATATATCAAAAGTTTTATTTTTATATATATCTAAGGTCCCCTTTCAAAATGTTTTTTTGGGGGTTTTTTTTTACTCCTTTACTAAATTTGATGATTTTACTTACTCTCTGACATTGAATTTTTAACTCCCTCGGGCAATATTTTTCAAAAATTAATTTTTATAAAAAACAAAAAAACGCCGGTGGGCGTTTTTTTTTCTGTTTTATTTTTTTGCTAGTATGTAATAATGACAGGAAATATTTATATCTTTTTAAAAAATATTATAAATTAAAATTTTTTTTTTTCATTGATTGCTTACACAATTAATTGAATAAAAAAGAACAAGTTATTTTATTTTTTCTTACTCCTTTATTAAATTTGATGATTTTACTTATGTTACAAACTCTCTGACATTAAATTTTTAATTCCCTCAGGTAATATCTTTCAAAAATTAATTTATACACTACCCAGAGGGTGTTTTTTTTTGTTGTTTTTTTTGCTAGTATATAACAATGACAGGAAATATTTATGTCTTTTTAACAAAATTTAAAAAAAAAATTTTTTTTTTTTTTTTTTCATTGGTTGCTAACCAAACACAATTAATTAAATAAGAAAAAACGAGCTAGGTTTTAGTATCGGTGATCATTTTAGGAAGAAATATTAACATACCAGAAATCATTCAGACAATCAAAACTTTTCTTTGTATTCTTCATGTTGTTAATGCAACGGTTCGGCCAATTCATTCTTCAGGTGTATAAATAAAAATAAAAATAAAAATAATAAAAAAAAAAAAATAAAAAAAAAGGAAACTTCTTTTTTTATCTCTTGGATTATATACACCTAACAAGGGCTGAAGAAGGGATCAACCAAAATGTTGTATTAGAAAAACGAGGGTGAGTTAAAAAGTAATGCCATCTTGTTTAGGACAGGTATAATTATCAACACGGGGAAAATGTATCATACATCAAAATGAAGCTGGTCCTCTGTGGTCCCCTGTTTCTCTCAATAGCAATGTTCCACCTTCGAATAAGAGCATGAATCCCTTTCTCGTAAAATTCTGTTGACTGTTCTTTGAGCCACTTCTTCACTACAGATTTCACTTCCTCGTCACTGGAATAATGTATTGCCTCTCAAACCCTCCTTCATGGGCCGAAGAGTCTTAAACGAAATGGCATTACTTCTTTACCCAGCCTCGTATTAAGAATATGAAGAGGACATTTAATTGTCTAATGATTTCAGTTTAATTAGACACAAATGTTTCAAGGTTTTTTCAATTATAAAAGTGAGTAAAGTCGTCGGGATGGCCTAAAGTCGGTATCAGCCAATCAGCGAGGGAGTCTATCCCCTTTTCACTAGTGCTAGACCAAGGAGATTGTTTTTGTGTCTGAGGTGGAGCATCACATCTACCATCAGCTCCTTACTTTACCGCCCAGATCTCTGTGCTACTCATACGCTGAGTTGGTGAGGGCCGGTATCAAACTAGGAACCTTGTGGTTTCTATCCGAACGCTCTACCGACTGAGCTAACCCGGCCCATCTGTTTTGTTTCATCAGAGAGATCAGATGTCCATATGGTCAATAACCTCTCAATCTTCCAAGCTGTAGCCATGTCAGTACTACTGTATGGTAGCACCACTTGGACTTTTACAAAATGCTTGGAGAAAAAGTTAAATGAGGATGCTGCATGCTGTTTTAAACAAATCCCAGAAGCAGCACCCTACAAAACAGTAACTGTATGGCCATTTACCTCCCATCTCGCAAACCATCCAAATAAGATATGCAGGACACTGCTGGAGAAGTAAGGATAAACTCATAAGCAACATTCTCGTATGGACTCCTACACATGGACACACCAGTGTTGGACAACCAGCAAAAACTTGAATGTAAGTTTATTTTAGATATATACAGATACTGGGTGCCATCTAGAGGACGTACCAAGTGCAATGAGTGGTAGGGACCAATTGTGAGAGAGAATCAAGAGAAACCATGTTGTTGGCATACTTTGATGATGATGATAATGAGTATATAAATTTATTAATCATCAAAATATTTTCTTTATGTCAATGTTAGAGAAAATTTTTTTACTTAATGAAATGAATCATTAAAGATATCTTTAAATTTTTGACCAGACAAGACATGATGCATTGGTTAAAACAATACACTTTAAATATTATATACAATATACATATTGTATTCAATATTCAATACAATACATATTGTTTATAATATTCAATACAATACAGATATTGTTTAATATGAAGCATTAAGAGACTTGTTTGGCTTGGAGACAATTTAATTTCCAACTTATTTTGCCAAATACTAGATTTTTAGAGACAGTTAATTCCTCATCTCACAGGTCCCATAACCTAGTCTGGACATGGGGGTGCTACTCATGTAGCAGGTCTTGGGCACAAATAGCCAGGTAAATCCCATTCCTCTCCAGGTCTACAACTGGTTAGAATTCAGTTTTCTTTCTCTTAGATTGGTTGCCATACCAAGGTTAATGAGTCCAGTCTGCCTTACTATTTATTCATAGGTAAAATAGTTGGATTCATACCTTTCCCAAGGGTATTAGCACTATATGAAAGGCAAACAGCCTTGTCCAGGATTTGAACTCGGGTCCATTTTCTATGATAACCATTACGCCACAAGCACCAAATTGCTTATAGTGCTAGTAAAATCCATTAAAGTAAGTAGTGTCTGCTGCATTTAGGGGAGGGGGAATGAGGAGGGGGAAACTATTAAAAAAATGAATGCGTCAAAAGATACAAAGAAAAAAAACAAAGAAAAAAAATAATAAATAAATAAAAATTAAATAAATAAATAAAAGATAAATTAATAAAATAAATAAATAAAAAATAAATAAATAAATAAATGAATAAATTGAAAGTGAATATTTTTTTTGAATTTTTGAGATGAGGCTTACTAATTTGTATTATTTAGAATTTTCAGACTGTTGTCCTTATCTTTATTATTATATACACAACCTACTAATATATATGGCCTCACATGTCACATAAAGCAGGCAGAATTCTAACAAGCTGAATTGTTTTATAGTCAATTTATGTCTGTTTTGAAAAATCTTAAAGCACAAACATTTGGCTAGATGGAACCATAAGTTCTCCTCAAGAAATACTGTTTCTCTGTAGTATCATTACTATCATTGCCTACCATGACCAGCAAATACATTTCACATTGAAAAGGTTTAATTTTTTTCTGATATAATCTGAAATCATAGATAAATTGTTGATGTGTTTGTTTTGTATAAATTTTTTTTACTATTTTTTTTTTTGTTAGTTTGTTTACAATCTTTTATTATTACATGTGAAGAAAAAAGACAAGTTTGTATATTTTTAACCTTTTTTTTCAAAACAGACATAAATTGACTCTAAAACGAATCAGCCTGTTAGAATTCTGTCTGCTTAGTTGACATATGGAGCTATATATATTAGTGGGCCGTGTTATATACATAATGTTTTGACTGATGTACCCCCAGTCTTCTTGAAAGTGAATAATATACCTTTAATATTTGTGGGGGATGAGCACAGAACACGCCTCCCCGCCACCACCGAAAATGGAATATCCCTATCCCCCCCAACCCCAACTCTTAATTCTGTTGATAATATTAAACACTAAAACATAAAGCAATACACTACTGTAAAGGTATGTTGTTTTCAAATTATAACATTGTAATCATTACTAATTTTAGCTTAGTTTGGCACAAGGCCAAAAATATAGGACACCCAGTGAGAAGCGAACTCACTAGCAGCAAAAGTATAGGGCTCCCCGTGAAGATCAAACTAACAACTCAGTAGTAATTGATCTATCACAAGGAGTCTATCACAGGAACTCTTATGGTAGGTGCAAGAAACGATCACACAAGAGTTGGAGAATATTGAAAAGGATCAGACAGCTATTAACTAGCAGATTAACAAATTCAAGTTTGATTATATTTAATAATAATGATAATAATAATTTGTAAACAATAACTTCAAGTACAAATAATTAGTATAAATAATTTTAACACAGTTATATAGTTTCATGAAACTTCCAATTCAATAATAATTACTTGCAACCAATTATATATTTTAATTTAACTATTTCTATCTAATGCTAATAATTCTAAAGCCTTTATATTACTTCCAGTAATTATTTCAATCCAATACAAATAATGAGCACATAGTTATATGGTTTCAATTATTCCTATATCTTATTATAATGGAGATTGTGTATTTTTCTGTCTTTAACCAAAACTATATCACTACTCAAGTCACAATTCTCTTAATAATTTACATCATATTCTCCATGATTTTATTTTTATTTAAACCTCAATTATTAATAAAATTGTTTTATATTATTATTACTGTTGACCATATCTACATACGAATAATATGCAATTGTATTTATATACACAACAAAATAGTTTACATTGTGAATGGGAAGGCTAATTTGCATATTGATATTAGAAATTTGATTTTAATAAATATGTGCTTAGTATTATTGGTTTTATCTTAATGAATATGAGCAAAATTCTCAGGGATAAATCTTAAAAGAAATCCATTAACAAGAAGAAATAACTGTAATTTTATTCTTTACTTCCTATTTTTAACTAAATAGTTAAATTAGAAAAATTTAGCAATGAAAGACAGGACTGATGGAAGAGTAAATTTCAGTTGTTCTATTTTTCAATTATACCCCCAGCTGTTTTAAATCTTTTTATCTACATTCTTATTTAGTTTCATTAGTTTTTGTAATTTAATATAATATTTTATAACATTAAAACCTGAATACATATATTTGCTTGTAATACTAATAATTTGTATAGTTATAGTGTTTCAAGTATTCCTAGATAATACAAATAATGTGCGCACAATATGGTTTCAGGTATTCCTAATACTAATAAGGTGTACACTTACACAAAACTAAAGTGCTCATCTTCAATATGTGCAAATATTTTCTGAGATCACAGGAAATTTCCGCACTTAACCTGACTCTGGGTACAATGTACCCCTGCACCCCACTTCAACAGAATCTGTTCTTATCCAACTTTACATCAAAATAATTACATCATTTTTTTTATTTTATCCAATAACAAAATAGAGGATAAATAAAACCTAGTTGACATACCTGAGCTCGTCAAGGACACGTATCAAGAGAGAAAAAGAATTCCGCGCCAATCTTTTTTTGCTAGTGTCAGATACGTGCTGAAACTTGTGGAAGCGGTAGAGTAACTTTTCAATCAATTCCTTTGGTGTAATAAACGTTCTGTATGTGGTGAGGAAAGCTTCTTGGTACATAAAATCTGTAAAAGATAAAAACAAAAAGATATATATATATATATATATAAATAAATTTATTACTTATATAGAGAAAGAATAAAAAGACATATAATGAGGTTCAGCTGAAATGGTTTGTGTGAGAAAGAATTACAATGAAATATATCTGGGAAATGGTTATAATAAAGTGGAAAGATGAATTCTGGGAAATGGTTAGAATCAAGTGGAAAGATGAATTCTGGGAAATGGTTGAAGTGGAAAGATGAATTCTGGAAATGGTTAAATCAGTGGAAAGATGAATTCTGGGAAATTATAATCAAGTGGAAAGATGAATTCTGGGAAACAAATGTGGAAAGATGAATTCTCGGAAATGAAAGATGAATTCTGGAAATGTGAAAGATGAATTCTGGAAATGTTGGAAAGATGAATTCTGGGAAATGTGGAAAGATGAATTCTGGGAAATGGTTGAATTCTGGTGGAAAGATGAATTCTGGGAAATGGAATTCTGGGAAATCATGTGGAAAGATGAATTCTGGAAAGATGAATTCTGGAAATGAAATGAATTCTGGGAAATGGTTATAATCAAGTGGAAAGATGAAAAATTTAAATGGTGGAAAGATGAATTCTGGGAAATGACTGGGAAAATGTGGAAAGATGAATTCTGGAAATGGAAATGAAAATGTGGAAAGATGAAAAATGGTTAGAATCATGTGGAATGAATTCTGGGAAATGGTTAGAATCATGTGGAAAGATGAATTCTGGGGTTAAATCATGTGGAAAGATGAATTCTGGGAAATGGTGTCATGTGGAAAGATGAATTCTGGGAAATGGTTAGAATGGAAAGATGTTAATCATGTGGAAAGATGAATTCTGGGAAATGGTTATAATCAAAAGATGAATTCTGGAAATCTGGGAAATGGTTATAATCATGTGGAAAGATGAATTCTGGGAAATGGTTGGTGGAAAGATGAAAGATGAATTCTGGAATTCTGGGAAATGGTGGAAAGATGAATTCTATAATCATGGAAAGATGAATTCTGGGAAATGGTTATAATCATGTGGAAAGATGAAAACTATAATCAAGTGGAAAGATGAATTCTGGGAAACAGCTCAAGTGGGAAAATGAATTCTGCAAAAAACCAAGTGTTCTAATTTTCTAAATTGTATGAAAAAAATATCAAATCTAATTTTTCACCCCATCGAATTAACTTAGGATACAAATTATTCATTAAAAATATCTTGACATTAATATTCAATTTTACATCAAAACAATTAGTTTTGTAGCTAGACCAATGGAATTATGGAATAACTATTTTGTTCATCTATTTTAGTGTATATATATATATATATTATATATATATAAACACAAGGTGTGTCAAAAAATTAAACCTATACTAAAATAGATGGGGAAATTAGTAATACTATAATCCTATATATATATTTATAAGTATAATTATTTCTTAGACTATTTGATTTCCATCGTCACAATTTATGAATATATGTTACATATGAAAACAAATGCCACATGAATTATCTACTGATAATATACCTGTTGTTAAATACAAATTTACTTAAAGGCCACCTCTCATAGACCATTAAAATACATTTCAAGTCACATCTTATTCATAATATAATTGCAAATAAATAAGGGTAAGTACTCTATAATAAGCAATTAACAGTTATCTCCCAGGAAAAATTATAATGATTTAGTTAATCATGAATGCAAACTCTCATATTATTATTGATAAATTGTAAATTGGGTTAGACATGAGGTGGGGAACCCTGGTGTATTGATTTGTTTACTTTTAAGATTTACAAATGCTGGGCATTTTTTAAAGTAGAATTCCAATGCTATTTATATGTATATTTTGATTTTTAAATATCTTCAAATATAAATTAAATCTTCATAATTTTTGCCCAAAAAACAAGAACCGATGATAGCCAGCATAGTGGCTAACGTGCTAGACCGCAACACCATAGTAAGAGAGTTCAAACTCCAGTTATGCTATTACATTCACTTTTGGTCTAATACACTAGGGAAAAGTATGAAACTCCTTATATCCCCAGTGATAGTACCACACCAGTTCTTCTATAACCAAAGAACTTAGGTTGCTTACAGTACCTGCTATTGCAGTTAAGTATTAAACAGGTTCATCCTTCTGTGAATGAATAAAATATATAATGCACCAGTTATTTTATTTAAACTTTTACATCTTTTCAGGTCAGTAAATTTTGAACCATGTATTTTTGAGAACCTGTGTTACGCCTCAAAGATACATGGTCCAAAATTAACTGACCTGAAAAAATGTAAAACTTTTTAAATAAAATAACTAGTGAATAATATCTTTTTTTTTATTAATATATCAACACTGAAAATTTCATTAAATTCAGTTTATTCCCTGATTTTTTGGGTTTTTTTTTCATACGATGGTGGAATTTAGGCCCGTTAAGTTTGATTTAACCATTATCTCTCCTATGTCTAATCTGTCCCTCTCTCTATTATACACACAAGATGACTCTCCCCATTTATATACCTGATGTATACCTGTATATAACATTGTTTCAAATGTATCCAGGATTCAATTTGGCATTTGTTTACATAATAAATAGATAATTGGATGATATTAAAAAAAAAAAAGATTTAAAAAAAGAAAGCATTACAAATTACGTTGTCATGAAATAATTATACTTACATATTTGTTAAAATTCCTTAAACAAAATAACATTTAAAAAGCAACAGATGATACCAAAAAAATATGAAACTAGGTATTTAAAAAAGGAGGGGGGACAAAAAGATGAGGGGGGGGGTACAAAAAGATGATCAGGCTAATAATTCTCACAGGTGTGTCCCCCAATGAGGCTAAATGTATAAGAAGTTTTGACCAAAATTGGAAAGTTTGACAAATTTTAAATACTTAATGTAGATTTAAGTGTTGTTAGTTATGAACATGCCTGTAGTCAGCATGGACTACCCCCTTTTTATTCTTCATTCACAAAACCAAAGACATGATGAAATAGAGGTAGCAAATTTATAGTCACTAAGGTAATATCATTAGAAATTTTTTCTACTTCCTTTTGTAATGAACAGACTATTTTCCTCATCTATGATGTCTTTCATTCACAGAGTATTATATATATATATATATATATATATATATATATACCAACCTCTCTGCATGAGCATGATGTGACACAAGGTCAATTTCTTAAGTGGAGTTTAACAGGTTTTAATTCAGAGTTTTCCTTCTCCTAGACTGGTTACATAGCCACAGCTGGAGAAAGAATTGGATTCATACCTTTCCCAAGAGTATTAGCATGATGTGAAATGCAAAAAGCTTCGTCCAGGAATTGAACTCGGGTTGACGAGTTCATTTCCTACGACTCTAACCATTACACTACACGCCTCCATATTTCAGGTATGTACCTTTACAGCATTGAGGTGCTTGTGGTGTAATGGTAGTAGTCATAGGAAATGGACTCTGCAACTCTAGTTCAAATCCTGGACAAGGCTGTTTGCATTTCACGTATCTCTAATACTCTTGGGAAAAGTATGCATCCAGCTATGCCCCCTCCAGCTATGGGTAAATAGTAGGATGGACTGGGCCCTTTAACCTTGGATAGGCAACCATTCTAGGAGAAAGTAAACACTGAATTTAAACCTGTTAAACTCTGCTTAAGAAATTGACCTTGTGTCACATCCTGCTAACTGGGGGTATATATATATATATATATATTTTGGGAGAATATGTGCTTAATTGAAGTCGAACCTAATTTTTTGAAAGTTAATTCATTAATAATTAATTAGGCAGGATTTAACTATTTAAATGTAAGGCTAAACAAATCGAGAAAAATCAATCTCTGTATGTACATTTCGGCCTATTAGGCCTCATCAGCAGAGCTATAGATACGAAGACCGCCCCGTGTGTGATTCGAAACCTGTCTGTCAAATTGACAAGCAAGTGTCTTACCCCTACACCAAACGGACCTCGCAGGTTTTTCTTCACTTTGTTAAGTAGTAGTAGTATTTATATTCCTCTTAAGTGATTTGTTTAGCCTTACATTTAAATAGTTAAATCCTGCCTAATTAATTATTAATGAATTAACTTTCAAAAAATTAGGTTCGAATTCAATTAAGCACATATTCTCCCAAATATTGTCGGCTGAAAATAGCCATATATATATATATATATATATATATATATATATATATATGGCTGAAACATTTTTGCCTTGCCTAATCTGAATAATAATTTTTTTTTTAAATCTATAATAATCTGGCTGCTTTGTTGGTTTTATAACATATCAACCCTTTTCGGGTCATTTAATGCCGAATCGTCATTTTGATATCAGCTTGCTTAGTGATTGCTGTTGCTTAAATGGTCACCCATGTAAGTGTTGAACAGGCTCATTGCTGCTTAACTTCACTGATCTAGTAAGAACCAGTGCTTTCAACATAACTTGACCGTTAGCAACAATTATGTCCTCCAATCATATGTGGTACAAAAATGTATCTTCACAACCATTTTAAACTCTTCATTATCTAAAAAGATCTATTTGACGCATGGTACTCTAATAAGTACTCTGGGTAAGAGTGGACCCTGGAGTAAAGGAAATGAAGGGGTGACTCCACACTCTTCCATGAAGTGGAGCCTCATAAAAATGAAGCATTTAATAATGATCAATTTGGAGAGAGAGAGAGAGAGAGAGAGAGAGATTCGTGCAAGAGAAGAGACTAAAGAGAAGTTCTTCCACTTACCAATGAATTTTTAACAGAAAATGTTTAGTAAAAGAAATAAGAAAAAAATCAGAGAGAGAGAGAGAGAGAGAGAGAGAGAGAGAATAATGATGCAAATGGTTTTGTTTGTTATTAAATATGGGAATAAGAGAATGTTCTTTGTTATAGAATCAGGGAATAAGAGAATGGTTTTGTTTGTTATATCATCAGGGAATAAGTGAATGTTTTTTGTTATAGAATAAGGAAATAAGAGAATGGTTTTGTTTGTTATAAAATACGGAATAAGAGAATGTTTTTTGTTATAGAATAAAGGAATAAGAGAATAGTTTTTTTGTTATAGAATAAGGGAATAAGAGAATAGTTTTTTGTTATAGAATAAGGGAATAAGTGAATGGTTTTGTTTGTAACAATATGGGAATAAGAGAATACTTTTGATTGTTATAGAATAAAAGAATAGGTTTTTTTTTTTTATATCTTAATAGAAAAAGAAACTAAACATAGAAAATGAAAAAGATCATCAAAGATCCAGATATAGAAAAAAAAGAATTTTTTTGGATATGTAAGAAAGAAACATTTTAAACATTTGAACTCTCAGACCAATTCTTTTTTTTAAAATAAGATTCACTCTAATTAAAGTCAAATTGGACACAAATAAAGTAATATATTTTTGGAATAAATTGCCTCATCAGATTGAAAATAGCAAAAGTGTAAAATATCTTAAGATTGGATGATTTCAGAAATAATGATAAGAAAAATAAATTATTTTTGGTACCTATCAGATGAATTACTTAACAGAATTTGATCTGTATATAGATATTGTATTAAGAAAACTTTTTTTTAAGTATCTTTTCCAGTTACAGATGTGATTCCATGATATAATTAATGAAAATTTATGATGACACAATTGTGGGGCAACCAGTGAGAATCATACTCATTACAGGATGATTGGCTGAGATAACTTGCTAACCACAACTGCACAGCAAGTTAACCTGTATTTACTCTTGTAAGTAGTGTGTTCAAGGGATGTAACTCAGTATTCATTTTTTTTCAGTTATCTCCCTTAAAATTAATCAATTCCGTGTATTAGAAAAAATAAACAAATATGACATTCAATATAAATATACACAATTGCATTCATAGAATAAAGTAATGCCTAATTTCTATTTTGCAAATGACTTCATACTATTTCAATGAACAAACTTTTTTAGTTTTTAATTTTTCCTCACTGTAGATTGCACTTCATATTTCAATTAATACATACCATGACAAGTTTTTGATATACAAACCTTTTAATTGTTAGCACATGTTATGTAACATTTCAGAATAAAATTTGAAATCAAGACACAACATCATACAACTAATTCTTTTTTATGAACCATTGTGCTTACACTTGCACACACACAAAATATTACAATAAATAAAAAAAATTAAAAAAAGAAAAGTCTTTTTCCTAAAAAGAACAAAACAAAAACATTTTTTGAAATACCAAATATCCAAGTTTGTGTATTGAGAACCCGACCACCAAAAATGATTTGTGGCTAATGAAGACACCAATGACAATTAAGCAGAATCTGAAGCAGGTGGTGGAAGGATGAAACAACCAATCAAAAAATGCTACGTAAAAAGAAAGTTATACCACTTTCTTCTTCCTGTTGTTTTTTTGTTTTGTTTTATATTTGGTAAATTCATTTTGATACATCTTATATACTTATTATATAAGAATGTAATATTATATACTTTGAAATATTTGAACACATTTCCACAAAAATTTGAATATACTTTTATTGAAGATTTTGGAAAAAAATTTTTTTTAAATAATTCAATATAAGATTAAAACATAAATCTTTGAAAGACAATATTCAATTACTTTTAATTCTTATATTCTTATTGCTATATTAATTTTTTTCAATATTATTTTTTTAATATTTTAATATTATGTTTTAAAATATTTTACTATCATATTTTTAATATTTTTTAAATATTATTCAGTTACTTTTAATTCTTATATTCTTATTGCTATATTATGTTTTTTTTTTTTGGGTTTTTTTTTTGGTGGGGAGGGGGTCTTTGAAAGACAATATTCAATTACAATAAGTCTTACTCTAACTCTTATAGCTTTAGTTGGTACCCATAAATTCACTAGGAAAGACAGGCCCCCGAGGACAAATTGTCAATCGTCTTTATTGAGAATAGAACAGTCCATTCTATTCTAGAGGGGTATCAATTCTTCTCTACAACACATACATAACATCTCCTTTTTGAAATTTGTGACTTGTCTTCCTTTTATCCTCCCTATACAATGCTGTGACTAACACCTACTTCCCAGCAATGTTATTTCTATTGTTGGCCTGCATATATTAATTTTAAAAAAAGAAAAAAACATTGGTGTTAAGAAATCATTGTTTAGTGGAAATCTGTCCAGATAAATCAAAGAATTCATAGTATACATCCTTATATATATTTGGTAATCTTCAACTTTAAGTGACTAAATTCCTACCAAAATTGTATGTGCGCATTATTTGAAATGAACTTAATTGTTACTAAAAACACATTTTATGATATTTTAGTGTTAAAACATGCTGTCCTAGTGATTTGAACAATTTGGCAATAAAATGGTATTATGACGATTCGATAATGGCAGACAATTTATTTCCATTTTCTTTCACAATAAAAGAAGCAAGGGACATAACTCTCATTGCCTTTAGGTAGCTTTGAACTTTAAGTGACTAAATTCCAACCATTAAAGACAATAAGTGTGATGTCCCTTGCTTCTTTTATTGTGAAAGAAACCGGAAGTAAATGGTCTGTCATTATCGAATTGTCGTAATTATACCATTTTATTGCCAAATTATTCAAATCACTAGGACTGCATGTTTTAACACAAAAATATCATAAAATGTGTTTTTACTAACAATTAAGTTCATTTCAAATAATGCACAAATAGAATTTTAGGGTAGGAATTTAGTCACTTAAAGTTCAAGATTACCTTATAGTTTAGGTAATCGGAACATTAGCTACATAAATGAGTAACCTCCCCTTGTTTCTTTCACTTTTAGGAAGTCATCTGTTTCGGTCAGCCATTTTCATTTCACCATAAATCTACACTGAAAATACAAATTTGTTCGAATCAATACAACTGCATGTTTTAACATGAAAATATCATAAAATGTGTTCTTAATTGTGCTTGTTCATTATTTAAAATGAACTTAATTGTTATTAAGAACATATTGTATATGATATTTTCATGTTAAAACATGCAGTTGTATTGATTACAATAAAAATGAAAATGGCCAACCAAAACAGACAGCTTCCTCAAAGTGAAAGAAACAAGGTGAGGTTACTCTCATTTATTTAGCTAATGTTCAGATTACCATATTTTTATTACTAGTAGCAACATTGCTTGAATGGCAATGTCTCTGCTAGTGAATGTGTGAGGGTGCATGAGTGTAGCATGAAGTTCTTAACATAAAAAGCATTCACAACACTAAAACCGATACAAAATATACGACACAACAACGAGTACAATGAAAATACACAATGAGAAATGATGACACACAAAATAAAAATGACACCTAAAAAAGGAAACAAAGACCAATAACATAGAACCCAAGAATTTACCTTTATTGTTTATTAGAATTTTTCTTGTAGTCGGTAAATGGGGAGGCATAGGTTCTTTTACTATTTGGCAGCAAAAAAAAAAAAATTTTGGAATAAAATACACTAAGAATTACTAATTTGGTTTTCTTACCAAAATAGGAACCAGACCCTTTAAAAAAACCCACTTAAATATTCAGTTTAGTCAATTTTTCAATCATTATCATTATTATTATTATTATTATTATTATTCAAGGAAAATAATCACTTCCTATATGTGCCAAAGGCATTGAAGTTTCATTAAAATTTAAAACTAAGTGAATGATGTACTACACAACAGCATATATGCTCTTGTGTAGTACATCATGTGAAGGGACAAATCTGTGATTCTAGTTTAGTTTGTGGGAAGTGGTGGGTATGCTGGTTTTCTTTGTGTGGGATTTAAGGGAGGATGTTGTAAACTACTGTTATATCAATTTCACAATTTACTACTTTACTTTTAATAAAGATCTAAAAAATCTGATTTTAGATTTTTTAAGATAATCCTCATTCAGTTATAGGTAAAAAGTAGGGAAGACTGGACTCTTTAGCTTTGGTGTGGTGACTGATCTGGAAGAAGGAAATCCATTTGTAAAAAAAAAAAAATTAAGTGGAGATAGTTGTATGTGTATTGTAATAGTCTAATTTTATTATATTTTGTAATATCTTAATAAAAGTGTTGTAAAAAAATCTTTAAAAAATCTGATTTTTAGCCTTGGTGCTGCGACTGGTCTGGAAGATGGAAAACCACTTGTAATAAAAAAAAATAAAAAATATGCAGGGCACATAGTTGTATACATATTCTTATGCAAATAAGAATATACATACAACATGCACATATGTTTATTATTGAGTCAATACTACCACCCTCCAAAAAAAAAAAAAAGAAGGTCACATGACCTATAACAAGTTCTTAAATAATCTAATTTTATTATATCTTATTAATTTATTTTATCTATTTATTCTATTTTAGTTATTTTATTCATTATATTTTCTAACATTTTCTAATGAAAGTGATATAAAAAAAAAAAATCTTTACGATAATCCTTAAGTGCCAAATAGTAAAATTGCCAAGAGAAGAAGAAGAAGAAGAGAAAGTAGGAATAAAGCATGCAGGAAATAATATTTTACCAATTTGAAACTAAGGGGCTGGAATTTTGGTGTTACAATATACAGACGGAACAACATGGGGTAGGGAGGTAAACAAGAAATACTTAGCAACAAGCAGACAACTTAAAAGATGGCTCTTTTTTTTTTTCTTTTCTTTTCTTTTTTTTTTTCAAACAAAACAATGAGAAGCATTCACTGCAAGTTAATAATAAAAGTTCTTCAAAAACAAATATTAACCCTTAGAATCCCGAATCAATCCCCGCGCCCACTACACAGACCCTGGGGTTCTGGATGAAAATATAAAATGGTGTAATCTGTTATCTAACAGTTTGTAAATTACAACATTTTATGGGTGATAGCAATGTAGAAATGGGGATTCAAGCTGCCTGGGTTTATGTATTTCAAAGTAGCGATGCAAATACCAGTCGCTCGGATTCTAAGGGTTAAAGACAAAAAAAAAAAATAGACAGATATTAGTGTGGAACGCATGCACTAATTGTCATAAAAAAAAAAAATGAAATGAAATAAAAGAGAAAATTATTTGTCTGAATATTTGAGATAAGGCTTGATATGTATTAATTTTGATTTATCCTCATCTATATTATAAAATCATCAGGGTGGCCTAAAGTCGGTATCAGCCAGACAGCAAGGGAGTCTATCCCCTTTTCACTAGTACCAGACCTAGGAGATTGTTTTGGCATCTGAGGTGGAGTGTCACACCTACCATCAGCTCCTCACTTTACCGCACATATCCATATGCTACTCATATGCTGAATTGGCGAGGCGGGAATCGAACCAGGAACCACAAGGTTCCCAGCCAGACACTCTACCAACTGAGCTAAGCCAGCTCTAAATGTATGTAAAAACACAATGTTTCGGCTACTGTATCCTCTGGCTTTCTTCAGGTGTTCCATGACTATTTGAATATAGCAATGACCCAACCTTGGAAAAAATTTTGAATAATTTGACTTTTGATAGACAGGCAACACCTAAAAAGATCGGAAGATACAGCAGCCTGTGTTTTTATATACCACAATAAAGATGAGGACATCAGTCTAAAAAATCAATTATAAAAAAGAAAATGTTTATACCTTTGGCTTTATAATGATATAATTTTGAAACCTTGATAAATTTAATGCCAAATAAGTATATTTGGTCTTTAATTTTTTTGATAAACCACTCAGTTAATGACTCTCATAAAATGTGTGTCTCAAAAGTTGAGTTGGATATGACAAATTTCATTTACCCTACAACTACTCTTGACCAGAATTTCCTCTACTCTGCACCTTAACGACATAAGGGTCATTTCCAGGTCATCACACCCTATATATGCACCACATGATGACAACCATTTTTAGCAACAGTTGCAATACAAATCATCTATACATATATAAAGGGCAGTTGTGTGTATCTATGTCCGGAGAAAACTTTGAAAATAAAACAATTAACGACAAAGTATAAACACATTAAATATCACCAGAGCTTGGTTTTTGAGCAAAAATAAGGAAGATTTGATTCATATTCATGAAGATAATCAAAAAAATAAAATTTAAAGGATAACAAAATGGATTTTATTTTTTTGCATTTTGTATTTTAAATAGGAGTGGCTGGATCAAGGCAAGGTCTTTTTTACTTGGGGATTTTAATGGGGCCTCCTCCGAGGATCCAAACCATGATTCAACAATAATGGATCTGTGAAACTACCTCTCCTCTACCTAGGTGACACCGGGTAGCTGCTTCTAGTTACAATATAAATGAAAAGAAAATGAAAATCTCAACATTTTTTAAAACTTTATCTAAATTTATGAATTTTCTTTCTTTTACATAAACATAAATTTACAAAGGTGGAAATTTAAGTTTATTTAAAATCCTGTTTTTAATCTTTGTGTTGCTAATGATACCATCCACATTTTGCAGGTGATCATATGTTAAGGTGTATTGTGGTGTTGCTAGGGTCAACCAGTTTTATTTATCTCATGGACCAGGCTCAATTGGCAGATGACACATGCTTGGAGGAATTTCAAAGTCCTATGTCCAGAATTAATGTTTACTTACTCATATGATTGGGCAAGCACACACTACACATAATATATATATATATATATATATATACATACATATTTCATATCCCATATGAATATGGGATAATAGTGTTATTTAGGGTATACATTAGAACTGAAGTAGTAGATTCAAATTTACTTAATAAGGGGAGAAAAAATTTTTAAATAAATAAATAAAATATAATAAAATAATAGATTTGATGGTGTTTTTGTCATTTTTCTATTGGTCGTTTTAGTTTATGCTAATTTTTTTGATTCACGGTGGTAGGTACTATATTTAATGCGTTTGCTCCAAAACTCTTTAGTCAGTTTAGCCCTGAAGAGCATTAAGCGAAACTTTTAGTAGGTTTGTCTGACTCATTAGATTTATCTTTACATACATACATACATACATATATATATATATATATGTAAAAGTATTCAATTGATTGGTATGTAGGGGATGATTATATTTAGGATCATCAATATCACCTGTACATCCACAATGCATTCTTAGATTGATGCAAACTTATAGATTTATACAAGGATTTTTACAAATCCCTAAGAGAGCTCAATGTATAAATAATAAATTAATTATATTCAGACCAATATTTATACTTTCAATAAGAAAGAAGAAACTTAACAAACTGTCATTTGGCTATTATAAATTTATTTTGACCAGAACTCAATA
The DNA here is from genome assembly GCA_023376005.1 of Doryteuthis pealeii. Taxonomy (NCBI): domain Eukaryota; kingdom Metazoa; phylum Mollusca; class Cephalopoda; order Myopsida; family Loliginidae; genus Doryteuthis; species Doryteuthis pealeii. Next base: position 10,650,272 of record CM042177.1, read on the forward strand.
TGAGTCGAGTCGCATCAGATAGCTTACTTCATATTGAGGTCTGGTTGAAATAAATTTATTATAGGCAAATGACGGTTTGTTAAGTTTTTCTTTCTTATTGAAAGAATATATATATATATATATATATATATATATAGGACCCCTCTCCATACACTGTAGCTATAGTCACTCATCATCCCATCCAATGAGTGCATTAGCATGAAACTCAGAGCTACAGGGTTGTAGCATGGGGTTTATTTATCACATTAGTAGTATAGATAGCTTTTTTTATTTTAGGCTTTGAAAAAACCTTCATGGCAAGCTATTCTTCAAAACTTATTGTTAAGAGGATCAGCTCACTTATAGCTATTATTTATCTAAATCTTATATATATATATATATATATATATTATATTATATATATTAAAATGAATGCATTATTGCACCTAAATATGTACACCCAGGGACAGAAAGCTTATCATGTCACATGCATATCAAATTAGTATCACTACATCAAACCATTTGACAATCCACCGGAAAGGATTTTACAATAAAAATGCATTGCAAATGATTTTACTCTCAAAATGCTTTATGAAATGATTTTACTATAAAAATGCATTATAAAATAATCTTGCATAAAAATGCATGAAATGATTTTGCAATAAATGCATTAAAATATAATAAAAATGCAATGGAAATGATTTTTACAATAAAAATGCATTATGAAATGATTTTGCTATAAAAATGCTTATATTTTTATAAAATGCATTATGAAATGATTTTTAATAAAAATGCATTATGAAATGATTTATAAAAATGCATTGCAATTGATTTTTGCTATAAAAATGCATTATGAAATGATCTTATAAAAATGCAATATGAAATAATTCTACTATAAAAATGCATTGTAAAATGATCTTGCTATAAAATGTATTATGAAATGATTTTATTATAAAAATGTATTATGAAATAACTTTATAATAAAAATGCATTATAAAATGATTTTTGCTATAAAAATGCATTAGGAAATAAGTAAAAAAAGTAAAATTGTCGGGGCAGCCTAATGTCGGTATCAGCCAGACAGCAAGAGAGTCTATCCCCTTTTCACTAGCGCTAGACCAAGGAGATTATTTTAGCATCTGAGGCGGTGTGCCACACCTACCATCAGCTCCTCACTTTACCGCACAGATCCTGTGCTACTCATACGCTGAGTTGGCAAGGGTAGTATCGAACAAAGAACCTTGTGATTCCTAGCAGCTGGGTAGGAAATAATTCTACTATAAAAATGCATTGGAAATGATTTTTTATAATAAAAATGAATTGCAAATTTGGTAGTCTCATATTGAACCATTTAATTATCAACAGAGAACAAACTTTTCCTAATTTATAAAATATAGATTATTAAGTATCATAAATTAAACTTATTTCAAAGATGTTGATATTAAGACTAAACAAATAAACAAGGTGATTGTATAGATCAATGTTAAATGGTCTTACTTAATCCCTATTATCCATATTCTGTAAATCAATGTGATTGGATTAGAAGAGAAGATTAACTTGGATTAGTAGCCACTTGCTTCATCAAATTATTATTATTATCTGATATTGAAAACAGTTCAATTCAGGTCAGGTCATGTGTATTTAGGGCAGGGTTTAACAATTGATCATGAAAAAACAAACAACCTCCCAGCTGCAAACAGGAATTAATGCAACCATGATGCTCATAAGGTCATTAATCATCTTAACAACAGCAACCTTGAGCACTTTTTTGATCTCCATCTTTCTAACACACGTGGGCATGCCTTCAAAGTCAGAAAACAATAGNTAACACTGGGTAGCTGCTTCTAGTGACAATATAAATGAAAAGAAAATGAAAATCTGAACATTTTTTAAAACTTTATCTAAATTTATGGATTTTCTTTCTTTTACATAAACATAAATTTACAAAGGTGGAAATTTAAGTTTATTTAAAATCCTGTTTTTAATCTTTGTGTGCTAATGATACCATCCACATTTTGCAGGTGATCATATGTTAAGGTGTATTGTGGTGTTTGCTAGGGTCAACCAGTTTTATTTATCTCATGGACCAGGCTCAATTGGCAGATGACACATGCTTGGAGGAATTTCAAAGGCCTATGTACAGAATTAATGTTTACTTACTCATATGATTGGGCAAGCACGCACTATATATATATATATATATATATATACATACATACATACATACATATTTCATATCCCATATGAATATGGGATAATAGTGTTATTTAGGGTATACATTAGAACTGAAGTAGTAGATTCAAATTTACTTAATAAGGGGAGAAAAAATTTTTAAATGAATAAATAAAATATAATAAAATAATAGATTTGATGGTGTTTTTTGTCATTTTTCTATTGGTCGTTTTAGTTTATGCTAATTTTTTTGATTCACGGTGGTAGGTACTATATTTAATGTGTTTGCTCCAAAACTCTTTAGTCAGTTTAGCCCTGAAGAGCATTAAGCGAAACTTTAGTAGGTTTGTCTGACTCATTAGCTTTATCTTTACATACATACATATACATATATATATATATATATGTAAAAGTATTCAATTGATTGGTATGTAGGGGATGATTATATTTAGGATCATCAATATCACCTGTACATCCACAATGCATTCTTAGATTGATGCAAACTTATAGATTTATACAAGGATTTTTACAAATCCCTAAGAGAGCTCAATGTATAAATAATAAATTAATTATATTCAGACCAATATTTATACTTTCAATAAGAAAGAAGAAACTTAACAAACCGTCATTTGGCTATTATAAATTTATTTTGACCAGAACTCAATATGAGTCGAGTCGCATCAGATAACATACTACATATTGAGTTCTGGTTGAAATAAATTTATTATAGGCAAATGACGGTTTGTTAAGTTTTTCTTTCTTATTGAAAGAATATATATATATATATATATATATATATATAGGACCCCTCTCCATACATTGTAGCTACAGTCACTCATCATCCCATCCAATAAGTGCATTAACATGAAACTCAGAGCTACAGGGTTGTAGCATGGGGTTTATTTATCACATTAGTAGTATAGATAGCTTTTTTTATTTTAGGCTTCGAAAAAACCTTCATGGCAAGCTATTCTTCAAAACTTATTGTTAAGAGAATCAGCTCACTTATAGCTATTATTTATCTAATCTAATATATATATATATATATATATATATATATATATATATATATATAAGATCTAAAATGAATGCATTATTGCACTTAAATATGTACACCCAGGGACAGAAGAGCTTATCATGTCACATGCATATCAAATTTAGTATCACTACATCAAACCATTTGACAATCCACCGGAAAGGATTTTACAATAAAAATGCATTGCAAATGATTTTACTCTCAAAATGCTTTGTGAAATGATTTACTATAAAAATGCATTATAAAATAATCTGCTATAAAATGCATTATGAAATGATTTTGCAATAAAAATGCATTAGGAAATAGTTCTCCTATAAAAATGCAATGGAAATGATTTTTACAATAAAAATGCATTATGAAATGATTTTGCTATAAAAATGCATTATGAAATGATTTTTGTTATAAAAATGCATTGAAATGATTTTTTACTATAAAAATGCATTATGAAATGATTTTTACTATAAAAATGCATTATGAAATGATTTTTGTTATAAAAATGCATTGGAAAATGATTTTTACTATAAAAATGCATTATGAAATGATTTTGCTATAAAAATGCATTGCAATTGATTTTTGCTGCAATGATCTATAAAAATGCATTATGAAATAATTCTACTATAAAAATGCATTATGAAATAATTCTACTATAAAAATGCATTGTAAAATGATCTTGCTATAAAATGCATTATGAAATGATTTTATTATAAAAATGTATTATGAAATAACTTTACAATAAAAATGCATTATAAAATGATATTTGCTATAAAAATGAATTAGGAAATAAGTAAAAAAAGTAAAGTTGTCAGTATCAGCCAGACAGCAAGAGAGTCTATCCCCTTTTCACTAGCGCTAGACCAAAGAGATTATTTTAGCATCTGAGGTGGAGTGCCACACCTACCATCAGCTCTTCACTTTACCGCACAGATCCTTGTGCTACTCATACGCTGAGTTGGCAAGGGTCAGTATCGAACAAAGAACCTTGTGATTCCTAGCAGCTGGGTAGGAAATAATTCTACTATAAAAATGCATTGGAAATGATTTTTATAATAAAAATGAATTGCAAATTTGGTAGCTCTATATTGAACCATTTAATTATCAACAGAGAACAAACTTCTCCTAATTATTAATATAGATTATTAAGTATCATAAATTAAACTTATTTCAAAGATGTTGATATTAAGACTAAACAAATAAACAAGGTGATTGTATAGATCAATGTTAAATGGTCTTACTTAATCCCTATTATCCCATATTCTGTAAATCAATGTGATTGGATTAGAAGAGAAGATTAACTTGGATTAGCAGACCACTTGCTTCATCAAATTATTATTATTATCTGATATTGAAAACAGTTCAATTCAGGTCAGGTCATGTGTATTTAGGGCAGGGTTTAACAATTGATCATGAAAAAACAAACAGCAACCTCCCAGCTGCAAACAGGAATTAATGCAACCATGATGCTCATAAGGTCATTAATCATCTTACCAACAGCAACCTTGAGCACCTTTTTGATCTCCATGTTTCTAACACACGTGGGCATGCCTTCAAAGCCAGAAAACAGCATAGCTCACATGACTTTCGGAAACATTTTTTCACGCACAGAGTTGCCAAGGTATGGAATAAACTGCCTGCATTTGTTGTAGGCTGCCGAAACACTGCATCTTTCAAAGCCTCCATGCTTCCTGTAGTCCGCCAACACTATTCCTGATACTCCTCTCCGTACATATATGCACACACACACACATACATATATATTATTACTGTACGCTATTAAAGTTCCTGACATTAGTACATTATTCTATGTACTAGACATGAGACTTTGATGAGTTGTGGTGCACCTGAGCACTGTACACAATAAATTTCATTATTATTATTATTTTTAATAGTATGGTTGGTAAGTACAGAATTGTTTAACACTGAATTATTATTCTAGATATGGGTTCTTGTAGCTCAAATAGAGCAGCCAGTATATTTAACAAGGCTTTCCTGGTTTGTTTTGTTTTACGGTATATCAACTTCGGTGGGTCATTTAATGCCAACTAAGTTTTAGATTCATAGCAGTAGTTTAGTAGAAAAAAAGTACATATGTATAGATTTTAACTATTATTCAATTACTCATATTTTTTAGTACAAGCCCTATCACCTATATGATTGACCCAACCCTATTGCCCTTATGGCAAGCGTCAACCTTTTTATCATATACATGCTTGAAGGCGATGGCTGAGGTTATTGTTGTCCTAGGGATAACGTCAAACTGATGGTGAGTTTGGTTTTGTTTTGTTTTGTTTTACGGCATATCAACCTCAGTGGGTCATTTAATGCCGATAAAGTTTTGAAATAAATCAATTCTTAATGGATAATACAATTTTTTTATAAATACATTTTTCTATTTAACCCATAGATGGGACCCTAACAGGTACTACCACTCCAGGTCAGAGTGGACCAGGGAGCAATGGTAATGAAGGGGTGCTCCACATTCCCCAAGCCTCCAAAACTGGAGCCTCACCATCAAATAGATTTTAACGTCATTCCTAGGACATGTAGACCCTCAGACACCGCCTTCTAGCACCCATATGATAAAAAGGGGTTGGGGCTTGCCATAAGGACAATAGGGTTGGGAAAATCATATAGGTGCTAGGACTTGACGTGACCAGTCGATTGATCGGAGGGGGCCTCTCTGCCCGCCCGTCTAGCCCAAGATAGGGCCAAAGTGGAGTATTGCATGTCATGAACTGCTCGTCTACCTGGGCTCTATCCTTAAGCATCAGGTTGCCACCCACGGCCAACAGGTGGCCCCATTTGGGGAGTCTTACCCCTCTGTAGAGGTGCAGTCGTTGCATTCTAATGCCCCATCCGACAGGGCGGTCTGATGGTGAGTTCCCTATTCTGGAGTTCTGAGAAATGTAGAGTACACCTTCATCACTTCTTTGTAGAGTACAATCCCACTTCTTTTATGAAATGTGAAATCTGGATGGTCTTATTTTTGTGAAAAATTTTTTTCAAATTACTTGCTTGGTAGTATTTTGTTCGTACTAGATCAAAGTCTACACACTCTATCAGTATATGTTTCACTGTAAATCTCTCTTGGGATGTAGTGCATATTGGGGATTCTGTTCCCTCTAGTAAATGATGATGGGTGATGTAGGTGTGGCCTATGTGAAGGTGGGTCAGCACAATCTGTTCTCTTCTATTTTTGTTGTATTCTAAGTTCCATTCTCCAATGGTAGGTTTAATGCTTTGAAGTTTGTTATCAATGAATGCACTCATTAATAACAAACTTCAGCTGAGACAAAGGTTAGATTAATTTAAATAACTTTTTCAGGTTAATGACCTCTTGGATTACTATTGCCCATCTCATAGCAATAGGATAATCCTTACAGATCACTGCCGTCCCTCATAATCCTATAACACCACCAGAACCTTTCCTCTCATGAGCCCTCAAATGACTCAAACCTGCTGCAGATCCACAAAGTTTGATGCAAATATGACATAGGAAGGATGTCCTTCCCATTGGATCGGATCATAAAATTTGATACTTATGCACCACCATATGTCTCTTAAGATCAGAAGCTGACTTACAGATTTTGTTACAGATTGCACAAGACACATTGTTCCTGGAGTTTGCATGAATTGTCCCTGATGAGATTTCCTATGATTGACATATCCAGCCTTAGAAAGCAGAATCCAACCACATGTTTGACATTTCCAACCCTCCGTGTTCTCTCCAATATGACAGGTGCATCCTTTTTGAAGTTGACACTTGAGGTTTTCATACTCAATTCTTTCACTCTCAAAACTGGTACATCATCCACATGAATTCGTTTATAATACTTATGTCAGTTTTATTCTGTATAAACTGCATATGCGTTCCTTTACCTTAGTATTTATGACATATATTTTGTTATGTAAGTAAGTAAAGTCGTCGGGGTGGCCTAAAGTCGGTATCAGCCAATCAGCGAGGGAGTCTATCCCCTTTTCTCTAGTGCTAGACCAAGGAAATTATTTTTGAGTCTGAGGTGGAGCGCCACATCTACCATCAGCTCCTTACTTTACGACACAGATCCCTGTGCTACTCATACGCTGAGTTGGCGAGGGTCGGTATAGAACTAGGAACCTTAATGCTCTACCGACTGAGCTAACCCGGAAAAACAAGCTATTTATTAACTGTTCCTAATTTTGAAATAAAATGGTGCAGATAACAATAAAGATGAGGACAATAGTCCGAATAATCCAAATAATCCAAATTATCAAAAGATTTGCTTCAAAATTTCCAGAAATTTTACTGACTATGACAGACACCTGAAGAAGGCCAGAGGGTTTGAGTGAAACATTACGACTATAACAACCAAGATAGGATACTCGTCCACATAGACCAGAGTATAATAAAGCATAAAATGCCTACAAAGTCAGAAAACAGCATTGCTCGCATGACTTTCGGAAACCTTTTTTTTCAGGTTCAGAGTTGCCGAGACATGGAATAATTTGCCTGTGTCCATTGTGGGCTGCCGAAACATTGCATCTTTCAAAGCCTCCATGCTTCCTGTGATCCGCCGACATTATACCTGATACTCCACACACATATGAACGCACACACACACACACACACACACACACACACACATGTATATCATAACTGTACGCTATTCATGTTCCTGACACTAATACATTATTCTGTGTACTAGACATGAGACTTTGAGGAGTTGTGGTGCACCTGAGCA